>JAWNOE010000254.1:2605000-3145000 GCA_035046095.1 Drosophila pseudotakahashii
TCTGCGGCTATATATAGTAGTCGCCTTCGCACACTCTCCTTGTGCGCTTCGTCACTACATGGACTGCCGTCCATAGTGATCTAAGCAGGGAATCAAACCGAATCTTATTTCGGTTCCGGTTCCGGTACTGGTCCCATACCGAATCTGCTTATTCGGTAAACGGTTATATTTTGGTATTGATGTTTTGGTTCCGGTTCTTGTACCGGTACGTACCGGTACAGTTAAAAAATTCTATTAATACTTGAGATGAATTATGTGAGTTTTATTAAAAAAAAAAACTTGAATGTAAAATTATACAAATTAATTAGACTTTTTTATAAAAAATATAAAAAAAATAAGATTTTAATTAGATTTTTAGCTTTTTTATTTCTAAGAAGAAATAGGGTCATAAGCTTCTTCAAAATAAAAACGCGTAGAATGGTGCCAAAAATATCAGATTTACAACTTCTTTAGACAAAAAGTGTTTCTCCTACAGCGACATTTTCTTACATAAGCAGTACATGTGCTAAAAAGCGACGGGAAGAAGTCGATATAGCAGAAAGTGGGAGCTGATACATACATATGGGTATTATTTTATTCAGGATTTTTAACGAGTTTAGTAAATGAGTACCAAAACCGTACCGGTACCAGCAATACGTTAATCGGTTCGAAATTAAATTTTTATTTTGACAAACTGACAAACAGAATTAAATTTTAATTTTGGGAAGAAGAAGAAAATCGTATTTTGGCTATAACTTTTGAACGGAGCGTCGGATTTTATCATATGACCCCTCATTCGACGGGTATTTTCAATAGGAACACAACTAAAACATTGCGAGGGGGCATTTATCCCCACCGGCCCCAACAACTCCAAATGTCGAAATTTTCACTTTTTCACTTTCACCGCTCTCTTTCCCAAGCCAATTGATTTTCTTAAAGTCTTGGTATGCAATCCTTTAAGTTTTTGCAATACCTTTCGATTGGTGTATCACTCATTATGATCGGACCATCACAGCAGATTTTCAATTCTGCGGCTATATATAGTAGTCGCCTTCGCACACTCTCCTTGTGCGCTTCGTCACTACATGGACTGCCGTCCATAGTGATCTAAGCAGGGAATCAAACCGAATCTTATTTCGGTTCCGGTTCCGGTACTGGTCCCATACCGAATCTGCTTATTCGGTAAACGGTTATATTTTGGTATTGATGTTTTGGTTCCGGTTCTTGTACCGTTACGTACCGGTACAGTTAAAAAATTCTATTAATACTTGAGATGAATTATGTGAGTTTTATTAAAAAAAAAAACTTGAATGTAAAATTATACAAATTAATTAGACTTTTTTATAAAAAATATAAAAAAAATAAGATTTTAATTAGATTTTTAGCTTTTTTATTTCTAAGAAGAAATAGGGTCATAAGCTTCTTCAAAATAAAAACGCGTAGAATGGTGCCAAAAATATCAGATTTACAACTTCTTTAGACAAAAAGTGTTTCTCCTACAGCGACATTTTCTTACATAAGCAGTACATGTGCTAAAAAGCGACGGGAAGAAGTCGATATAGCAGAAAGTGGGAGCTGATACATACATATGGGTATTATTTTATTCAGGATTTTTAACGAGTTTAGTAAATGAGTACCAAAACCGTACCGGTACCAGCAATACGTTAATCGGTTCGAAATTAAATTTTTATTTTGGACTCGGTAATGGTTCCGGTTCTCTATAAGGAATCGGTTTATTTCGGTTCCGGTTCTGGTTTTATTCCCTGCATGTTAGTTTTTTGGAAATGAGAAATTCATTTTGCCTTAAACAGCGCTGCACTACTGATATTTTGTATAAAGATGGGTAATGGGTTCCATAACCTCATTGCATAGATAAAGATTTGCCGTTCCGAAAGCAGGGATCTATGCCTTATCTAAATTATTGTTTTTGATCTTCGCAAAGTAGAAAAATGGTCCGATTTGAAAAATTTATTTTACGTTTCGATATGAAAACAAGAGAGAACGCTATAGTCGGGTGCCCCGACTATCAGATACCCGTTACTCAGCTAAGGGAGTGCGAGGGAGATAGATATATAAAATCTTTGATCGGGCATAACTTTTTAACGAATGGTCCGATTTGAAAAATTTCTTCTACATTTCGATAGGTATTGATAGTCACAATAAAACTGCATTTTTAGTTTTCCAAAATCTTTAATGGTGTAGGCGCCAGACACCTTTCAAAAAATGGTGTAGGGCGATTGAGGGCGTTAGAGGGGGCGTGGCGCCATTTTGAAATAAACTTGCGCTGCGTAGGAACTCCAAGAATATGCATGCAAAATGCCAATCCTCTAGCTTTTATAGTTTCCGAGATCTCAGCGTTCATACGGATGGACAGACGGACAGACGGACAGACGGACATGGCTAGTTCGACTCGGCTAGTGATCCTGATCAAGAATATATATACTTTATAGGGTCGGAAAAGCTTCCTTCTCCCTGTTACATACTTTTGCACGAATACAATATACCCTTTTACTCTACGAGTAACGGGTATAATGAATTGTATTTACTTTTCCGATACTTTTTTTTACTTATACTTTTTCGTTTATGGCGATTGTGGACGTTAGAGTAGACTTGGCGTTCGGCGTTCGGATAGTTGTATGTGCAAGATTTGGGATAGTTGGTTGTGCAAGATTTGGGAAAGATAGTACACAGTAACATCTAAGAAATAAGTACTTGGATATACACAAGTGTCTCCGCAGCCAACTTCAAGGTAGCGCATTCGTAAAGTAAACACAAGCTTCCGTTCGAAGCCAAAAGTATTGCGTTCCGATTTTCAATCAAAATTGCATCGGTCAGCATAATTGAATTTCACAATGAGATGCGACAGTTTCATCTTAAGCTTTTAATCTAAACATAAATTAAAGTTCTGAAGCTCAAAAAGAAAAGCTTCTGGCCTAGAATTGGATAAGATTTTAGAATTAAGAAGTCAGTCTAATTTGGACGCGAGCCGGAACAGTTTTGTGAAAAAATAGTTTTGTGATCTTTAACCACGGTGCATGATTGGGAAAATATCCTGAGGCCAATATGCCCTGATAGGATAAGGGAGCACATTTTAAAAATGGAAGGGTCTGACGGGTCCAAAAGAGAACTTATGAACGCAGGCATCCTACGACTGTTTAATAGGTTCAGGCCATTTATAAATAAAGAATTTATCTTGTGCATGGACGAATTGTACTTCTTTAATTTTTTTCCATGCAAAGCCTTCATAATACGGCTAGTACCCATTGCGGGAGATACAGAGTCAAAGATTGTACTTATGCGAGGAGCCGCGAATACCCCAGGTGCATCTTCACGCGTGGCTAGGAGCAGCATTTAAAATTAACAAAACACAATAACAATTATATCTTGAAATAGGTATATGAAGCATACGAATAATTTAAAAAGGAACCGATGTATATGTATTTCATAAGAGTTATTTTAATTTATTCAACTAAATATTTTTTCCGAGTGCGGAATGACAATGATTTTGCAATTTAGCAGGACTCCTTCAGGTGTCGGCGGGTTGAAATCGGCAGCCGTAGAATCTGTATGGGGAAAATTAACTTTGAAGCTTTTATAGATTCCGAGATCTTAGCATTCATACAGCCAGACAGACTCGGAAGTGACCCTGCTCAAAAATATATTTAGTTTATAGGGTCGAAAACGCGAAACACGAATACAATATACCAGTGGCGAATCTAGGATTTTGTTGTGGGAGGTGATATCAGAAAAAAGTTTTTGTCGCATACTTTTGGAAAACCAAAATTCCTTTAATTTTTCACCCGCGCATGCAATATCAACGAGTAACGGGTACGTCTGTCAGTATAAAATTTGATCAGCTTACTTAGTAAACCAATTCTATTCTAATAGAAAAGCAGAAGAAAAGAGTCTAGTTTTTTGGGATAAATGAAGAAGTAGAAAAATCTTTTTAAAAGGATTTCCCATTTCTTTTTAACGAATTTTTGTTAAGGCACTGGGAGTACTATTCTTAAATAATGATAATACTTTTTCCTAGCATATGCAAAATTAAATTTTTCAACCAACATATCTCAACTTTGTTACTTTTATAGACTTTAATGACATCCCAACAGCACCGATCGATGAGCCATTAGAATCTTGGGAGAGAGAGCTGGACGCTCTCAGAGAAGGTGAAGTGACAGTTTGATCATTAATTTTGCATTTTGCACCGATTTTTGCTTTTAATTAGATCAAACAAAAACACCTCTTAACCAGGTAAAAAAATAGTGAAGATTCTACATACAAAAGTTTTAATATCAGAAATTGTTAGAAAGTGTATTTAATGACGAGTGTAATAATTTTTCGTCACAAATGTTGATATCATAACTTTTTTAAGTTGGAGGTGCGATCGTCACTTGTTTTTTACCAGTGAATCACTGCCAAAAATTGAGCACTAAGCGCTCAATCACTAGTGAATTCGTATGAAAAATAGCGATGATTTTAACATGGGCATGTCCTAGGGTAGACATTTACGCCGAGCCACGCCGCCGCCGCCGCCGATTTTTGTATTTTTTAAGGCGCCGCCGCCGAATCACCAAAATATCGGCGCGGCGGCGGCGTTCGGCGCAATAGCATTTTTTTTGATGCTTTTAAGTAATTGAATAAAAGTATCGATATTGTCTCAGCTCCATCTCCTAATTCTCATCTCTTAGTCTAATCTCTAGAGCATTTCACAGCTGTTGTCCTCGTGTGTTACTTTGCTTTGAATTTTGCGTCCATTTCGTGATTTCTTAAAGTAAGTTTTAAATTATATTATTCGTAATACATATATGTATATGTATGTATTCTATATTTTAAAAACAAATAGATGGATAAGACACTGAGCATGTATTCTATCAAACTACAAACTACGAAGCACAGCTCGTAAAAGCAAAGTGTGGGATTTCTTTGGAACTCTGCTTGTTATTAATGAAAACAAATCCATTGAAGAAGACAAGGTTTTTTGTAAGCTGTGCTTGGAAAAACAGAAGAAATCGACGAAACTACAATATTTTCATGGTAAAACATATTTTTAACTTAATTAAAATCCAAATAAGATGTAAATTGTTTCAGTGCTAGTGTACAGTCATATTCAAAGGCTGTTCGACAGGAAATCTAAGTCGTCACCTCAAAAATGATCACAATTTACGCGATATCGATTCTCCGGGTACTTCATTGGCTGCACGAGGGACATTACCAAACTTCTTAAATAAGACCTTGCCAATTAAATCTCCAAGAGATAGAAAATGGGCGCTGGGACGTGATTTAGCTTTGTGGATGGCTAGAGATCTGCTGCCATTTCATACAATAAGCCATAATGGCATTAAAGACTTCTTAAAACGAGGACGGAAGCTAACTTCGGCAAGCCGAAGTTTTAATACCCTTGCAGATTTCACCCTATTGTTCCTATGGGAGCTATAAGATATAGACGTTCGATCGGCACGCGCTTTTACCCTGATCAAGGTACGCACAAAAAAATACGATTTCGAAAGTTTCATGGGAATAGCTTATATTCTGCGCGAAATATCCTCAAAAACGACAAATTTTGACCGATTTCACCCTATTGTTCCTATGGGAGCTATAAGATATAGACGTCCGATCGGCACGCGCTTTTACCCTGATCAAGGTATGCGTAAAATATTAAGATTTAGAAAGATTCTTGTCAATAGCTCTTACACTGCGCGAAATATCTTCATTTTGTGAAAGCTATATCCGATTGTTCCTATGGGAGCTTTAGGATATAGACGTCCGATCGGATCGGCTTTCAAACTTGATCTGCGTACACATGTTTTAGGACGACTGTGAAAGTTTCAAGGCGCTAGCTTTTAAACTGAGCTCGCAAACGGTATTGAAACAGACGGACAGACGGACAGACGGACAGACGGACATGGCTATATCGACTCCCCTATTGATCCTGATCAAGAATATATATACTTTATGGGGTCGGAAACGTCTGCTTCACTGCGTTACAAACTTCTGACCAAAATTATAATACCCTCTGCAAGGGTATAAAAATATAAAGTTGTGGTATCTGCAGATGACATTCCACACTTCAAAACTTTGTCAACAACAGCTTTAGACGATGTATATGAATGCATTTTAAAAGAAGCAATAAGGATCGTATCAGGACAAAAGCACTTCGCCTTAACATTCGATTTGTGGACCGATAACTATAGAAGAAGAAGTTATATTACATTTACATTTCACTTCTTGTCGACGAATTTTGAGATGAAGCATATAACGCTAGAAACAAAATACGTGGCAAAATCTCATACGGCAAGTAATATTTTAACAGAGTTCGAAGAGGTTACTAAAATGTATCATTTGGAAATGGGATCAAATTTAGTGGTAACCGACCAAGGAAGCATTGTCAAAAAAGCTATTAATTTGGGCTGTTTAAACAACCACTTCTTCCTTGGACATGGTCTTCACAAGTTGCTTAATGTAGATGGTTACAATTCCGTGTCGGATATTGGGAATTTAGTTGTGAAGTGCAAAAATATTGTGAGTGCTTTACGATTTAAAACACATGTATTAAGATGCCAAGCTGACGCTCTTCAAAATGAGGTTTTGTCAAGCATCAACAATTTGGAAGAACTCCTCGCATCTGAAGATAATGATTGGGTTAACTATCATGAAAATTTTGGACCGCTAGATGATGTTCCCTTGCAGACATATAAAAACATTAACAACCCTAATGATTTGCATAGCAGTTTGGTAGACAAGAGAAATGTTTCGCTAAAGAACTCGGTTCCAACTAGATGGCACAGCGTGTTAGCAATGCTAGACAGTCTCGGGTGTCAGCGAACACCAATAAATAAATTGCTCACAAGCAGCATTAAGAATCATTTGATACTATCCGAGGCTGAAGCACAGCTTTTATATAAACTAACAGAATTCTTAAAAAAGTTTTAAGACGCTGTTAACATCCTGTCTAGAGATGAATATCCATCAATAAGCGCGGCCTTATTAATTCTTACGGAAATCGTATCAATATTAAATGAAAGCACAAACAACGAGCCAATTGCTGTGACTTCGATGAAAAACAATATAAAAACTAAATTGAATTATAGATTTCCTTTATCGGATATTCTAGTCTGCGCATCATTATTAGATCCGCGATTCAGTTCTCTGGATTGTGTGCTTGACTATTGTGATGAAATTTAAATTTAAAAAAAAAAAACGGAGTTTTTGTTAAAAATGTATAAGGAGCTACTTGGCAATCCACAACAAGATATTGCTCAGCAGGATAGTTCCAGAGATGGTTCATCAGCATGCAAAATTTTAAAGCTAGCTCAACGACACTCAAAAAATACAAAAAACACCAATTTGGAAGCTGAATGCAACCTACTTTTAAGTTTGTCCTCATCCCAAGACGTTTTAACATTTTGGACTGAAAAGGCACCTGCAATGCCATTGTTATCGAAGCTGGCACAGAAGGTGTTGTGTATTCCGGCAACGAGCACACCTAGTGAGCGAGTTTTTTCGATTGCTGGTCTTACCGTTTCTCAAAAACGATCGCAGCTCAGTCCTCATAATGTTAATACAATTATATTTATACATGATAATTACGAAACATGCAAAGAAAGTTTAAGTAAGGTTTTTTTTATTCCTATTTTTATACCCGTTACTCGTAGAGTAAAAGGGTATTTTTGTATTCGTGCAAAAGTATGTAACAGGAAGAAGGAAGCTTTTCCGACCCTATAAAGTATATATATTCTTGATCAGGATCACTAGCCGAGTCGAACTAGCCATGTCCGTCTGTCCGTCTGTCTGTCCGTCCGTATGAACGCTGAGATCTCGGAAACTATAAAAGCTAGAGGATTGGCATTTTGCATGCATATTCTTGGAGTCCCCACGCAGCGCAAGTTTGTTTCAAAGAGGTGCCACGCCCCTTCTAACCGCCCCCTCATTTGAAAGGTGTCTGGCGCCCACACCTTTAAAGATTTTAAAAGAAGTAAAAATGCAGTTTTATTGTGATTATCAAAACCTATCGAAATGTAGAAGAAATTTTTTAAGTCGGACCATTCGTTAAAAAGTTGTGACGCACTCCCTTAGCTGAATAACGGGTATCTGATAGTCGGGGCACTCTCTTCGGACCTGACCAATTGGATCTGAATTTGGAAAATATTTGTTTTTAGGCAAGAATGATAAAAACTTACTTAGCAGTACAAGAATAACATTCTTCTGGGCTGTAGGACAATTTCATCTAAAAAGATATTTTATAAGAACTGTGTACCATCAGCTTGACCTAAAAATATTAAAAATAAAGGATAATATAAAAATTAAAAGCTACTGTAATTAAGATAAGACAATACACTTTAAAATTACTTACCTAAAAATGTATTCTTAATTAAAGCACTTTTGTTTAAACTCTAAAATAACTAATCACAGCAATGCTACTCTTTTAAAAGTTAAAACGCAGTTGAAAACCGCGGAAAAACGGCTCCTGCCCAGCGGGAAAGTGAGAAGTTGGTTTTTAGTGTACTGGAAATCCTATTTTTTTAACAGGCAGTGGTGAGGGGATAGATAAATTCGGAGCGCTAAATGGGGTGGGTTTCTGAATATCATCATATATTTTCCTCCCGATTATAATATTTTTTAACAAAAATATCAGCAACTTATAATTTTTGTTCTCACATTTATATGTATTTGTTATTATTCAATAATAATTATTGTAACCATAATAATTTTTGATTATTTTTATTTATTTTACTCAAAAACAAACCTCAGATGTCATGCGGCATGAATGAGATTGAGTGCCAATTTGATTTCAAACCCATGTTACGCGACCCCAAAGCTACAAACTGGATTTCGTAAAATATTCATAAATATTCAAGAAATAATACACATAATAATAATAAAGATATTGAAATTAAAAAAAAATTGTAGAGTAAGCCACGGTCAGACGATCAAATTTATAAAGGATTGCCATTAACTAACATAGAAATCAATTATTTATTTTTAACATTTTTAAAATTTTGTATGAAATAAAATAATTTGATCGTCAGATCGTGGCCTACGCCATTTTCTAAGTGTTGTTAAATAATAAAACCAGAACTGTTGCGCCTGCATTTGCCATATTTGATTTTTTCTTCTCATAGTTTTTGTTGTAGATACCCGACATAAAACAGCTGATCAGAGGGTGCATGATCGGCCAAGGCGTAATTTCTGGAGAGATCCCTTAATTTTGTACGGAGATGTAATAATGGTAATTACTCTTATTATTATTCCTAGTCTTACATTCATATCTTAATTATTTTTGATATTTTCAGAAGACAGCCTTACAAGACATGGATACCTAAGACCTCCATTCGGCCAAGCGAAAACCGGGAATGCTTCAGACATTAACAATTTTTAATTCAAATGCTTCTACTGCAAATAATAATAATAAATCCATGTACAAATATTACATGAAAATATGTATTTTTATTGTGGGAAATCAGATACTGCAAAGCAGAGGAAAACCAAAACTTTGAGCGTGTGGAAAACCAAATATTGCAGTTAGAGGAAAACCAAAACTGAGTACATGTGGAAAACCTAATTTTCGGGAAGGAGAAAAACCAATGGTTTTTGCCCTGCATTCTACTGCCAGAGATCAACATAGAAAGAAATGTAAGGGGGTAAGGAGGTTTTTTCCCTTCCGATTGTATGGAGAAACCTAATGAAAATTACATATTTTCCAGAGGAATTTTTCCGCTGGGTTGGGCTAAATTCGGGAACTGCAGGGTTTCTATGCCGGCCTTCATAGCCGCATCTCACACACACACTTAGTTTCGCATGCATGTACATTATGGTGGACTTATTTTGTATGAAATTTCTAAGGTCATACTCTAACCCTCTTATAAATTGCCTTTTTGTATCCTTAATCCATAAAAGAAAGAAAAAGTAAAAAATAATTCGTTTCAGGCGGTGCGCAACGGCATTAAAGTTTATTACGCATATTTCCGGTTCAACTAGATGCCGTAAACTTGATTTTATACTTTGACAGTGTTTGACAGCTTTCCCGAGATAAGTCGTTAATAAAATTCAAGTCCCCTTGGAGACTTAACTTAAACAACTTAAAAATAATAGTCAGCATTTCTTTTACCACTTTTATTGGCGAACGCCAAATTTACAGTTAATCTTCAAAATTATAATATAGAATCTCTATTTTAGTGGGAGTCTCACAAAAAAAAAACATGCCGGTCGGGGATCGAACTCGGTCCTTTTTGTCTAGGCTAGGTCCAACTGTTAATAGGCATGAAATAAACTTATACTTGACTCTCTTATTCGGGTGCCCCGACTATCAGATACCCGTTACTTAGCTAAAGGGAGTGCGAGGGAGATGGATATATAAAACTTTGATTGAGCACATCTTTTTAACGAATGGCCCGATTTAAAAAATTTCTTCTACATTTCGATAGGTATTGATAAACACAATAAAACTGAATTTTTCCAAAATCTTTAATGGTGTGGGCGCCAGACACACACACAAAAAATCGTTTAAGGCGATTGTGGGCGTTAGAGGGGGCGTGGCCATCGGCTGAAACAAACTTGCACTGCGTAGAAAGCCCAAGAATATGTGTGGGTAATCCCAACTTTCTAGCTTTTGTAGTTTCCGAAATCTCAGCGTTCATACAGACAGACAGACCCTTTTACTCTACGAGTAACGTGTATAACAAGAATCTGTTCGCCTGTAAAATAATTTCAAAGATCAACTTTGAGGTCCATTTTTTTAGAATCCTTGCATCGGGAAATTTTTTCGGAGAAAACAGTTCTAATTGGGGATTCGAAGAGAATACAATTTTGAAGCATCCATCGAGGTAAAAAATTAACTATTCATTTTGTAGCACATTTTTATCTAATAAGCCAATGTCCGTACTATCTGAAGGTATTTTTTTTTAAGCAAAGACAATTTTACACAGTTTACAATTGTATATTTCTTCAAATATATTACACGCACGTATACACACACATAGATTAAAATACCATAATTATCATATAAATGTTTCTTAATGATAATACAAATAGTGAGACTGGGGCAACGTTACGTTTCCAGAGTTAGTCCGACATTCTTCTGTATATACCCTTGCAAAATATATAGAGCCATTACGACACTAACAAGATAATTGTTATATCTGATTATTGTGAGTAAGCGAATATGTATTGAAATAATTTAATTGAATTTATTGTTCCACTCTGCTTATTGTATAGATACATTTTAGATTGCCTATAAAATAATTATTTAAATCAGTACATTTATACATACTTATCTGATACTTTGATTGTTATTATAATTCATTTTGGAGCAAGGATATTACAATTCTGCATGCCGAATAATTGGTATATAGATGAAATATAAACGTCAAAAATTATCAATTTTTACCGGAGGAATTGCTTAACATATTTTGTTTTACCGTGAAATTCGTTTTAAATTTATAAATATATATGTATCAAAGCATTTTTTGTGCGATATGTTGATTGGATGATCAAGCCTTTTAATCCTAAAGAATATGAAAAGATAGTATAAGCATACGCAATAGTAGGTACCTTTGTAAATATTTTGAAGTAGTATTTTTTTTTTTGCACAACCAACACATTTATGTTTGTTATTGTTAATTTAAAACTTTAGTTTAGGCGCAATAATTGATATCCATTTTAAACTCTTTTAATAATAATTAATAAAGTCGAACTAAAATTTTAAATATAACTAAAAAACTTTACATAATAAAACATAATCTTAATTTTATAATGATATCTATAATTTTAAATTAAAATGGAAATGAAATATTTTGTGATCAAAACAAATATATATTTTATATACCAACTAAAACGAATTTTTTTTAAAAATAATATATTTGTTACAGTTATACCCTGATACTTATAACGAAAATTAATTATCGGAAAGCCGAAGCTTTGCAGTTATACGGAAAACGTTCAACAATACGATTAGGCGCCCAAATCATAGAAAATTAAAACATTCTTCATATAATCGTATGAAATTACAATGATTGAACCAAGAAGATTTGATGATTTGGCATAATTGTCTGTGGATGGTTTTAATTATTAATATATGCTACCTGGAACAAATTTTGTGCAAGTTCAAAAAATGTATATATAAGCATTACCTCCAGCACAGTTCCATACATATTTAATATTGTTATATTTCTTTTTAAACAACTAAACTTTAACTTCGATCAGCAAACTCTTGCTATTGCTATTATAAAATAAATACTTTATTCGATTGGTCTTTATAAGTACTGTACCGAAATTTATCTAAAGTGGTATCAATATCTAATTTCAGCCTTGAAAATGCAGTTAGATTTTTTATGTGGAATCGTAAATAGTAAACCTGGTAAAGGCTTTTTGGTGTAATTCCTTAAAATAAATTGTTGTTTTATTATAAAAATATAAATTCTGAATGATCGATCCTTTTATTTGGATAAACGTTAAAAAACTAAAATATTGAATGCTTCTTTAAGTAACTTAGACAGACGCCGGTTCCCCTTCAGCATATTGCGTATAATAAAAAAAATTATTTTTCTCAATAAATTAAGCATCAGTTGTGTATACATGTTAAAATTGTAATAGACTGAAGAACGGCGGGCAAGCCGAAGTTGTAATACCCTTGCAGATTACATGAATCAAATCTGGTAAAAACGGTATAAAAAGAAAATTATAAATATAATTTTATCCCTTATTACCTTTTTTATATTGCCTATAGTCGCCCGAACAGAAATAATTTTTGTCCTTGGTCCTTGGAAAATATATAATTGCAAAGTTTCATGTTTTTAGCTCTTGAACCGCCAAAATTTTTTCAAATGTGGAAAATGTTAAAAGTACTCAATCGGTAAATACTGAATCATGGTATGTATAAAAAATACAATTGGCAAAGTTTCATGTCAATAGCGTTTACACTGTTTAACACATTTAAGACATATAAATCAGTACTATAGTACTAAAGGAAAACAAAAAATAAAGTAAAGATGTATTTAAGATCAAAGCATAGTTACGGTGGGAAGTAAAAAAAATTATGACTTAAAAATAAAATCTTGATAACTATTAAAAAATATTATTTATCAGAAAATAAAAATAAAAATGTTTGCATTATGATCGATAGTACTCTTGAATCTTAACAATGCAATTGCATTGCCTATTGCAATGTGCAGGTAGTAGTTATAAGTATATAGTAATTTTGGGACCACCACTATCCGCATTTAAAACAAATTATATTTATAGGTACACATTTACTTGAAGATGATTTAAAAACATAAAAGTATAGAATGTTTAGCATTAGGAACTTGTATTAAAAAAAATTGATTGGTTTTTAATGGATCACTCTTCATTTTATATTTGCAAGGGTATGTAATCCTCGGCTATCCGAAGAAATATTTCGATTATTATACATAACTTTATTGGGGTATCGTTTTGGTGGGAATTTTTTTTCTGTGCATACTAGAATATTAAATTTAGTTCATAATTTGCGTTTGCCAGCTATGTAACTTGGTAGACGTAGATGCTGAGTGTAATGTGACATCGGCGCAATCCAAGTATAAATATGTACAATCCATACACTAGTAAACTATGGTTATTATTCATACATTAATTTCAATTTATCATTTTTACATACATACACAGATACATTAAATTTATGGTCTAAAACATTTACGTACTACAATTGTATTCTCTTATTATCATAAGTATCTTTTCATAATAGCGATAAATTGACCAGATGAAATGTTGAATCAAAAAATATAAAGTATTTACCATTTTTACCGACTTTTTTAATGTAAAAAAAAACAAATATGTTAATTTTAAACAAATGCTAAAATGCAATTTGATTTTTATTTATAGTTTTATACATTAGTACAATGATTAAAAAACTTTTAGATCAATTATAATACGACTTTAGATAATAAATCGAACTTATAAATACATATATCATAAAATAATGCACATGAAATAAACTTTTTAATATTACAAATACAAATCAAATAATTACATTAAAAAAAGTGAAGTTATTAAGTTGCAAATTATTTTAAATGTCCTTGTGTTAAATGTCATAAAGCGTAATTTTTTTATAGCAAAAGGTTTGATTTACTATAGGAGACATTTGACGTGATTCCAAGAACCGTTATGTTATCCGCAAAATAGATTTTTACTGTCCTGGTTTAATATCATTGATCACAAAATTACGAGTGTTCAAATATTTTACAAAAGTGAAGGAATTCAAACCCGTTACTTAAATTAAATAAACATTTTTTTTTAATTTTGAAAGTCTATGGGTGTTTGATTAAACACTGATTAACAAAGGAATCTTTCTGCCTCTTTTATCATTTACATAATTTAATGCAAAATAATTTGTAATTAGGTTTCATTCTTTAATTTGGTCTAGGGGGGAGACTCTTTTAAAAAACCGTTCCAATCTACAGATATCTCCCCTAAGTGATAAAAAGTTAAGCTTGTCGATGTGGGTAGCCGTCTCTAAATTTAAGAATATAAAAAAATTAAAAATTTACCGAAAAAAAGTAAAGTTTTGAGAATAAAAAACTTGTTTAAAAATGTTTGTTTGGAACCGTTTATGTAGTTCAATTTAAAGGCAATTTAAAAGTGGAGATAATGAACATCGTGAACTTTAAGCAGACGGATTAGATAACATTTTTCCAGTTTTACTTCATGTCTTTCCAAATATTAAGAATTACACTATCAAATTTCGTAGAGATACACGTTTTTCTTTTTTCCCTTCAAAATGAGTCACATCCGTTAAACCTTTAAAAAAATCTTACAATTTTAGAAATGTTTTTAGGCAAATCATCTTATATAAGTTTTGACGCGGTTATGAGTAAACCATACAAATAAAACCCATCCGAACTGTGTTGCCTCTAATTTCTTCAAAAATATTACTTTAAAGTATTTTACAAGCCCGAGGACCCCGTAACTTATTCTTCATAAAGTGAACATTTTCGTTTGTGTGTATATTACGAATTATTTTACAATATCTTTTAAACTTATATAAGAGATGACCGACGAGGGATTTTCGTTTATACACATACAATTTTCAATTTCCTCGACTTTGACATGTATTTTCCGTGACGATTAAAATCACAGAAATTTAAAAATGTGATAACTATATATCGTACCATTAGGAATGTGACTTAGTGCCATGAACTGCAGATAAAAAAAGACGTACATAAATATTCTTAATCTTCAACATAGGTACGAAACTATATAAATATTAATCAATTACTTTATTTTAGGTTAAAATTAAAGTCAGTCGATTTTTCATTTAGATTACTTTATCTTGTATATTAGACCTTACATAGTTTTACTTATATCAAATACATACATACATACAATACCACACTATTTAAGCATTAAATGAGCAAATACGACATTTACAAATGATTTTCATAAATTGCATCTGAAAGAAAAAATAAGTAATTTAGACATTATAAATAGTAAGAGACTTATATATTAATCATAGGAATGTAGCTCCACACTACAGTGACATCACTGACAATGTTCTCGCATTTGACTGGCAGTCCTCTAATTGATCATAATGGTAGGATTTAAACAATTTGCCGATAGGTATTGAAAATCAAACAATAGAAAATGTACACTAAAATTTTTGAAAATCATGGGCGCCAAAAACGTATGTTATTTGTGGGCGTTAGGGTGGGCGTGATCCATTGGTATACAAATCGTCAAATCATGTCAAATTAAACTCTCTATCTCGATCTAAGCGTTTACACAGACAGAATAACAGACGGCCGGGTCAATCTAAACTCGGTTAGTAATCCTGATCCAGATTATATATACTTTATTGGATCGGAAAATCGTCATTCTATTTTGAACGAAGACATCGTTCCCCTTTACTCTTTGGGGAACGAAGAGCGGTCTGTAAGTTGGTACAGTCGAATTTCTCGAATTTTTTCTAACAATTTTCGTTGTGTTTTTTATGGATAAAACTTTTCGGAAACAAATTAAAAGCCAGGCTAAAGCTAGTTTTAAGATGTAACCGACCGAAAAATTGGGAAAAGGTTTAAAGTTTTTTTTTTAATTTTGGACACCTTGAGAGTGAAAGTAGGGACACACGGTTTGCATGGGCTAGGGTTTTCACTGAGAAAACTGTCGTAAAAAACAGCTTAATTTTAAACATTATCCGATCGTTCATATGAGCGTTATAGGATATAAAACCAATGCTCACATTCGAAATTGATATTATTTTTTGACAGGTATATAAAGACATTCCTGATAATAAAATCATGATTTTAATACCCTTGCAGGGGTATTATAATTTCAGTCAGATGTTTGCAACGCAGTGAAGGAGACGTTTCCGAGTATATGTATTCTTGATCAGCACCAATAGCCGAGTCCATCGAGTCCGTCTTTCCGTTTCTTAGCGAACTAGTCTCTCAGTTTTAAAGCTATCGCGATGAAACTTTCCCAAAAGTCTTCTTTCTATTGCAGGTAGTACATATGTCGGAACGAGCCGGATCGGACCACTATATTTTATGGCTCCCATAGGAATAATCTCAAAAAATATATAAAAATACATTGTAACTTTGTAGGAAGTAGGCGTTTTAATTTATGACAATTTAATATCAACATTTTTAATAGGCAATAATTTATTTGGAGTCCCAGGAACAGCACCGATTGAGTGAGGACTAAACTTTGGCTACTTATTATAACTGCAAGGCTTTGGCTTGCCGAAGCTAACTTCCTTACTTGTTTTAATTTAAGCTTTATAAATAAACTTACTTTTTGTATTTATTTTGTCAGCTTGGTAGGATGAGAAAACTCTTATTCTGCCGACATTATGTTGTGAACTTGCTCTAATTTAAAAGCCAATCGCTGCTTTTGCGAAAATTCATCCTCTTCAAGTGTAACAGTTAGCTGTTCATTGTACTTTACAGCATATGTGTATAGCTCATGAAGAGCGCAATTTGTATTAAATTCTGTTGTGTGCAGCTAAAAAAAGGAAAGGAAATAAAATATATGTTCCAGAAGCCATTTTTGAGTACTGTTAAAACTAACCCTTGATTCTTCTGCAAGCATGGCATTCATGTCCTGATCTGATATTGGGGACATATCGCGAATGTCTCTATAATACCGATCTACCCATTTGCGATACTCTGGTATATCTTTTGCATATAGTAGTTTCGAGCTTGGTGAGTCCTTACCTAAAAAGATGATAAAATGTTAAACTGCTTTAATTATAGCTATGCCCTACTTACCCAACCGGTGATCAGATGTTGAACAAGAGTCCATAAATGTTTGTGCCACAACCGACAAGCAGGAATCCACTATATTCGACTTATGTATGTCAAAGACAAAATTAGGATTTTTAATTAAGTTCACCCAAAACCTAAAATGAAATAAAATAAATACTATATACTAACCGTCTAAGGAATATTAATCAATACTAACCGCAATGGTAAGCTGTTACTTTTCCAAGTATGCACAACTTCTGGATCAGTTATACCATGCAACTGAGCTTGATCGTCCAGAAAGTCAAACATGTACTTTATAGCTAAGGGCAGTGCCGATCCTCGATGAGCGGTGCTAAATATCGTTTCAAAAAGATCATCTACGAATTTCTGAAGTGTACCTTTAGTTGCCAATAGTCTGGTTAAGTAAATCTCTGATACCAATTTATTAACCCGTTCCCCTTCTTTCTGCATGTCACTATCATGGTGTTTCACTAGATGCCAGTATCTTAGACCATTATCATGCATATCATTATTAAGAGGGCTTCCGGCGCGGCTAAATGTCGGAGAGGAGGAGGTGTATTTCGATATATTAAGAGTTTCATACCTAAGATTGATAATAAAATATTAAAATGTTATGTTAAGAAATGTAAATTGACTTCTTCGAAAAAATATCTTACTTGTGAGATTTTTCATTTTTATCCGACAAAATACTAAAGTTGTAAATCGAACTTTGCTTTGGTACTAAGCTAAGCCCAGCTCCATCTGGAACATTATAGTGCTGTAAAGTATTCAGTTTCTTCCATTCGCTCTCTGTTTTAGATGTTACATCCTCATCGTAGAGAATCACTCGACCTGTTGCACCTGTTCGCCACTCTAAAATAAAAATAAATGTTAGAATCTCAAAGAATTTAAAAACAATCTAATTTTCACGTTTATTAAATTTGTTTCCTAAATTGCATATATGTAACATTTTACCCATGAACGAAGTAAGTTCTCATCGTTCATATGAACAGACAGACGGACATGCTACAGCAAAGAGAATATAAACACTAAGAGGTGTAACGAGGAGTAAGAATATGTACGGAAGCAGCGTCAACGCGTTTTAAAGTACCCCTCTGTTGAACAATTTCTCCACTTTCTCTACTGGGATAGGGATACTATTGACGCGAAACCTCTTACTCTCTCAAAAGGAGAGCACTAGTTAACAAAATGAGAGCAAAAGGAACTAAGCAAGCTATTCATATCTTGCATATTGTGATTTAGATAGAAATGTGATGTTCGCCTTGGGAGATTTTCGATTACGAGGTAGCCGAATTAAAAAGGAAAGTGCGAGAAAGCAGCGCTTAAAACAGAGTAAATTCTGGAGACGTTTTTTTTTACACCGCATACTTTGGTGCGTTAACCTACTCAAAAACGTTACGGTGTTAAAACACAGCAACTGCATTATATGCGGTGTTAGTAGAAGCGGCATTCCCTTCCCATTAAGGCATTCCCTTGTGAAACTTTACTTTGGACGGCAGTCCATGTAGTGACGAAGCGCACAAGGAGAGTGTGCGAAAGCGACTTCTGTATATAGCCGCACAATTTAAAATCTGCTGTAATAGTCAGATCAATTAAAAGGTACTGCTAAAACTTAAAGGATTGCATACCAAGATCTCATGAAAATCAATTGGTTTGGAAGAGAGAGAGCGCTGAAAGGGTTAAAGTGGAAATTTAGAAATTTGAATCTGTTGGGGCCGGTGGTTGTGTTCCTACTGAAAGTGCCCTTCATTTAAGGGGTCTTATCATAAAATCCGATGCTCCGTTCAAAAGATATGCCGAAAACAAATTTGTGAGGGTCTAGTCCAAGTGAAAATTTAATTCTGTTTGTCAGTTTGTCTGTGTGTCCCAAAACATGGTTTTAAAGTCCTGAAAATTTGATATAATGTTCAACAGCTCGATATAAGAAACTTTAGTTCTGCCACTTTGGAAAAAAACCCGCTAGTTTAGCGGGAAAACAGATATAAATAGCTAAAATTCGGAAGGCCATAACTTCTGAAGTACTGAAGCTATAGACTGTACCTCGTTTAAAAGATATTTTGAAGTGCCATAAGCGCCTGAAGTACTGAAGCTACAGACTGTACCTCGTTTAAAAGGTATTTTGAAGTGCCATAAGCGCCTTCTCAATGTAATTTGTGTAAATGCAATAGTTAAAAAGTTATGCACATAAAACTTTTTTTTAAACTTTTTTTTATTTTTTTCAAAAACGGCTCTAACGATTTTCTTTAAAACTTTAAACATTATAGACCTTAAGATTCCTTAAATTTTGGTATATAACTCATTAGTAAAAAGTCACGTTTAAAAGTTATTACATTTTGTATGTGGCAGTTCTTTTACAAACCGAACACCTTTTGCTGGGTCACATTTTTTATTTACCTGAAACTTTTATTTTTATTCGATATTTTAAAAATTAAAAATGGCTCCACTTTTTTAACAAAAAGCGATTGTAACTAACATTATTAAGCATATGTTAAATTTAAAAAACATTTTTTAATCTTAATTTGTTTTATTTTTAGGAAATTAAAAACTTTAAAAAAAAAATTTTTTTTTTAAGAAGAGGTTTTAGAGGAATTAATGCCAAAGTCAATCGGATTACTACAACCGGAGATACAGATTTTCAATGAGAGGGTACTTTTTCAAAATTCACGTTTTTTGGCAAACTAAAAAAATTATTTTTTAGATTAGAATCCTGATACATGCGTTTACTTATTTTCCGAATAGTACACGAAAAAAAAGTTTCAGGCAAATCAAAAATGGGAAAAAATATTTTTGGCCAAATCCGTTCGGTTTGTAAAAGAACCGCACATGTGCGTATCAAAACTGTATTTTAGGGTCATGGAATCATTTCAATTGTTTTAAGGAGTTCCAAATAGGAAACTTTTGTTTTACGACTTTTGGAAAAACCCGCTGCTTTAGCGGGAAAAAAAGCTATAAATAGCTAAATTTTGTTAGTTCGTAAGTTCTACACTACTAAAGCTACAGACATGCGCTATACCTCATTTAAAAGTTATTTTGAATTACTTTTAAAGTTAATTCGTTTAAATACAATAGTTTTAAAATTATGAATTTAATTGTATATATTAGCTCTTATGAGAGCAAATGTAAACAAACAAAAACTTCTGATATCAAATAAAAACACCTCTTAACAAGGTAACAAATTAGTGACGATCGCACCTTCAACATAGAAATGTTCCGATATCAGCGTTTGTGACAAAAAATTATTACACAATCAAGTTAAAAGAATTTTGTAGCTCGGTTTTATAAGTAACTTGACTTCGAGATACAGTTTAATTTAGTTTGGCGGTACTTACCTAAATCTAAGTCATCCTTTCGCGGCCTTTGGCTTGATGGAATGTTTTTATAAATGGTTTCCAAGCATTTTTCTTTTACTTGTCCAATTGTATCGCAGTCCAAAACCTTAACGGATACGTTTTCGGTGTGAGGAGGCAACATATCTAAGTTATTGCAAAATATTGGTTGCTGAATAATGCTTGCGTAGACATTCATTGGCCGGAAATCAATAGACTGGCGTATAAGTTTTTCTTCACTAAGGGAGTATCTTGCCTCATGTGTGCAAGCGTCAACAGGACCTTTGTCTACTTGTCCTTTTACAGCACGAAAAAGCATATATAACGGCTCTCCAGCACATTCTTTCAAAAACTTGTAAAGAAGAAAGGTAAACCAAGCACTTAGCATTTTTTCTGCCACACTTTCAGTTCGTCTTAAAAGAAGTTTCGGGTGACTCTTTCCTTCTATACATTTTTCAATCAAGTCTCCCAATAAAGTTTTTAATATATCTGTACAATATTCCAATTTCGATTGTAGTGTGACCATAATTAATGATGCCACATTAACTCGTTCTCGCATAGAAAAGTATCGATTCGACTCTAAGGTTCGAATAAAAAGTAGCAGGAAAGTTTTGTTCATAATAAGTTGTCCAAAAATACGCAACCCTTTTTCCTTTCGGAGGAGCTCAGGTCGTTCCCATTGCAGTACAATGTGGTCTTCGTGATTGGGAAAAAGAATCTTCATTGCATATGATCGATAATCTAAGAATGGAATGCCTCCAGACGTAAGATCCCCCGTTAGGTCAGTCATCTCGGTTTGAAGTTCGGCAAACGCCTCTTTACATTCAGCTGCGACACGCAACTCCAATATGTCCATCTGTTCTTGCATATTTCGAAGCACCCGGTTCGATTCTGAACTTTTCTTTTTATATGCCACAAGCAAAGCAACAAAAATCAGCAGTAAGATAACAATCGTGGCTATTACAGCAAAAATTACATTCTCTCCCCAATCCAAAATAATGTTTGACGATTCATAGCTAAGTATACCAATACGATACTCCAGCGAAGTTCCAATGCGAACAATTACTTCAGGCCCATTGATGCTTTTAGTGGCCGTAGCTTCAGGAGGAGGTCTACATGTAAGTTGTTGTCTTGAAAGAGACGTAATATTACAAAATCCATTTCCAATTTTTACTTCCACATCAGTCTCTTTGCATGCGCGATCTAGGTTCCGACCATTTATTGTCAAATATTCACTCTTAAAGTACTTAACTCTTTCTTCAAATATAAAATACTCGGGATTTGGATAAAGTTCAAAATGGTTGTTATGGACCTTTGATAAATTTTGTACTCGCAAAACATTATCCATAAGGAATCCATATTCAAGAAGCATGGGTCTTTCCGCTTCAATAATTTTGCTGTCCACTTCAATTACTGGAGATGCACATTCCATTTCAGTATCTGATTGGACTCGACATTGGCTTGCATATATCTCTCCATTATATACTACGTAAATGTTGGGAGTTTGTATACTGGTAAATTGGGTACCAATGACGGAAATTCGAATGCCCCCAGCTGGTATACCTTTAGGAACTTTTATTTGTCCACTTGGCCCAGAGCTAACGTGTTCAACCGTAGGATCCAGAACATATTTAAAGTTGTAGTCATTAAACTCTCGGGGACCATTGTCAAACGACATTTTTAGTCTTCCTTCTATGATACCGGGGGAAGGGGCGGTGCGACATATAGCTTGTGATGAATCAGTGCTTAGGATTTTGCAAGGCAAATGATCATTTATGGATGCTTGTATACGAGAGCCGGCATTTAAGTGCTTTCCAGTTATATGTATTTCAGTTCCTCCCGAAGTAGGACCAAACTTTGGATTAAAATCCAAAATTTTCGGGTCAACAAATTCGTAGTCCTCCTTAGATTCACCCCGATAGTCCCCTATTTGTACCACTATTTTGCCGTTTCTGTACATTTGTTCTCCAGGACTATCCACAGTACATACTATTTGCTTTGTGTCAATGTAAAATTGTGGAAACGGCATACAATTTATGCCAGCTATTCGAACGCCTGAATAAATGTCGTTATAATTTTTTCCCAAATTAATGCCACGAATTGTTATGTTAGTTCCTCCTTCCCAAGGACCGGTTTTCGGTTCGAAGGTATGAATTTCGGGGTTGGGGCAAATTTCACTTCGATTTAGCCAGTCAGTTTTCCCTTCTTTGTTCTTATTACACTGTTCTTCAACTTCGCATGTATTAGTAGATGAACACCATCCGCAATTGTACTTTTCAGCTAACGCCAAACAAATTCCACAGCTGTCAGCCATTTCTCGACACCGATAAATAACAACTGCAAATAATAATATTTGATAAGGCCAATTTATAAAGACAGAGCGTCATTTCAAACTTACCATGTATATTGTGGGGGTTATCAAGAGGCTTGGAACCTCCCCATATAACAGCGAAGGTGGCTGTCAAATTGGGAGATCTTGAGGTGTACTGAAACTCCATGCTGTCGCAGTATATGGTGTCACCTAATAATTGAGCATTTAAACTCGTTACACGTCCTTCAATATTAAATTGGCACACGAATCGCGTTTGAACTATAAATTGCCCTATTATATGAACTTTAACTTTTATAGATTTGCTTGTCCCACCAGCCACAAGTACTTCACTTCCGTCACCGGTAGCGTTGATCGTTGGACAAAATCCAGGACCTGATCTATAGCTTGGGCCTATCCGGCTAACGCCTGTGACCAAAATGTCGTTGCGACAATTTTCAGCAGTGTCGTGAGTACACCGGTGCGCCTCAACACACCAATCACACGGAAACTCCGAGGACACACAACGTGTACACGATGAGTGTGTACTGCAATCAAAAAAAGTAAAATCCGTGGACACTAAGTCGGGTCCATTTCTGGTACGCACAGAAAGTTTGGCTGTGAAATGATGTTTTCCCTGTTCAATTTGGGGAAGCATGTCTGTTCGTGGTGTTGTACAGTTAACACCATTTCTTTTTTTTGTGGCATTAGTGAAGAGTGCTTTGTCTTCTGTGGTAAAAGCACATATTAAATTCTCCTTAAGTTGCGGTAAATGATCTATGATAAGCTCTAAAGTCCGAGCGGTAGTACGTTGTAGCTGGTGGGGCACAACACTTGTTATTGTTGTACATTTCCCAGTTTTGTAGCTGACCCAATACAAGGGATCGTTCGCATCGTCCTGGCAGTTAGAGCGTGGGCTACATTTGTTTTCCAATGAGCACCAGCCACAATAGGGGTCTCTAGCGCCTAAGCATTCTCCACATGTCTTGTAATCGGAGCAATCGAACACCTTAACTTTGGACACTTTAGTTTCGGACATGACATACATGTAAAGGTTCTGGTTGTCAAATTGCATATCCTGATTAATGGCAAAGCCCAAGTCCACAGGGAAACTAGCATACTCATTGGCAACAGATGAAGATTCGACTACAACTTTCTTGAGGTATCCATCAGTTGTGCCCACAAAGACAACGGTATAACCACTGGTGCTCGTTGCAGCAACGGAAGTTAACTTTGTGTTAAACATCGCCACCGGCACTGAAGTTATAGGATTCTCTCCTCCCAAAGGCGAATTTACATCTAGTCCACAGAAATCCTCACCAATAGTTTGTAGTTTCTGAAAATTAATTGTCGTTAAAAAATGATTAACAATAAATAAATAATAATTTTACTGCAAAAATTACAATTCAAATTGTAAAGTTTGTATACGAGTTATTTTTTGCCAGAAGTTCGTACTTGCGGTGGAAATTGCATGTTTAATTTTTCCATTTTTTAGTAATCTGAGTAATGGTATCATACTTAGGATGTTTTAATGCTTACCCATATGTATACACAAGAATCATGATAAAACCAGAGATAACCATATTTTTTAAACAATTTTATAGTTAAATTTTACAATTGGAGATATTTTTTAGCTGTCATATGAGCTATCGGTCAAGTGGGTTGATATATAAATCTGCTGAAATTGCCAATATTTGTTGTATAGAGTATTCAAGAAAAAATTGTCCGCGACATCTTAAGAATTTACATAAAAAAGAACTTGGCGGTCAGCCATGGTTCTCTCGTAATTTAATTTCAAAGTTTCGTATTTTGCTATTAAAAAACAAATATGCTTTTGAAGTATTTTAAATCAAGTAATTACATTTTAATGATTTCCTATCAAACTAATTATTGCTCTAGATTAGTTCCTATAAAGCTAATTAGGTATTTCAAACATTTCAAAAAAATCTCACAATTTATATCTACTACTATTATGGCCGGAAAGGTCTATTTCACTGTTTTAAGCAGAGCTCGTAAAAAAAGGTCTCACATGTGCTTGTTGTCAGGAAAAAACCCCTCACATACTGACCCCATACGAACCTGTCAGAGAGGGACCCCAAAATTTCGTTTGCCCCTGAGTTGCTCCCTGCTCAACCGATGAGCGATTTGGTTTGCTTGATCGTGTCTGTGTTCACCCGAGACCCTTTTCGTCGAAAATACTCCTCAAAAGGTCTTTTGAGCATGTATATGTACTTCTCGTATAGCTCGGTAAAAATTTGTACACAGCTTGCTTTGTTGCTCTCGTATAGCTGAATAAAAATTGGGATGCTCTTTCTCCACCGAGCAGCCTTTATGATTCTCAGGGGTCATCTCTTTTTTTCACCATTCTGGATGGTCAAACCTATACACGGAAATTGAAAATTGTACTTTGTTTCATGATCGCCTACCATTAATGACCAACGAAATTAATTAATCTGGCTAAAATTTAAGTCACCTTATTTGAAGGAAGTTGCGAAAGTGGTGCTAGTCTTGCATAACAAATATCAGTGGAGAGGTAAATTTCAACTCTTAATTTCATCCTCAACAAAAGACATAATACCCTGCTTAATTGTAATTTTAAATAAATAAACATGAACAAATAATAATTTTTTTTTTTTGCCTCTATATATTTCTCTTTTATTTTCCCTATAATTTTTGTTCTCTCTCTCCCCCGCTTTTGCTCTCTCTCAAATGTTTCTCCTGTCACAAAATATCTGAGGCAACAACAAGCAAACCCAGCAACAAAAATAAAGACTTTTTGTAGGAACCCTTTTGTTGTTTTGCTCACCTACTGACTGTCAATATATGAGCGCCGAACGATTTTGTTCGTATCGAGCGGTCAGTTGGGGACCGACCCGAGTGTTCCGGTCAACCAAAAAAGCCGAGACCGAGAGCACAAACGAAACGAAAAAAAGGTTGTTGTTCAGACCCTGAGCTAGATATTCTCTATTTTGGGGTCTTTCAACTGAGCAGCCCGATTAGAAAAATTCAGTTGACCGTATTTTACGAGCTCTGGTTTTAAGTGAATCAGCATTGAACGCTATATGGAAATTCTGTCTATACTTACAGTTAAAACACATGGCATACTGGGTGAAATAAAGTCCAGTCCCCTCATTCCATTACCGTTGAAACAGGATTTTATGTTTTGCATAAATTTTCGACGAATGGATTTCAGAGAGTAAATGCAGAGTGCAGAGTTGTTGGTTGGTGTAATTCCGTCGCCTTTTGAAAAAACGGCAAAGAGAACATCATCCTGAATTGATATACCCAAGCTTTGAGCCAAATCCGAGCTGGGTTTTCCCAAGAAACCAGCCTGAACCAAGTTGAATTTAGTGCCGCCCTGAGCATCACTAATACATTCGACTGGAATTTCTGTGTATGAATAATAGTTTGAATCTTCCTGGCATATTCGCACAAGCTTTGTTATATACTCCTTAGGGGAAGAATGGTGGCTGTGTTTCAACTGCGTCGTAAGAAAGTAGGAAAATCGCTCAGAACTAAATCCATAAACATAATTCACAAAATATGTTTCACGTGCGTAAGAATTAATAAAAGTTCTAGTTCCAGTTGTAACCGCCGAAGAAGCAATCTGGAACATTTTCGTCTTTTCAAGAGAGCGCGATGCAACTGCAGGGATTTCACTTCGGTAAGGTGAATTATTCGTATAAGTAACTCCGACGTACATCACATTTGTCACCGGGTGCTGTGGTGGTCCCGGCGCTATAAATGCCACGGTTGATGAATTGGCATCGTTTGCAACAACCGCATCAGGCACTTCATGCTCTATTATGCTGACATTCTGAAGATTTCGAACTGTGCATGTTCCCTGAAATAGGGATCCACATGCAATAAGTCGAGAAGTCGCACGATCTATGAGCAAGACTTTATTATAATTGTCGGTCGGACTGCGTACAGCGTTTAACGGGCAGTCGAGTATACTGCACTCTACCGAATCGTTTTGGGGTCCAGTTTTCACTGTTTCGGACAGCTCCAAATCGGGCGACAACTGATACAACCTGTTAACACCACCAACGAAGACTCGTCCAGTAATGGTGTCCACTAACAAGTGATTTAATTTCGTATCAAAAGTAGCTACATTTGTGATGGTTGTACTATGGTTTTTGGCATCCTTTATCGTCGCATTTGAATCCGTCAAATTAATGGGTTCATTTTGAATAGCCGTCTTGTCAGACCAAATATTTGCTGCCAGTGTCTGAGAGCCTGCTCTTAAATGGAGCCTTTGGTCATATTTATCTCCCAGAGTTGCTATTAGCAGCACACTAAGAATTAAATTCATCTCCACAATCGCTCCTTCAACAGGGCGATTCAATTCACTTCTTAAATTAAGAGTTTAGTTGCAGCTTCCTCTATATTGCCCTTATATATTTCCAGTAATTTTAATTATTTAATATTTGGTGTAAATTGCTGGCATTTTTTATATCCGTTTACTCTCAGTAGGCTTTTATTTGTTTTCCATTTGTACAAGTGAATATCTTTACAAAAATGTATGGAATTTATTTACTGGTGTGAATGGCAGCATCATTGAATCTGAAAAACATAAACAAATCAAAAGCGGTTTATGAAAAAAAGACGGTATAATTTTTTTCATTTTAAATAATATTTTTACAACTTTAACAACTCGAAAACCCAGATTCTGTTTTTTTCCAATTTTTCAATAAAACTATTTATTAAAAAGTTATAAGAGATTCCCAAAGCAAATTGTGGAAAAATCATTTGGCTTAAATATATTGTAAAGAAATGTACTACCTTTTTTATACCCGTTACTAGTAGAGTCAAAGGGTATATTGTATTCGTGCAAAAGTATGTAACAGGGAGAAATAAGCTTTTCCGACCCTATAAAGTATATATATCCTTAATCAGGATCACTAGCCGAGTCGAACTAGCCGGATGAACTCTGAGATCTCGGGAACTATAAAGGCTAGAAGATTGGCATTTTGCATGCAGATTCTAGGGGTCCCTACGCAGCGCAAGTTTGTTTCAAAAAGGTGTCACGCCCCCTCTAACGCCCACAATCGACCTTAACCATTTTTTGAAAGGTGTCTGGCGCCCACACCTTTAACGATTTCGGAAAAGTAAAAAAACAGTTTTATTGTGTTTATCTATTACCTATGGAAATGTACCTATGGAAATGTAAATTTCCGAAATTTTTCAAATCGGACCATTCGTTAAAAAGTAATGCGCGATTAAAGTTCTTGTTTTTTTTTATTTTACATATAAATTGGTTTTTTTTATTTATTTAATTATATTTTTTAGGTCGAGTTCCTCGACTATCAGAGACCCGTAACTCTATTTACCAACTTGAAAGGCCTATAATTTCTCATAGTTGTCGCCGGTCTATTTCATTGGTGCCTCACGCATTAGGGAAACTGGTGCAACAACGGGGATAGTAAAGCCACTAACTAAACAGGGCCTGTAAACTTAGTTATGTACTTATAGAAAGACGTCGGATTTAATGTGAAATCAATTTTTTTAAACCAAATTCGGTTTAAATCTAGTTATGATTTTACAAAAACCTTTCTAACCAATCTATGTGGCTAGAAATCGTCTTTAAAAAAAAAAGAATTCACATAAAATCCGACGTCTACTTGTAACTTTTAAAATAACAGTGATATTGGTACGATTTATGGACTGTAGATAGGCAATAACAAATAATTTAATACAAACTGCAAAAAAGTCGTTAGAAGTGTGACCGCTAGAGACTTTAGCATTTAGGGCGTGGCACTCGGCCTAATCAAACTTGCGCTATGCAGGCATGGCAGGAATTTGCATGCTTAATCCTTACGAACAGACGAACACGTCTAGTTATCCTGATCAAGAATACATATACAAGGTCTGTATCAAAACTTTAAGACACTAAGAGCCGTTTTCTCGTCCGCATGTTAAATTTAAAGCAAATTTTAAACCTTGAAAACGTAGGCGAATTCAGAGTTTAAATCGTACTTTAAATTTAACATGCGGAAGAGAAAACGACCCTAAGAACATTTATTGTTTAACTGTTTGCCAAATTTGTAGAATTGAAAGCTCGAGAATAATTTAAATACAGTTCGATAGAGAAAAGTGTTATAATTACAACAAGTTACCCCGGGTCCTTGCTCTGTTCCTAAAGGATCTGAGAAGAGTTTTTGTAACCATGTTTACTTTTCAGACCATTTGCATTTTCTCATAATTTGCTTTTGGTGGAAAATTTTGTTCGAAGAGATTTTTGTAACACCCTTGTAGATGTACGTTATAATGGAAAAGCTTCCTTCAAACTGTTAGATACTTATCATCGAACATATAGTCGGTCCAATTTTATGGAACTTAATACTATTTGTTGATGTTTTGAGAAATCGGTTGTGATATTAACCAAAAACAAATCTAAACGAGTTAGAATGTTGTGACGATCAGAGTAGGGAAATTCGTAAGAACATTTTAAAAGTAATACAATTATTAGTCGTCCCAAAATTTGATCTCAGAAATTTTGTATGTTGAGGTGTTATCGTCTCGACATTTTACAGTGTATTTGCTTAATAAATATAAAATATATAATCGAACGGACGGCCAGACCCGCTTATTAAGCCTGTTGCTGCTGATCAAAAACACATATGTACACTTTATACATCGGAAACTTCTAAACTTATGAGAGAATTAATTTTAAAATACTCTCTTGCAAATTATCTAAAACTTTTGGGTAAGTTTTGTTTTCATTGGGACCACATTATATGGTTGAAGCCGCTTCATTCTTTCCTCTATGTATTTATTATACACTCTTTTTGTGAATGGATGGCCAGCGCCCAACTTTAGTTTTTGTACATTACTATGATTTATTCAAAGACTTGTAATGGAGAAGAATACTGTCAAGGAAATGAGCCGTAGTAGTGATAATACTATAAATGCACTCATAATTGATTAGTTAAAGCACAACAGTTTAAGTCCTCCGATAATCCGTACGAAACTTAAAACTATTTTAAGGATTTTGTATATAGCTATACTATAGCTTAGTATGTACATGATCCCCTTGCATTTGTCTGATTTAAGATTTACTGGTGCACCCACATATGTATGTATATATGTACGCATGTATGTACATACATACGTTCATATGCTTCACTTGCAGCAATCACAGTTTACACATATGTGTTTCCTTATATATACCACGCCCCTTACAATACTAATCGAACCAAATACTTTTATATCAAACACTAAAAACACTGTTGTACGATTTTCCAGCAGTAAAATTTTTTCAGTAAATGCTAAAAAAACGTTTACCTATGTACTTTGGAGCATAAGGAATATGATACATTAAATCGCACATATTGATTAACAGACAAGGGCTCACAATTTTATAGTTTTCTAGAATACCACATATTAAATGCAATAATAATAACGTTTAAAGAAAGTTAAATTTGCGTTTATAATACTTCGTACAATATACATATATTCAACAAAGAAGCAGACGCTAAATTTTTTGTAAGCGTAGCGGGGTCGGTTTTTGATTTTGTATGTATATCTGAATCATTGGGCGGAGAGCACTTCTTTAGTGGGCATTAGAAAACAGGGCTTACTAGTTTTATTTTCAAAAACAGTTTATAAGTACCAATTCATTATATCGCAAGACACTAGACATGGTTTCCTTTTTTATTTTTGCATTTCTCTACACATTATATTACACATTATTGTACGAAAACGTTGCGCGATTAGCAACAACTAGAGATGAACCACTTAGTAACAACCCTTGACGGTCTATATATCACAGCAATATCGATACCTAGGTGCGATGGAGTTGAACACTTCCACGTTGCGTTATAAAATAGCCACACATTAGTTGCACAGTTGCAAGAAAACAAACTAATTGGCATCAAAAAATCAACTAACTTTGCGATTTGTTTTATAAAAACTGGTTGGATGGATTTAATTCAAACCTTTTATGTATTATTCAGTGTCATATAATAACATCCACTCTTTTTTATAGCCGATACTATCGGCTAATATATACTTTTAAATAAAGGCGTTTTGCGGTGTTCACTGTATCTCCGCCAAAAATTGACGAATTTCCATTCAGTTTTTACATTTTGTTTAGGAATAGAACACACCCACCCTCTGCGAAGTTTTTTTTATTTTTTAACTTTAAATATTTTATTTACCAGTTCAAAAAAAAAAAAATTTCCTAAGAAAATTCTTAGTAATACCAATTTTAGCTTAACTTCTAAAGACCCTACCCCTCCCCCCTTAATATCATCACTACGCAATATTTACTTTAAAATCAAATAAGAAAGTGTATTTGTAGTTCTTCTTACCATTCTATCAATTTTTGGCAGTGACTAACGATTAAAAATCAACAAGTAACAGCTGTTTGAAAATTCAACCGGAACCATTTAGGGTCGTTCCTTTAATTGCTGAAATTTTGTGTTAAATTTTAGACACTTCAGCAATTCAACAGTTTAAAGAATACCCAGAATGCCCAGAACAATAAATTACACTAACGTTTACTTGTTTTAACAATGATTGGGCAAAAAACAATTTAAACAAAATGTTTATACCCGTTACTCGTAGACTACAAGGGTAAATTGTATTCGTGCAAAAGTATGTAACAGCTAAAAGGAAGCCCTTCCGAAACTACAAAAGCTAGAAAGTTGAGATTAACCACACATATTCTTGCGCTTCCTATGAACATTTTTAATTTTTTAAATTGAACCATTCCTTAAAAAGTTATGCGTATCGAATTTATATATCTTCATCTCCCTAACACTCCCTTTAGCTGAGGAACGGGTATCTCATAGTCGGGGCACCCGACTATAGCGTTCCCTTTTCTCGTTTTAAAATTGATTTAAAAACGAGTGAATATTTAACAACATTTTAGTTTTTAAGATGGAGATGGTTTTTTTGCGGTTCTCAATGGTCTCAATGGTGACTGTAATATAGTGCTTTATGCCGACAATCATCAAACCTTGACGCCACTCGATATACAAATAGTCCAAGGTTTAAGGTTATAGGTTCTGCGTAGGCAACTAAAAGAATCCAGGAGTGAAGTAGAGGTGTTTTTTGAAAAACATCGAAAAACATCGATGTCTGCAAACATCGATGTTTCTGCACCTCTACATCACTCTTGTCCTCTTTTAGTTGCCTATGCAGAACCAATAACCTTATCCAAAATTGTTCTATTGTTATCCAAAATTTGTTATATTCTAAAATATAATTTAAAAATCTCAATGGAATTTATCCATCGTTTAGAGATTAAGCAGCGCCTACACCACCAATACTATTACCTATACACTCAAGAAAATAATTACACATTATAATTATCATAATACGAACAGGAAAGAAAGCTAGCTTCGACCAGACGATGTTAAATACCCTGCAGATCATTCCTATTATTTTACAAATTTAGATTTACTTATAAATTTTAGCTGCTTTCGTATTATTTTGGCATTTATTTTTTGATCCTTCCTATGGCAGCTCTATAAAACAGCCCTCCATATCCCAGAGAAGAAGAAAATGTAATAAAAATCAAGAAAAATATAATTTTCCAAACATTCCTATGGCAGCTATATGATATTGTGGTCCGATTTCAAAAAATTTAAAATTCAGAAATATTTAAAAAAGAATTTTCCGAAGAGTAAAAGGTAATATATTAAATAACACCGAAGCTACATTACGTTTTACGTTTTTTTTTTCGATCCTTCCAATGTGAGGTATAAGATATAGTTGTCCGATACTATTTACTAGAAGAAAAAAAGACTTTTTGGAAAGTTTCATTCCGATAGCTTAAAAGCTGAGAGACTAGTTTGCGTAGAAACGGACGGACGGGCATGGCTAGATCGACACATCTAGTGATGCTGATCAAGAGTATATATACTTTATGGGGTCGGAAACGTCTCCTTCACTGCGTTGCAATAATGTGACTAAAATCATTATACCCTCTGCAAGGGTATGAAAATGTAACAAATTATAAACCTTTAGCGTGCCTTCTTCTTTGAAGAGTGATGGCTCTAGAAACATCGATGGCCCACAAGAACATCGATATTTTGAAAAATTGGAAAAACATCGATGCATCGATGTTTCCATCGATGTTTCTGCACCTCTAGAGTGAAGTTTTTGTGAAGTGAACGGTATTTCCGGTCCACCATGTATGAAAATCAAGTCAAAATAATCATTTTAAATATGGTGTCCAAAAATACATAGTATAGTACATACATAGTACTTAGGGCCCGGCTAACATTTCTCGAACAGATAAAGTCCCGGCTAAGGGAATTTCGATTTCTCGAGCTAATATGTGAGAGCTAACTTTGACAGGGACTCGAGGCTCGACCACTCGATTTAAAAAAAAGAGCAAGTGAGTGCGAGTAGTCGAAAATTCGATTCTTAATTTAAGTGTATTTACATAAGATTTGGTTTCCGAAAATACGAGTTTAAAACATATTTTTATTAATTTTGATTCCGGTCCTTTTTGAGGAAATAAGCTGTCGAGCCTGTGAGAATGCCCTTCCCGACGATGCACTGCTAGCTGGAACACATATAATTTTGAGGCTCGCTTTATATTATAGAGGATACTGTCCGTTGTTACACCTTGTTGGGTAGAAGCTTTTTAGTGATATTTTACTAATTTGGTGGAAATGGTGAAAATCAGGTCAATATCTTTGAACTCGGCAATGGAGGTTGCTAACTTAGATAGTCGAGGCAAAACGATATTGGACCACTTTCCCAGGAAGCGAATGGTAGGCTTAAAAGCAATTTGAGCTTCTGATTATCCTCGTGGCGAGTAGGGATGTCAAAAATATATCAAAACATCGATTTTTGTATATTAAGTGCGTAAACAAAGAAAGTAAAAAGAGCGCATATGCATATGTATGTATGTGTGTAGTACAGCATAGCATTTAGAACGCAAGAAAACGCGATAAAAAAAACATGCGCGGGAAAAAGCGGCATTTGTAAATTCAATTAAAGGTAACAAAAAATTCATAAAACAAAAATTTCAAAAATAGATATTTTTTTTCTGATATATCAAATATTATTTTGATTTTTTGTTTCAATAAAAAATATCATCGATACGATATCGCCTATTGGCGAGTCTTATTGACCATGTGTTTCAAGAAATCCTTTGTGGAGTCGTCTTCTTGTAATAGGCTCCCAGTCGCTCACCTTGTACTTTTCACAACTTCGTTTCAGATCAATTCGATTTTCGAAATATTAAGAATATATTAAAAAAAAATAGCGATAATATCGATTATCACGATAGCTCTAGCTCTAATACACAGTATTACGTAAAAAATTGCACTTACGTTTTGACAACGTTGGTTAGTTACTTGGTTGGATTCCAAAATTTGTAGTTCATTGGTCATCGGCCAATAGAAGCGCGATCGTGACAAAGGGAAGAGAACAACAAGAGAGATTGATGTTGTTTTTCTCGCTCTGTATTCTTTTTATACCCGTTACTCGTAGAGTAAAAGGGTATATTGTATCGTGCAAAAGTATGTAACAGGGAGAAGGAAGCTTTTCCGACCCTATAAAGTATATATATTCTTGATCAGGATCACTAGCCGAGTCGAACTAGCCATGTCCGTCTGTCCGTCCGTATGAACGCTGAGATCTCGGAAACTATAAAAGCTAGAGGATTGGCATTTTGCATGCATATTCTTGGAGTTCCTACGCAGCGCAAGTTTATTTCAAAATGGCGCCACGCCCCCTCTAACGCCCTCAATCGCCCTACACCATTTTTTGAAAGGTGTCTGGCGCCTACACCATTAAAGATTTTGGAAAACTAAAAATGCAGTTTTATTGTGACTATCAATACCTATCGAAATGTAGAAGAAATTTTTCAAATCGGACCATTCGTTAAAAAGTTATGCCCGATCAAAGATTTTATATATCTATCTCCCTCGCACTCCCTTAGCTGAGTAACGGGTATCTGATAGTCGGGGCACCCGACTATAGCGTTCTCTCTTGTTTTATTCTCAAAGCAGGCGCCGTTTTTTAAATTACGTTTTAACTTTAAAAGCCTCTTCCTATACAGTCCTCGTGGACTCCATTAGTTTGTCGCACTGCTATCCAACGGCTATGCGGCTCAAAAAAACCTTAATTGGTGTAGTCGTTCGATTTTCGAAATATTAAAAATATATTTTAAAAATAGCGATACTCGATATGGGCACTTCCAAAATGTCGCTCGGGACATTGGCACACCTTTAAAGTTGAAAAAAAAATTGTAAAACAATGGATTTTAATTTTAATTATGGGCTTTTCTTTTCACTCTTCCCAAGCTCTATTTTTGGTAAAAATCTTGATTTTGTACCACTTTTAGTTTTTAAGATATCGGTAAAAAACTGCCGTATCCGCTCGGGACAAAAATAGAAGCGGATTTCGGGGAAGTTCATACAACACCAGAAATTAGCGAATTCTGATGGAATATTTTAATGCGATTTTTTTAGAATGTTGTTCAAACATGTCGCTGTGAAATGCTTTTGGTTTTACTCAAAAATTCTTTGCCGTTTTTTTTTTATGCAGTTTCAAACACATTCGCTCGGGACATGTCGCTCGGGACATTTTTTCCGACTGTTTTGTAAAGCGGATTTCTTTACCTCTATCTCTCAATTGCTGGATGTTTTGCTTTTAACTTAATAGTTTAGCATGTGAATGAAGCATTCAGTACGGAAAAATGTCACATATTAGCATTCCTATAGGATAAATTAACAACAGAAGACAGGCCCAAAAAATAACAAAAAATAGCCAAAAACTGATTTTTGCGTATATTGGTGGAGTTTGTCATAAAAATAATCAAACTATACTCCAAATTTGCAGTTAGGCTCAGTATCCAACTAATTAGAAACTAATATCGGGGCAAAATCATGTGGAAATATGTTTTATTCAAGTTTCAAGGTTTTTGGCTTGGTGGACTTTTTTTTGGAAGTGCCCATATATCAGGGAAAAAAATATCACGTTATAAATATTTATTCTTTTCCCCAACGCTATTCTAGCTCTTTCAGTTACGTCAAATGACACCTTAGAGTCTATAGCTTTTATCCTATATATGACAAAACCTTCTTACATAGGATAAAAGCTATAGACTCTAATTTGTGTGAGTTCTGTAATGTTCCTGAATATGCGGAGCATCTAATCTTTGACTGCCCAAAATTTACCACACTCCGAAAAAAATTTAAAATATTTAAATATTACAGCAACTTGAATCAATTTTTTCAAGTTAAAGAACCACTCCACATGAGGGAGTTGGTAATTTTTATAAACAATGCCAATTTAAATTTCTAGGTTTACTTTTATCAATCACACTAGTTTATAATTTTCCTGTTGTTTAGGCATTTTAATTCGGCAGTTGGCCAATAAACCAACCTGCCGAGCTCAAAGAACAGGAAGGCTTGCTGAAAACCACCTTCTGTGGTCTTCTTAAAGAAAAAAAAAAAAGAGAAGGAGAAAAAGAAATAAAAACAATGATTAAAAAAAAAAAAAAAGATAAACCAATGTGCGTCAAAATAGCGTCGACCAGTTAGCAACGAAAGGAGAACGGTGGAACTTGGAACACGGGGGCTATTTTTATTATTACATTTTTTCGCTATTTGGGGGCCGATGCAAAATTGTTTAGAATAAAAATATCTATCGATCTATATAGGTAGGAGCCAAATCCGAGGTCTACAAGTGTTTCAAAAATGCATTAGAAAAATCGGGTATCCACCATTTGGTTTACTGCTCCCCTCACAGAGGTTGTGCCAATATGCACGCTAAACCAGGCTATTAAGCGTTAATTCAAGCTTCTTGTCTGGAAGTTTAATCAAAATCAAACCCACAGATTTTGAGAAAAACGCCTAACAGTGAAGCAACCTTACATTTTCCCCATACAAAAAAGGGGGCCAAAATTGATTTCACCCGCGGCTTCCCTCGTAGAGGTTGTGCCAACATGCACGGTTTATGGGCAGTTTGGGGATCGTCTTAAGAACGTTTCGTGAAAATTTCATGAAAATTAAACCCACAGTTTTTGAGAAAATTTATTTACAGTGGGGGGTGTTAAATGGTCAATATTTGAAATTTGCCGTTACCCACTGTCCGCGCCAGCGAAACCCCTCACACCCATGACATCAACCATGTAAGTATACATCTATTTTCCATACAAACTTTAAATAATTAATACAGCTCTCATAGAGGTTGTGCCAACTTGCACGGTAAAAAAAATGTAAGTGTTTGTATTAAATGCTCTTTGTTAATTTGCTTATATATAAATGATTTCCACTGACAAAGATTACTGTAGTCAAGAAATCACAATTACAACAACACATTCTAACCATTTTACATATTCATAATAAGAAGAAAACTGAAAAAATTGACAACCATGAAGAGGAAGACAATTTCCAGTTTGAACTGTGCCAAGCAATGGTAGCCGCTAACATACCATTTAATGCACTTAGCAATACAACATTTAACAACTTTTTAGAAAAATACACTAAAGAAAACATTCCGAGCGAAAGCACAATAAGAAAAAAATATTTGGACAGGTGTTACCAACATAAAATGGATGAAATTAAAGAACACATAGGAAACAATAATATATGGATCTCTTTAGATGAAACAACGAATAAAGCCGGAAGATTTATTGCAAATCTTATAGTAGGAACACTAACGGAAAACGAAAGAACCACGCCATACCTAATAGCTTGCAAGGAAATTCAAAAAGTAGATAGTTCAGCGATATCAAGATTTGTAAATAGTACAAAAACATAACCAAAATTATATGTAAAAACACAAACTTACCTCCTTGGGCCAATAAATTTTTTTTTAATACTTTGTTTACGTTTACAACCCTATATATTAAACCACTGACTCGGCATTAATTAAAGAAGTAATCTTTTTAATTATATGAGTGAAAAATGAAAACGAACCTTTTTTGACCTTTTTTGACCTATTCAAATAGGTCAAAATATTCTTAGCATATTCCTTAACCTTTTTTGACCTAAAAAAAGGCATATTTTTGATATGCCACCATTTACTAAAAGCCTGTATTTTTATAAGTCTATTTTAAAAATTTCAAATTTTTTAGACCACAAACAAAAAAAAACCTAAAATCCGATGTCTACTTATTATACATGCAAGGGTATATACACTTCGGCTTGCCGAAGTCAACTCCATTCTTGTTTTATCTCAGTTTTTATACCAGTTACTCGCAGAGTAAAAGGGTATATTGTATTCGTGCAAAAGTATGTAACAGGGAGAAGGAAGCTTTTCCGACCCTATAAAGTATATATATTCTTGATCAGGATCACTATCCGAGTCGAACTAGCCATGTCCGTCTGACCGTCTGTCTGTCCGTCCGTATGAACGCTGAGATCTCGGAAACTATAAAAGCTAGAGGATTGGCATTTTGCATGCATATTCCTGAAGTTCCCACGCAGCTCAAGTTTGTTTCAAAGAGGTGCCACGCCCCATCTAACCGCCCTCTCTGGCGCCCACACCTTTAAAGATTTTGAACAAGTAAAAATGCAGTTTTGTTGTGATTATCAAAACCTATCGAAATGTAGAAGAAATTTTTTTAATCGGACCATTCGTTAAAAAGTTGTGACCGATCAAAGTTGTAATATATCCATCTCCCTCGCACTCCCTTAGCTGAGTAACGGGTATCTGATAGTCGGGGCACCCGACTATAGCCTTCTCTCTTGTTTATTCTCCAACCCAATATTTTACATTTTTTCTACATCCCTATTTACACATATAATGTACACCTTCATAGGTGATTTATAACAGCATTCTTCTTACGGGGATCCATGAACCAATACTAATTATATTGCCCTGAATATTTTTTTGTTGTGATATTATTGATAGGATTAGGATAAAGCGGCTAAAGTCAAAAAGAATGTCATTGGGCAATGGTCTTCACAGGTCAACCCTGAATAAGTTTGCTCAAATCAGTTCGCAAGGTCGGAGGGGATGAGCACGTGACCTCCAGTCCAACAAGATGGTCCAGGCCATGCCAAATATCTAAAGCCAACTGTTATTGTGAAGTGTTTGAATTAAAATAACACATAATGTCAGTGACCAGAATCGGAACCGGGGCTTAAACGCCTGCGAGGAGGGAGAGTTGCCCTTTGCCAGCAATTCTTTGAGGCCGGCGGCACCACCAGCAAAGTAAAATCAGATGAAGAACAGCTGGTGCAAGTAAGAAAATCTGGAGGTGGCTTCGCGTCGTCGCCTGTCAACGTGTGTCACTTGGATATGGAACGGCCATCAATGTTCGAGCAGATTTTGTACCTGCGCTGAAAGTGCGACCAGGAGGTCGCCTCGCCTTGCTGGACTAATGGCGGGCGCACGTGAGCAAGAAGCTAGCGTCAAGATCAAGAGCCGGGGAAGAAGACTCACGTGCCTGCGATGAAACGACCAACAGGTCGCTTCCTATCTTTCTAGCCGAGCCATTCCGTTGGATAAACGTACTGCTACCCTTTATGCCAAATCATTTGGCATATTAAATACCAAAACTATACGAAATAAAGTTAGGTAGAAATCTGTAAATAATTCAATATGAACAGTAAATGGTTTTAATTATTCCCGCTTCTCATCAGTTTCGGGTCCAAAAACTTATCATGCCTGGTTAATACTGCTAAAAATACCACAAATTTGATTTCGCTGCCCTGTGACGCGACAATTTTCCTCCCTCCGCTAAACAGTAAATGGATGCAAACGCAACGCGTCCATAATGGAGAAAGCCTAAATCGCGCATACCCTAGTGTTGGTTAAATCCAAAATTTGTAGTCGCCAGAGGGCGCCAGTGGAATCACAAAAATATTTATTTTTGTTCACAAATATTTTTACATCCACATCCCACTATTTCCCACTGATGGGCACACTCGCACCAACTTATACTCCCACACTTCACAGTACCCGAGAAAAAACCGAGAAAAATGTTCGCGTTACGTGCTGCCTCCAAAGCCGACAAGAATTTGCTCCCCTTTTTGGGGCAATTGTGTAAGTACAAGTTGAAATCTTCGCTTTCGGCAGAGCGAACTTGGACTAGGAAGGGCTTCAGTGCGAATCTTTTGTACTCGAATTAAATGGCAGGGTCGAACATAACCTTCGAAAAATGTTACGAGTGAGAAAAATGATTACATAACGCTATTTGGAGTGATTTAAGGTTACTTGGGTGTATAATGTACTTTGGGCACGGACATTTGAGCAAAACTGTATTCATCTTAGCTACTTTCAAATTTAAAAGAAATCGCGCTTTCTGTTACGTATTCGTTGATCTGGGGCCACATTTATATACATGTAATCAAATACTTACTGCTTTGTTATACAGTAGTTTTGGGTAAATGCATCCCGTTAGGACAACATACAAAGATGACCAATTTTATACCGGGCTGTCGGAATCCAGAATGACTAGGATTTTCTTTATACTATGGTTGCCGTGGTTTCTATTTAAAGTCTAAGGAAATTGGTAGAACAAGAATAAGCTCAAAAGAAATCAATGACTTTTCGGCTGGAATCTAAAATATATGTAACATGAATGCACAATTGGGACTCCTTCCAGCTCGTGGCCATGCTGCCAAGGCTGCTAAGGCTGCGGCTGCCGCCAACGGAAAGATTGTCGCCGTAATTGGTGCCGTCGTCGACGTGCAGTTCGATGATAACTTGCCGCCAATTCTGAACGCCCTGGAAGTTGACAACCGCTCTCCCCGGCTTGTGCTTGAGGTGGCCCAGCACTTGGGAGAGAACACCGTGCGCACCATTGCCATGGACGGTACTGAGGGCTTGGTTCGCGGACAGAAGGTTCTCGATACTGGGTATCCCATCCGTATTCCAGTCGGTGCTGAGACCCTGGGCCGCATTATCAATGTAATTGGTACGTAGTCTGATCTGTGACAACAGTGTGAGCCTAACAACTTCTTACATCAGGCGAACCCATCGATGAGCGTGGACCAATTGACACCGACAAGACGGCTGCCATTCACGCTGAGGCTCCTGAATTCGTTCAGATGTCCGTCGAGCAGGAGATTCTTGTCACTGGAATCAAGGTCGTCGATCTTCTGGCTCCCTATGCCAAAGGAGGTAAAATTGGCCTGTTTGGCGGTGCCGGCGTGGGTAAAACTGTGTTGATCATGGAGCTGATTAACAACGTGGCTAAGGCTCACGGTGGATACTCCGTTTTTGCGGGAGTCGGCGAGCGCACACGTGAGGGAAACGATTTGTACAATGAGATGATCGAGGGTGGTGTCATTTCACTCAAGGACAAGACCTCCAAGGTAGCTTTGGTGTACGGCCAGATGAACGAGCCCCCAGGTGCCCGTGCCCGTGTTGCCCTGACTGGTCTGACCGTTGCCGAGTACTTCCGTGATCAAGAAGGTCAGGATGTGTTGCTGTTTATCGACAACATTTTCCGGTTCACTCAAGCTGGCTCCGAAGTGTCCGCGCTGTTGGGTCGTATTCCCTCCGCCGTCGGTTACCAACCAACTTTGGCTACTGATATGGGTTCTATGCAGGAACGTATTACCACCACCAAAAAGGGATCTATTACTTCTGTCCAGGCTATCTATGTGCCCGCTGATGATTTGACCGATCCTGCTCCAGCCACTACTTTCGCTCACTTGGACGCCACCACTGTCTTGTCGCGTGCGATTGCCGAGCTGGGTATTTACCCTGCCGTGGATCCCCTGGATTCCACTTCTCGAATTATGGACCCTAACATCATTGGACAAGAGCACTACAACGTTGCTCGTGGCGTGCAGAAAATCCTACAGGATTACAAATCACTTCAGGATATCATTGCCATTCTGGGTATGGATGAGTTATCTGAGGAAGATAAGCTCACAGTCGCACGCGCTCGCAAGATTCAGCGTTTCTTGTCGCAGCCATTCCAAGTTGCTGAAGTCTTCACTGGGCATGCTGGTAAACTCGTGCCGCTGGAACAAACCATTAAGGGCTTCTCAGCTATTCTGGCTGGAGAGTACGACCATCTGCCTGAAGTTGCTTTCTACATGGTCGGCCCAATCGAAGAGGTTGTCGAGAAGGCTGACCGTCTGGCAAAGGAAGCTGCTTAAATAACTTTACTGGCAAAATCTTCAAAGTCGTATTACCAGCAAATAATTGAATTATGCATTGAATTGTAATAAGCTTTGTAACATCAAATTGGAATTCAATACACGTAAAGAACTCAATAAAAAATATTTAAACATTACAATAAATAGTGTTAATTAACCACTAAAAATCAAAATACTTTTTATAGAATATATTGAAAATTCTGCTATGGTTCGATCGTTTAAAATTTTACTGAGAAAGTGAAAATACCTAATATTTCGGATCGTCAGAATTTTCCAATTCTTCGATTCAGGTATTATTTCTTTTTATTTTCATTTATTTACATAAGCAAACAAAAGGACTAAGAAATTAAATAGGCTGTAACATGGAAAATGTGTATTCGGATAATTAGACGGAGTATTTTGTATCTTTGCAGAAGGTATTATGATTTTAGTCAGAAGTATTGCATCGTACACCATACGAGTTACGGGTATATAATGTATTTGGATGTATAGTAACATAAAATGACGCAGTGATTAGTTTTTTTGTGGGGGACAACGTTTGGTAGCTGGCCCTGGGCCTGGTAAAATGAGTGCAAAACGTTGAATTCGAGTGCCTCGAAACTTCCGTTTAGCTAAATTTCATCAAAACTTTACTTACCCACGGTAAGTCCTTATTAAGTGGAAAATATTCAAAGTTTTCGAAAATAACTGGATCTTGAAAATTAACGTTAATATCCTAAAATATATTATAACCTAATTAAAAAGTGTGTCAGGGAAAAATTAAAAATATTAAGTGCGTAATTTATATTTTACACTTTTAATGCCCTTGCAGAGGGTATTATAATTTCAGTCAGAAGTTTTCAACGCAGTGAAGGAGACGTTTCCGACCCCATAAAGTATATATATTCTTAATCAGCATGACTAGGCGAGTCGATCTAGCCATGTCCGTCTGTTTCTACGCAAACTAGTCTCAGTTTTAAAGCTATCGTGCTCAAACTTTCCCAAAAGTCTTCTTTCTATTGCTGGTAGTATATACGTCGGAACCGGCCGGATCGGACAACTATATCATATAGCTCCCAAAGGAAAAAACTGAAAAAAATCGACAAAAAATGTTTTTTTCTGTGTTTTTTGATATATTACCTTCTACTCTTGGGAATATTATTTTTTAAATATTTCTGAAATTCGAATTAAATGTTTAAAAATCGAATTACAATATCATATAGCTGCCATAGGAACGTTCAGAAAATTAAATGGAAATTAATAGGAAAAAAACAAGAGAGAACGCTATAGTCGGGTGCCCCGACTATCAGATACCCGTTACTCAGCTAAAGGAAGTGCGAGGGAGATAGAGATATATAACTTTTATCGCGCATAACTTTTCTTTTTTCTTCTACATTTCGATAGGTATTGAATAACACAATAAAACTGCTTTTTACTTTTCTGAAATCTTTAAAGGTGTGGGCGCCAGACACCTTTTAAAATCTTTAATTGTGGGCGTTAGGGACGTGGCTCTAGGCTGAAATAAACTTCCGCTGCATAGGAAGCCCAAGAATATGTGTGGGTAATCCCAATTCTCTAGCTTTTGTAGTGTACGAGATCTCAGCGTTCGTACAGACGGACAGACGGACATGGCTAGATCGACTCGGTTAGTGACCCTGATCAAGAATATAAATACTTTATAGGGTCGGAAACGCTTCCTTCTACCTGTTACATACTTTTGCACGTATACAATATACCCTTTTACTCTACGAGTAACAGGTATAAAAATGGCTCCACTTTTTTAACATAAACCGATTGTCCCTAACAAAAAAATTTAAAAAACATTTTTTTTTTGGTGGGGATAATGTTACAATTCTTTTTTTTAAACTTAATTTGTTTTTATTTTTAAGAAATTAAAAACTCTTTTTTTAATTTTGTTTTTAAAAGAAGAGGTTTTAGAGGAATTAATGGTAAAGACACGAAGTCAATCGGATTTCTACAACCGGAGATACAGATTTTCAATGAGAGGGTACTTTTCAAAATTCACGTTTTGTGGCAAACTAAAAAAAATCGAATTTAAAAAATAATTTTTTTTCAGCCAAATCCTGATACACAGTTTATTTATTTTCAGAAAAGTACACGTAAAAAAAGTTTCAGGCAAATAAAAAATGTGAAAAAATATTTTGGCCAAATCCTTTTGGTTTGTAAAAGAACCGCCCATATATTCTTGATCAGGATAACTAGTTTTATCTGTCTGTCTGTCTAGATAAAAGGTGAGATCTCGGAAACTACAAAAGCTAGAAAGATGGGCCCAATCTAACGCCCACAATCGCCTTAAACGACTTTATAATGTGTAAGGCGCCCACATCTTTAAAGATTTCGGAAAACTATAAATGCAATTTTGTTGTGTTGATTAATACCCTTCAAAAATTTTCAACTCGGACCATACATTAAAAAGTTATGACCAAATAATGGCAGTACAAGCAGTCGCGTTGCTGCATGCATATCTCTCGCACTTCCATTAGCTGAGTAACCGGTATCTGATAGTCGAGATACTCGACTACAGCGTTCTCTCTTGTTTGCAAATGATTTTGCACAAAATCAAACAGATTGCTGATAGATATGATTTTGAAAAAGATTCGAAATCCAAAAAGGCCACATTTTTATACCCTTTCAGAGGGTACTATAATTTCAGTCAGAAGTTTGCAACGCAGTGAAGGAGACGTTCTTTGGAGACTTCATCTATTTTTTATCACTGTGGACGGCAGTCCACGTAGTGACGAAGCGCACACTCATAAACATTTATTTTTAAATTTTAGAAATCTTTTTAAATCGGCTTGCGAATTTTACTTAAAAATAGAAAATTGAAAACCTCATATGTTTTTTGTGCCGTAGCAGCCAAAACATTTTCTACGTATTTAAGGGCGAAATCGTCTTTGAATATGTAAAAGAAATTGCCCTTTAATTTAATTACTATCCGGCTTCCGACTTCTCTGATCACCCGAGCGTCAGTTGTGAAAAAAGATTCGTAAGTGATGGACGTGATTCTCAAGCAGCTAAGGGGTCAATCTTTATTCCAAATACTTAAAGGTATGTACATATATAATTATTTGTATAGCGTGCATACAAATGCAAGTATGTATGCAATTAAAGAAAAAATCCGAAATCTCTTAACCAGGTTTCGTACGAATTTAGTTGAATTGTTTTTTAACTTAAAGCTACAGAGTTATAGAATAACCTAACCTTCTTACTCGCATTAGATTTCTTTTTCAGAGTGAAACATGACAGACGTGTCGATCTAGCCATGTTCGTCCGGTCTGTCTGTCCGTCTGTTTCTACGCAAACAGGTCTCTCAGTTTTAAAGCTATCATATAGCTCCCATAGGTACACAGCCAAAAATTTCCACGAACAATTTCAACATTTCCATGATATTTGGGTGCTCCTCAGTAAAAATCCCATACAAAATTATTTTCCATCACCAACAGGTTCCGCGGTATAGCTAAGAATACAAAAAACCGATGTTTGCGGACATTTTGAATTACGTGGCCTATATATTTAGACTTACCTTTATTATTTTCGGTAGGACCTACTCTCAATACATCACGGAACTACAAAAAAATAGTCCCTATCGTGAACCATTGCCCATGTCTTTGGAATTCGTCGCCAAAGTTGAAACGCCCAAAATTTTCAAATTTCTGTGATAAAAAAGAATTCTGAGAATTAAATCTTAAATAGAATTAATTTTAATAATTCATTGAATCTCTTGTTCATTGTATGCTTTAATTTCGGTTTAATAAGGTTCATGAGGCTATTTTATTGGATTTATTATACCAATAAACCCGTTGTTTTGATTTTATTATGTACTCCTAAATGTTGTCAAATTTGAAAAAAGTCATGGCAACCTCTAGAATTACGAAATTAAAAACGTTCACCGAACATACATAGAGAAATATACATCATGTTTTGATTTGAAAAATTTCTTCTACATTTCGATAGGGATTGATAAACACAATAAAACTGCTTACTTACTTTTCCAAAATCTTTAAAGCTGTGCGCGCCAGACACAGTCACACACACACATAAAATAGTTTAAGGCGATTGTGGGCGTTAGAAGGGGAGTGGCGCTCGTCTAAAAAAAACTTGCTCTGCGTAAGAAGCCCAAGAATTAGTGTTGTTAATCCCAAATATCTAGCTTTTATAGTTTCCGAGATCTCAGCGTTCATACGGACGGACAGACAGACAGACGGACAGACGGACATGGCTATATATTCTTGATCAGGGTCACTAGCCGGAGTCGATCTAGCCATGTCCGTCTGTTCGTCTGTCCGTCTGTCTGTCGATTTTAAAAAGGTGTCTGGTGCCCACACCTTTACAGATTTCGCAAAAGTAAAATTTCAGTTTTATTGTGTTTATCAATACCTAACGAAATGTAGAAAAAATTTTTCAAATCTTACCATTCGTTAAAAAGTTATGCGCGATCAAAGTTTTATATCTCCCTCGCACTCCCTTAAGCTGAGTAACGGGTATATAGCGACTATAGCGTTCTCTCTTGTTTTTATTTATTTTATATAACTGCCATTGGAACAATCGGAAAATTAACGGGAAATTATTTTAAAAAAAATTATAGCTCCGACTTTTTTTAATATTTCAGAATTTTGATAGCCGCCATAGAAAGGAGGGAAATTTTAATGTCAAAATAATACGAAATTTAACATTTTGTAATTTGTAATTTAATAAGAATGATCTGCAAGGGTATATATTATATATAAACTATGTAAGCTTCGTCTGGCCGAAGTTAGATTCATTTCTTGTTCAAGAATGTACTATCCAAGAATTGATTGGCCAGTAATTGAAGTTCATAAAGTTCTTGTTAAGGGGAGTATTGCGTGTTTCAAACCAAATAAGATCACTGTTTTGTTTAATGTTATATGTATCTATTTTTAAAGTCGCCTAAGTTTTTTATTTATACTTTTGAACAAATATAAACTTAAAAAATATGAATGTAGTTAAGTACGAAGAACAGCGGAGGCCGCGTTTTTAAGTGAACGTAGTGCTTAAACGATTGTGAATGTTTCCTAATAAACCCAAAAGCGCACAAGGTCAATTTGAATGTTTATTATCATTTTTATTAAGTATTTATTTGTATTTAATAAATCATATATATGGAATAATTTTTTTAATATTTGGAATTATTAAATTATGTTATGGACTTTGCATTATGGGCTAAAAATTGCATTGTTTTTAATTTCCTTAAAATATAAGGGACATCCACTGATGAAAATAATTTTTATAGGCAATTAGCATTTCTTGTTTCTTTTATTTATTATTTGGATTTGAAAAATATAATTTAGGTAATGAAGTATTATTCTAAGAACGTTTACCATAGGAGCAACAGCTCTTCGATCAATTTAATATGTCCAAATGGTTCAATATAGATTTTTTCGTATTATAAGTATTAAATATTATTTCAGAAGACATTTAGGTCCTAAGAAAGGAATTTTAGCAACAGCATTTACATTTGATAACCATGTGAATAAGTCCCATTCCTAGATTGACTTATAGTATTAGACAATTAAAATAATCATAAATACATCCCAAGCACTGTAAAGGCATTGCCCTATAAATATTTAAAGCTAGAGGAGTGGGTTGCATTCAAAGTACAACTTGGAGACGGCCCATAAATCAAATATATTTTCAAACGTTCGTTTTCGACTTTTAAGAACAAATAAATGTGCGGTTAATTTTTGAAATGCTTTTAAAAATTTAAATTTTTGTTTGCACACATAATCAGGAAAAAGTTGTAATCATTTTACGATGATACAGTCTCATACATACAATATACATATGTTCGCATTTATGTTTATAACAACGTTTATGGAGTTATACACAAAAAGATCATTAAGTAAAGGAGCTTAAGCTATTACACATTTTATTTATATAGAAATTTGAAAATTAGGAGAATTTTTATATATTATTTGTGACTTTCATTGAGAGTTGATTAATATTAGCTTTCTTTATTATTGTTGCATCGCAAAAGGTGTTTAATGTTTAAGTATGCTTATGAAGTTTCAATAAATTATAAAGAAAACACAATAATTTTTATTTAATTGTAATGTTGCGTTTTTTTTCTTTTCATACATGTCGGTATCTAACAAGATCGGTCCTAAGGATTCTATTGACTGTGCCACCATTTCAAATAACGTTACAAATTCTTTGTAAAACATTTTAATGTATCTTTATGACAAGTATGCATACAAGTATGTGTGTATTTTTAATTATGTAAATTGTTCCTTAACAAACCATAACATATAACAATAACATATGTACCAAATGCGGAACAATAGTCACGCGCGAACGTAAACGCAAAAATATTAAAAAAATATATTAAAAAAAGTTATTATTTTTTCGACCGTAAGAGATATTCCAATATGCACATCCATATATGTGACGCAAGTCGAATTACCGGGATTTGTGGAACAAGATGTCAGTATACATGTAAGAATGTTGCCCGCACCGTCAAAATTATATTTTTAGGACGTCTCTATCGGGGGTGTCACAGAAATCTTTTCCAACCGAAATCTGTTATGTTTCTTACATACATCAATACACTAAACCAGCGGTCGGCACACAAAGCAATGACATTTTGTTTTATATTAGTGTGAGTAATATGCACGGGTCACCTTTTCGATGTATGTGTGCAAACCGCTGTTCAACAGTGTACGTGAGCTGGCAGAGCATGGACAGAACAGTTCCCTATGCTCACATAATAGGACGCTGCCGACCGCTGCACTAAACCCACCGTCTTCGGTTGGAAGAGATTTCTGTGACACCCCCGTATATACTGATATAGCACATGCGAACATAACGGCGATCTATACCAAGATTAAAGTCATCTAGTGAATTTAAAGTAGTTTCATACTTTTAAAGAATTCAGCTTAATTTTATATTTCAGTTAGCTAATTTCATTTAGTTTTTATGCACTTATTTTTTCAAAATTTTAAATGCTACATTGTAGTTACCTAATGCTTTACAGTTTCATAAATCGTTAATGCTAACTTGAGTAATTTGTATTCGCCTGTATTCACACATTTTAGTAAACTATGTATGTGTGTATGTATTTTAAGAACAAGAATAAGCGGACTGCACAAACAAATGATTATTTGTATCCTAATAGTTGATACATGCCTTTTAAATTGTTTGCAATTATTTTTAGAAGATTAAGTAAAGTGGTTGGAATTATTTTCTTGCTTATTCCAATAGATACAAAGTTTTTAATTTTATTTTAAGTTTGATATCAATATAAGTTAAATGATAAACTTTTTCTTCCCTTAACAACATTTAAATTTACAATCTTATGATTGATACCACGACATTTACATCAAATATTATGTTGTATTTTTTATATTCGTGTTGTTTGTTCTTTGAATTTTTAAAGTGTCCATATTTCAATGGGATATCTGAAATGCGATACATGCTTTTAATTTTACTGTATATTTTAACATAGAATAACAGGGGACACTTAACACTTGAAATAAATAAAGAAAATAATAAAATTCGCACCAACAACTTTATTTGCAAATTACTATTGCGCCCTCTAGTTATAAATGTAGCACTTTTATTGACATGTGCATAATGACAGTTCATATTCCATTGACTAACGCCCACTACTTTTGGGGTATAAAATCGAATGTAGTAGCTCCGCTTATTTTGGCAGATGCACTTCGATGAAAGTGAACATTCTGCCATTTGTTATCGCGTTTGTGCCAGACCCGCGTCTCCTCAGACTGATGGGTGTGTGCATGTCCTTGCCTGTACATTAATTATAAAAAATTTTAATACATTTTTTGTGCATTTCTGTGTCAGGTACTTACTTATCAATGTACTGTGTAAGTCTGACATAGGCAATGCACGCGGCTTCTTCACCCAATAAGTGCACGTGGGGATTTAATATGGTTGTGTTGATAGCTTTGCAATTCTTACCAAGAACTGAAATGGGAATTAAATAGGTTGGTATCTTGCGAATAAATATTTAAAACACCTTTCTCACCATTTTCGAAGTAAAATTTGTGAAAATCAATTCCTTCGACAAGATTACCCAAAGCTTCTGGCTCAAAGGCAGTTAGATGCGGATCACATATTTTGCTAAAGTAGGGGAAAGGGGGAACGAATAGTAAGAAAAGTTTGGTTAGACAGAGCAGCTATAAGTAAAGAGCCATTGGAATGAGGTGGTATCATCGGAAAGTCTGTTTTTTTGGCTATAATTTTTTCCTACATTTTTAAGTCAATTGCTAAACCTTCGAGAAACGTTGCAAAATGTCAACATACTTTTTAAACTAGTCTAGCCCCAGTACTGGGGTGAAAACAGTATAAAAACAAGAGAGAACGCTATAGTCGGGTGCCCCGACTATCAGATACCCGTTACTCAGCTAAAGGGAGTGCGAGGGAGATGGATATATAAAACATTGATCGAGCACAACCTTTTAAGGAATGGTCCGATTTGAAAAATTTCTTCTACATTTCAATAAATATTGATAAACACAATAAAACTGAATTTTTACTTTTCCAAAACCTTTAATGGTGTGGGCGCCAGACACACACACATACAATCGTTTAAGGCTATTGTGGGCGTTAGAGGGGGCGTGGCCATCAACTGAAACAAACTTGCACTGCGTAGGAAGCCCAAGAATATGTGCGGGTAATCACAACTTTCTAGCTTTTGTAGTTTCCGAGATCTCAGCGTTCATACAGACAGACGGACATGGCTATATCGACTCGGCTAGTGATCCTGATCAAGAATATATATACTTTATAGGGTCGGAAACGCTTCCTTCTAGCTGTTACATACTTTTCACGAATACAATATACCCTTTTACTTTACGAGTAACGGGTATAATTCCACTTACACAACTTACAATTTTAATTTTTATTTTTTAATTTAAAATGGAATATAATTTTGTTTTTCTTTTTAACCCTTTCCCATGATATAAAAACGCGGTTATAGCTTTTTAATGCGAAGGACTGTATTTATGTCAATTTAATTTGGATTTTTTGTAATCTAAAGAATATTATAATTTACTATATTACTCAGCGGTGTCAATTTTTTCGGACTTTTTTTTTACTACATCTACACCCAGAAAAAAGGCCGACAAAATCTAAGACCGAATTTCTTACATTAATACCGTTTTTTTCTTATTATACCCGTTACTCGTAGAGTAAAAGGGTATATTGTATTCGTGCAAAAGTATGTAACAGGTAGAAGAAAGCGTTTCCGACCCTATAAAGTATATATATTCTTGATCAGGATCACTAGCCGAGTCGAACTAGCCATGTCCGTCTGTCCGTCTGTCCGTCTGTCCGTCCGTATGAACGCTGAGATCTCGGAAACTATAAAAGCTAGAGGATTGGCATTTTGCATGCATATTCTTGGAGTTCCTACGCAGCGCAAGTTTATTTCAAAATGGTGCCACGCCCCCTCTAACGCCCTCAATCGCCCTACACCATTTTTTTAAAGGTGTCTGGCGCACACACCATTAAAGATTTTGGAAAACCAAAAATGCAGTTTTATTGTGACTATCAATACCTATCGAAATGTAGAAGAAATTTTTCAAATCGGACCATTCGTTAAAAAGTTATGCCCGATCAAAGATGTTATATATCTATCTCCCTCGCACTCCCTTAGCTGAGTAACGGGTATCTGATAGTCGGGGCACCCGACTATAGCGTTCTCTCTTGTTTTTTTTTAAGACCATGTTCTTATACTGATACCATTCGGTATTAATTTAAACCAGTAACTTTAGATTTATGTTGAACTTATGCACTCGCGCGTGAAATGGTGCGATGGCCCCGTTGGTAAGGCCTCTGCCTCTGATGCGAGAGGACCCCGGTTCAAAAACCGGATAAATCACAGTAAGTAAAAAGTTTTTAAAATACATATTTAACATTTCCTTAATAACTTTAAGATCAAAAATGTATTAAAAAGTTAAGTTGTTAGATTACTAATTACAAAAAAAAAAGTTGTGTCGTGAGCGGGATTTGAACCTCGTACTCCCGAAAACCAAATAATTCCAGAACCTAGCACCTTGGCCCCTGAGCCATTCCCTTATTATTTTCTTCCATGGCGAATGCGGGAGTATTTAAACAAATGTATTTTTGGACTAAAAATAAATATAAATTTAAGTACGTTTCGAGCTTAGAGTAAGAACAGCGGTATTAAAAATCCGTTCTTAAAATGATACCATAAATTCTTATAATGATACCAAACGGTATAAAGCTATTTTTCAGACTCAAACAGACACGTTTTCAGACCCAATCAGACCAATTTTTTCCCTGAGTATACTATTACAGCCCCATACAGAGTGTGTTAATTTGTTGAAAAATAACACCAGGAATGGCGAGCACAAATTGAATTGAATATTGGCGAGCGGAAATTGATTCGTAATTTCTTCAACTGATGAAGTCTACCAAGTCAAAAAGCGTCAAACTTGAAAAAAACATATTTCCACATGATTTTGCCCCAATATTAGTTTCTAATTAGTTTAATCCTCAGCCTAACAAAAACATTTGGGTATAGTTTGTTCATTTTGATGACAAAAACTATCACTATACGCAAAAGTTTATTTATGTTTATTTTGTTGTTTTTTTAGGACCTGTCTTCTGTTGTTAATTTATATATTTATATTTACTTATAGGAATGCCAATATGTGACAGTTTTCTGTACTGAATGCCTTATTTACATACATGTTAATGGCATGTCCCGAGCGAAACTGCATAAAAAAACTGCAAACAATTTTTGAGGAAAAATAAAACCATTTCACAGCGACATAATTGGACAACATTCTTAAAAAAAATAGCAACAAAATATTCCATTAGAATTCGTTAAAATCTGGTGTTGAAAATACTTCCGCAAAATCCACTTTTATTTTTGTCCCGAGCGAATACGGCAGTTTTTTGTGGTGGCAAAAGAGCTTAGGAAGAGTGAAAGGTCAAGCCCATTATTCAAATTAATGTCCCGAGCGACAATATGGAAGGGCCCATATGTATACCAATATTTATTTGAGCTAAAAATGTTGACCTTTATTTTCTTTCTCTTTAATAAATTTTATAAAACCGACGGTTAACTTAAAAACCAACTTAACTGATCAACTTTCTTTTGACAAAGATAAATGTTTATGTTACATTTTTAACTTACGTGTATCCATCAAAGTCGCCGCTGTTAATAGCTTCAATCAACTGTTCAGTAATTTTTATTATTTCTTGTCGTCTAGCTGCTTTGATTAAAAATATTTTTTTGGGTTATTTAGTGTTAATTAATATTAGTTTATTATGGTAAAATTAGGTTTATCTCCGTTTATATCTATCTATGAACACAATAACACCCTAATTCTTCATAGCGTAACATAACCTTAAGGCTTCATTTTTATATTCATACATAACCTATTGAATTCTATCTGTCAACAAATTAAAAGCTTTGAAACATGCGTAGAACATTTTATTAATTTATAAATGAAGCCAAACAAGGCTTTTCAAGCCTTTTAGGCTGAAGCTTAAAATACCCTTGCAGACCTACATATGTATGTTTGGTAAATTAACAAAGCGGCTCAAGTTCGACAGGTTTTAATCTTGATAGCAGATATACATAGTTTATCAAATAATATAATTTGTAATAGACGATGTGAAGATGTTATTTAAATTACCCATGTACGCTCCATCAACTGATTTTGATTCCAGAAATCAAAACTTTTAGGCAAAATAAAATTATTTGGCAACACACATACCTAATAGCTCTACTTAATTTAAGTAAGAATATTCAAATTCTATCTAGATGACGGAATATCTCTATTAAACTAGTTAACAGCTAAAAAAAAGATAAACCTTGAGACCAATTTTTATACCCGTTACTCGTAGAGTAAAAGGTTATATTGTATTCGTGCAAAAGTATGTAACAGGGAGATGGAAGCTTTTCCGACCCTATAAAGTATATATATTCTTGATCAGGACACTAGCCGAGTCGAACTAGCCATGTCCGTCTGTCTGTCCGTTCGTATGAACACTGAGATTTCGGAAACTATAAAAGCTCGGAAAAGCTTCCTTCTCCCTGTTACATACTTTTACACGAATACAATATTCCCTTTTTACTCTACGAGTATTGTACATTAAGGAGTAAATGTATTTGAAAATATGTATAAGTATACTCCGTAATGTACAATAAATACTCCTATTTTCTTCATATGTCAAAAAGCAAACTAACAAAAGTAGAAATGGGTTATTTCACTAAAAAATGCATATCTCCCAGAGTTAGCACTCCATTTGCAAATATTTGGCCTTAACTTGTTAAAAAATGTCCCTTAGATCTGAAAGTTCAAAATAATTTATACATTTTTTTTGTTATTTTTTTTTAATTAAATGAAAACTAGCTATATTGCGAATATCTTCAGAGCGGTTCTTTGGAAAATGTTTTTAATTTGTTCAGAGTGATCAGCATCTCAAAAACAAACGAAAAAAATTGGTCTCAGCGATTATTTCGAAAAAAATTCAAAGTTGTAAACTAGTGTTCTTTACTTTTTTGGATAAGTACCGAAAAGAAGTCAATTAAGTTTGATTCAACATGATCAAATAATCGTATAATCATAATTACGTTTTTAATGTGAATGCTGTATAACTTGCGTCAGCAAAGAGGAATCCTGTGTTTCCAGTGTAGAGGATTAATTCGAATACAGTAAGACGTTGGTTTTGTAGAGTAAGCAGCATTTGTTTATTTCAAAATTTTTTCAATTTCCGCTTTTTACAGCCGCTTTTGGTACTCTGTACTTTCTTAATTATAAAATTTTTAAGGGCTTGTTATAGCAAAATTTTTTTTTTGTCACCATTTGAAGCCTTACAGAAATCTTTCCCAAAGATGGTTAAGATTGCTTAGATGCAAATTACACTTATAATTTAATTTGATTGAAAACACCTCCGGGAAAGGTCATTTTCACATCTTTGCAAGAATTTTGAATATATTTTCGAGATCCATGGCCACCTAACTGTAACCGTGAGCCGTTTGAAATGTACCCAACTTCTTTAATTTTCCACTTTTCCTTTACTCCCACAATTGCAATGCGCTTTTATTAATTTATTAACTTTGCATTTTGGAACGACTAAATAAAAACCTGTCTACGAATATTTTGTTATTAACATAAAATATTTATTCACTTGCCAAAAGTAATATGTGCATTTAAATCTCATTTGATATTTGGCTTGATTACTAATATAAAAATTTTAACAGAAAAGTCAAAGGGAAAAACACAAAGCACAAAAGCGTCGTTATTGCAATAAAATTGAGTAAAATGGAAGACATTTTTTGCGTTTGTAATAAGGATATTCAATACTCATCAGCAAAGTGCAAAAGGCATTATAATTATAAAGGTCATTGCATATAATGAGAACATGGTTAGCATGCACTTATACAAGCATACGATTATTTATTTCTAATTTTAAAATACATATTTGATGTGTATACTCATGGATCTTGCATGTGCTTTCTGAATTAAAATCAGTTCAACAAATATTTTTGATTTCTAATAAACGGCCATCAAAAATTTTTAAATAAATTGATTTTGCTTGTTTATGGAAGAACAAATACAGTTTCAGACCTCCTCAAAATGTGAATTTTATCTTTAAAGTCATATTAGACTTGGAACTCCAAACTTTTTTTTGGTATACATACATACCTGACGAGCACTGCGAGTTTCCTGTATTTTGCTGGCAAGTTTTTGCAGGACACAGTATCCTTATATCTAAAACGCACATTTTGTATTGTATAAAAATCAATTTTTATACAAATTGTAAGTGTTTTTAATAAAATCATTACAAGAGTAGAGTTTTTTGTAATGCGATTAATGAAAATTATTCCATTATGGTTAGGAATATGGGATGAATTTAAGTCTACGAAGTGAGCGAAAAATGTGTACGTGTATAGGCATTTCCTATAATCTGTACTATCATGAACTTTATATATTTTTACCCTGCTAGGAATAACCCATGGATGTAAAACATATTCATGTAATTTTAAGCATACATACATTCGTCATTAAGGTACGGTCCAATTAAGCATTCAATATGCAATGGCATACACGGGGGTGTCACAGAAATCTCATCATGATAGGTAAATTAGAAAAAATACCGAACATGTACTCACTAAAGGAGATTGAAACCTGGGGTTGGTCAATAAATTACAGTCAATGGATCGAAAACTTATTATTTCTTGAATGTTATTTGTGTACCCGGAATACAGACGAAAGCCTCGACTATCAGATACCCGTTACTGTACGCGCTCGTCTGAAACAAACTTGCGCTGCGTAGGAAGCCCAAGAATATGTGTGGTTTAATTCTAGCTTCTGTAGTTTCCGAGATCTAAGCGTTCATACGGACAGACAGACAGACAGACAGACGGATAGACGGACATGGCTAGAACGACTCGTCTAGTGATCCTGGTCAAGAATACATATACTTTATAGAGTTGGAAACGCTTCTTTCTACCTGTTACATACTTTTGCACGAATACAATATACCCTTTTACTCTACGAGTAACGAAGCTAGAATTTTTTTGTCGTTTTTTCCGATTTTTCCTAAGGGAGCTGTATGATATAGTTGTCCGATCCGGCCGGTTTCGACATATATACTACCTGCAATAGAAAAACGATTTTTAGAAAAGTTTTAGCCCGATAGCTTTAAAACTTTGAGACTAGTTTGCGTAAAAACAGACAGACAGACGGACGGACAGGCGGACATGGCTAAATCGACTCGTTTTGTCATGCTGATCAAGAATATATAGGCATGTTGATTTTTGATAATTTATAAACAAAAAACAAACCCAAAAGCAAATGTGCCGTCCTTGTTTCAAATTCCGCTCGGATTTGGCTAGAATGGGCGGGAAAATCAGGAGAGAGGTCTGTAGGTTGGTACACCTTTTGTTTTTGATCTGCCATTTGCTTATACGCTATAAAACTTAACGTGTGAGGTACCGATCGAAAGCTTAGTGTTTAAGCTTTAAAGTAAACCAACAATAAAAGGAAGACTAAAAAATAATTTGGTTTGAAAAGTACCAAAAACCGACATTTTGAAAAGGAGTTTTAACTTAAGTCCCGTCCATTCAGCCGATTTCTGGGCAACGCCACCCTCGTATATATGTATCAGTAAACGGACTTAAGCCTAGTATTCACATCCGCTAAGAGTTTCAATAGTCGAAAAATTTTATTTTTGTACTGTGACCAAAGTTTTTACCCGCAATGCATGTAGCATGGTGGGGTTGAATAAATCGCCAAGAGATTTTCATTTACTATAGTAGTAATAATACTATATGAATAAGTGATATCCGTATCACCCCAGTATTAATTAAACTTTTTCGTCGCGCGCGAGTGAACATCTACTTGGATGAAAAGTGAAAAGGAAATGTGGAATTTAAAAAGTATGCTATACAAAATCAATAATTCGAAATCTTTGTTTAACCTTTTAATATTAAAAAAACATTTTATAACCAACATAAATTCATACAAATTTGTATTAAGTTTAGTCCGCTCAGCTAAATTATGCAGATTAATGTATTTTACACTTTTTTTACTACCTGTCGAACTTTGTTATATTGACCAACCTTTAATAATCAATAAATACAGTTAAATAAATATTATTAAGGTATTTTGTTGCATTAAAGTTTCAATCCAAATGCAGAAGATTCAAAGCTGAAATGAAAAATAAGACTCTTGGGAATCGACAACAATCTTTTAAAGAAATAATCGTTTTTGTGAGTAACCAGAAGCGCTCGCACATGCTAACAGTTTTCTATCTCGATTTTAATGCCAATGCTGGCAAGATTACACATAACTACATATGTAACCTATACTAAGTTATTTGGTGAACTAACTTTGCAAAATCATTTTAACCTAGCGGTGTACATATAAGTTATTTATTCTAGTCTTATTGAAAAATGGATAGATGACGATGCGATGCGATGAATGTGCGTATATATTGGATGTTTCATATAGAAATAAGGAAAGCAAAAGTTGTGTGTTATAGAAAACCCAAAAATGCAGAATAAGATTTACCTTCTGGCTCTTTTGATATGACTGTGGTACTGCGATCAACGATTCCTTTTTTATCTTCTAGGAAAAACAAAAAACATTTTAAAAATGTCATATTTAAAATTACAAATGTACCAATATGTCCCTTATGGTAATTCTGGTGAGATTAAACAGTTGCGTTTGTGTTTATAATGTTAAAATTTAACGGGTTATCACAGAAATCTCATCCAAACAATGTAATTTTGAATTTTTATTGATGTACGGTTCCAATGTAATCAAATTCGGCTGGAAGAGATTTGTGTGACACTTAAGAAAATAAAACATTTTCATTTTTTTAAAGTTTGTTTAAGTGTAAAGTAAAAATACCTTTTGTATTCACAATGTCTTGCATATTTACATTATTTAAAATTTCACTAAAATAAGTTTATGCAATCACGTCAATAGAAAATACGGAAATTAAAAAGGAGCATTGACTTTTTAAGGTATATTTATTGAAACCCTAATAAATCCTAATACTCACTTGAATCAAAATTCTATTAAATAAACATTTGCAATCATACAAATTTAAAATGGTACGACCGAAACCTTTTAATTTTGTTATATTATTATTGCGTACGTAATTTTATTCAAGGGGTACTTGGCTTACGTTCAAAGCTATTAATATTTAAAAAGTGTTGCTAAATTATAGTATATATATATGGTGTTATTAAACACGTGACATTCAAAGTATTGATTTTCATCAAAAACTTAACATCGTAAAGACAAATCCTTCAGTTCGCGATTTTGTGAAAAAAGTGTGAATAAATGTATATGCAAAAATGTAGTTTATAAAAATTATTTACCAACAATTAACGTTTTATTTCAGTGTCTTAAGAAAAAAAAAAAGTAAGTCAAAAATGAATGAATAATATGATGCATAAAAATTTAATGTTATAAATTTTTAAAAAGAATTTAAAATAAATTGGAAAAATAGATCTTTGTATTTAGAAAAAAGAACAAGTGCTTTTGGAATTTTCAGATATTGAAATAAGTTTCATCGTCTTTCTGACATAGGTTTTAGGCATTTTTTAATTAGGTTGATTGACTTTAAGCGAATATTCTGTCTGCCACAATAGAATCGTATGAATGAAATCGTGCAAAAATATGTATGTAAATAAGCTTCTAACAATAGTCATGTTAATAAAGAACATTAATTGCTTACGATTCATTTATGAAAATGATTTTTATGTAAAGTCTAGCTTTAGCTTTCCATAAAACAAAGCTATTTAAATTATTTTTTTTATCAAAATGTCAGCCTGCAAGGGCAATTGAAACTTCATTCTTGGTAGATGGACAACTAAGTAACAAGGTCATTTAAATAAATCCACAACATATATATATATATGTAAATATTCCAAATTAAAGATTAAACTCTAATTAGGACTTTATAAAAACATGCACTTACTAAAAATGGATTCGACAAAGAGGACAGGATTAGCGTCTTTGGGAATATATTAGGCCATTAAGATTTTTTACTCAAAAAAAAACAAAATATAACGTAATAGTTCCATTTTGGCACAAGATACATTGTTTTTGTAGTACATACAATTTGGAATATTAAATTAGCTTTCTTTCAACTTCAAATCTTATCTTTATGTTCAACTCATGTTTCTTTTTTCCCGTAACGAAGAAAATAAAATAATTGTATTGAATAAAAATTAAACCAAATTTAAATATATAATCACGATCATGATCTATGTTCTTTTATGTGTTTGCTTTTTTTTATCATACTTTATCTCTACGAATATATGCAAATAATTTTGTGTTGTAGCAGCTTTACCTAGACTGTGTCTTAGTGCAAAGCTGTAGCGATTGATTGTGATCCCTGACATACTTAGCTAATTTACTAATGTTAGCAAAACTCGACATTTTTAGTTTACTTTTAATGAATGTGAAAAGTTTGATAAATTTTAATATTTACCTTTAATATCATCGTCTTCTAGAGTAGTGCTAGAAGAATCGGTAGATTCCTTGACTTGAGATCCGTCACCCTTTTTGGTAATCATACTTCTGCCTGTAAAATACACAAGTGCGAATTCTATAAAATCACTGTTTAGCTTTTTATATCTAGCTAAATTATTTTAATTTATTTATTATATTGGTAGAATAACTCTTTAGTATTGTGTCATTAAAGTTTCACAAAGAAATTCTAACTAATTTGGAATTTATTGACGGCACCTTCCTTGTGATGTAGATTCTTACTTCATTGCATTAAATGCGTTTTTCTCGAATCCATGTTTTTCTTAGCTGCGGATCGTGTATCTCAAAAAGTAATGTTTGTAACACAATTGTCCACTACTTAATGTAGAAATTTGTAAGTTTAAGTATTTTTTATAAAGCAAAAACAACAAAGTATGTTCGGCAAGCCCAAGTTTATATACCCTTGCAGTTATAATAAGTACCCAAAGTTTAGTCCTCACTCGATCGGTGCTGTTCCTGGGATTCCAAATATAATATTGCCTATTACAAATTTTTATATTAAATTGTCAAAAATTAAAACGCCTACTTCCTACAAAGTTACAATGTATTTTTAATAAAAATTTTTTATACCCTTGCAGAGGGTATTATGATTTCAGTCATATGTCTGCAACGCAGTGAAGGAGAAAGTATAAAGTATATATATTTTTGATCAGCATGACAAAACGAGTCGATTTAGCCATGTCCGCCTGTCCGTCCGTCTGTCTGTCTGTTTTTACGCAAACTAGTCTCTCAGTTTTAAAGCTATCGGAATGAAACTTTTCCAAAAGTCTTCTTTGTATTGCAGGTAGTATATAAGTCGGAACCAGCCGAATCGGACAACTATATCTTATACCTAATCGGAAAAAAAATTATAGCTTCGGTGTTTTTTTTAACATTTTACCTTCTTCTCTTAGGAATGTTATTTTTTATATATTTCTGAACTTCGAATTAAATTTAAAAAAAATCGGATTACTATATATTATAGCTGCCATAGGAACGATCGGAAAATTAAATGGAAATTAAATAAATAATAAACACAAATTATATCTTTGTTGATTTTTATTACATTCTCTTCTTCTCTGGGATATGGATTTTCTTTAACATTTCAAAATTTAACAAAATTCGGAAGGCTATATTATATAGCTGCCATAGAAAGGATCAAAAAATTAATGCCAAAGTAATACGAAAGCAGCTAAAATTTGGATTGTTGTAACATATGGGCATTTCCAGGGTGACGGACGCGACATTTTTTCAACTTAAGCTTTAAAAATAAGAGTGACGCAGCATACATTTTATACTTTTTATTTTTTTGTTCGATAGCTCAGACGCTCTTGTATTTATGAAAAAATTAAGATTATCTGTCCAGCCAGTTCTTAAAAATAAAATAAAATAAGTGAATTACGGACGCGACAAAAATAGAACTGCAGTATTGAAATCATTAGAAAAACCTTAATTTCTGCAAAACTGGAGGCCGTTTTTTTTTGTTTTTTTTTCCAGTACACCTGCTGAGTAACAGAACACAACAAATTAAGTTCGGTGGCCAAACATTCGGTCGGTTTTTTTCTAGCTACTTAACAAAAAATTGCAACTTTTTATTTTCTCATAATGTTGCAGAGCTTTTGTACGTGTTACTAAATTTCCTACTGTAAAGTTTGGTTAAATTATTTTATTTATATAGCTCGTTCTATGTAAGCTATATGATATGGTTGGAATTAAATTAAATTCTGCTAGTAAACGCAGAAATTTAATCAAAACATAACTGTTAAAGAATCTTAAAATTATGTTGCACGTATTAAGTATTTTATTAAATTTTCTTTTTAGTTGAAAAGGCTGTAAGACGCATACAAATTTCGAATTTTTTTTATGGATCCATGGAGCATTTTAGAATCTGTGTAACACTTTTCCACTTTATCTTGTAGTGGTAATGCAAATTCCACCACTTCTTTGGCACCAATGTAGAGAAGCTGTACTCCCTGTACATTTTCTTGAGCATATTAAAATAATTCTAAGGGACTGGATAAGTGTTTTCACTTCAATAGCAAAATTGTGAATAATACAAATATATGACAAAGTATATGACAAGAAAAAGCTAGGCACCTTACCTTCACCAAAAAATAATGAACAATTGCTTTCTAAAAATTTAAAAATTTAAATTATTAATAATATTAACACGCTAGTTTTTAATGTCAAAAAATTATAATTAATTTGTTCCAACTATCCTTGGTCGTTTATATGTGTCGCCAATTGGACGAGTGAAAAGAAACAAGAAAGGAAGCTAGCTTCGGCCAGCCGAAGCTTATATACCCTTGCAGATCATTCCTATTAACTTGCAAAAACATCAAATTTAGATTTATTTGCAATCTAAGTTTTAGCTGCTTTCGTATTATGGTAGCTACATAACATAGGCGTCCGAATTTGGTTAAATTTAATTCGAAATTTTGATATGAAAAGAAGAGAATTTAATAAAATTCAACAAAGATATAATTTTTTTCCTATTAATTTCCATTTAATTTTCTGACCGTTCCTATGGCAGCTATATGATATAGTCATCCGATTTTTTAACTATTTAACTCGAAATTCAGAAATGTTAAAATAATAACATTCCCAAAAGTTGAAGGTTATATTTTAACAAGAAAGGAAGCTAGCTTCGGCCAGCCGAAGCTTATATACCCTTGCAGATCATTCCTATTCATTTACAAAAACATTAAATTTAAATTAACTTGCGAATATGTTACAACAAACCAAATTTTAGCTGTTTTCGTATTATTTTGGCATTAATTTTTGATCCTTCCTATGGCAGCTATATAATATAGCCGTCCGAATTTTTTTAAAATTTTATACGAAATTTTAAAATGGTAAAGAAAAGCCATAGCCTAGAGGAGAAGAGAATGTAATATAAGTCAACAAAGATATAATTTTTTTCCTATTAATTTTCATATAATTTTTCGACCGTTCCTATGGCAGCTATATGATATAGTCAACCGATTTTTTAGAAATTTAATTCGAAATTCAGAAATATTATAAAAATAGTATTCCCAAAAGTAGAAGGTTATATTTCAAACAAGAGAGAACGCTATAGTCGGGTGCCCCGACTATCAGATACCCTTTACTCAGCTAAGGGTGTGCGAGGGAGATGGATACTTTAAAAATTTGATCGGTCATAACTTTTTAACGAATGGTCCGATTTAAAAAATTTCTTCTACATTTCGATAGGTTGTGATAATCACAATAAAATTGCATTTTTACATTTCCAAAATCTTTAAAGGTGTTGGCGCCAGACACCTTCAAAAAATGAGGGGGCGGTTAGAGGGGGCGTGGCACCTTTTTGAAATAAACTTGCGCTGCGTAGGAACTCCAAGAATATGCATGCAAAATGCCAATCCTCTAGCTTTTATAGTTTCCGAGATCTCAGCGTTCATACGGACGGACAGACAGACGGACAGACGGACATGGCTAGTTCGACTCGGCTAGTGGTCCTGATCAAGAATATATATACTTTATAGGGTCGGAAAAGCTTCCTTCTCCCTGTTACATACTTTTGCACGAATACAATATACCCTTTTACTCTACGAGTAACGGGTATAAAAACACCAAAGCTAGAATTTTTTTACGTTTTTTTTTTCGATCCTTCCTATGGGAGCTATAAGATATAGTGGCCCGATCCGGTCGGTTCCGACATATATACTACCTGCAATAGGAAGAAGACTTTTGGGAAAGTTTGAGCCCGATAGCTTCAAAACTGATGGACTAGTTTGCGTAGAAACGGACGGACAGACGGACGGACGGAAGGACATGGCTAGATCGACTCGCCTAGTGATGCTGATCAAGAATATATATACTTTATGGGGTCGGAAACGTCTCCTTTACAGCGTTGCAAACTTCTGACTGAAATCATAATACCCTCTGCAAGGGTATAAATATAGATACCAATGCTTTTTTAAACCAAAAAAGAAAATTTTCCGCCAACTTTTAATTTTTGGGGTTTGGTTGACTTTTTCCTGGAAATGCTCATATCGCAAGTTAATTTAAATTTAATGTTTTTGTTAATAAATGGGAATGATCTGCAAGGGTATATAAGCTTCTACTGGCCGAAGCTAGCTTCCTTTCTTGTTATATATTTTTTGAGATTATTCCTATGATAGCCATAAGATAAAGTGGAGCGATCCGGCTCGTTGCGACATATGTACTACCTGAAATAGAAAGTTTCATGGCGATAGCTTTAAAACTGAGAGACTAGGTCGAAACGGACAGACGGGCATGGCTAGATGGACTCTAGTGCTGATCTCTGGTGCTGATCAAGAATACTTTATGTGGTCGGAAACGTCTCCTTCACTGCGTTGCAATCGGATATAAACAGCGACCTGTGGACGATCCGCAGCTGGCCTACTTTTTTAAATATAGCCTGATAAAAAAATACCCACGGCCGGCATTTTGAAAGATAAAAAAAATACAAATTGGTTAAAATTATATAAGAACAAAGTAATCAACATGCCAAGTTACGAAATCCCAGCTCAATCCCTTATTGATTAAAAAAAATACCGAAAAACATAAACAAATTACAGTTTTATATGTATCTCCCCCTTAAATGTTGTGTAGCTGAGACAAGATTTTCAAGGCATCTTGTGAAAAAACGGACGTTGTTTTCAAAATGTTAGGCGTTAACACGTTGTTACAAAATTGTTTATAATTACATATATTTTTTTTCCAAATTACTTACTTGAAAAATTTCTGGTAGCCAACATTGTCGTTAGTATGGCTCCCTTTAGCTTGCGACGCGCATTAAACTTCTTGAGGCAGTCTACAGTTTCTTGGCGATGAACGACGGAAGCCACACGCTCTCGTTGCTGTCAATACGAGTGCCATTTTATTTATAAAGTATTAAAAGTCTTTTTGTCTGTACTTACACAAATCCATGGGTGCTTCAAAGCCTCGGCGGCGGTTATTCGTTTATTTGGATTTACCGTGAGCATTTGGTTGATAAGATTCTTTGCTTCTGGGGTGACCGTATCCCATTCTGGAGACGGATACTTAAATAAAATAACATTAACAGATTATTAGCGGATATAAGATATTCTAGATTCCATACATCATAAGCTCCTGCTTTAATCTGAGAGTACAGTCGGTGCTGATCCTCATCCCAGAATGGTGGGTAGCCAACAAGAAGTATATAAAGAATGACACCTGTGAAAAAAAATGAGTTTCTCAATTGTGCTTTTCGATTTTAGATTGTCATGCTCGTGAATATAAATCTGTTATGAATTAGAATTGCTTACCACATGCCCATATATCTACCGATTTGCCATAAGGCTCCTTTTTCAATACCTCTGGCGACAGATATCCTGGAGTGCCAGCAAATCCAAACCAAGCCTGATGATCGCCTTGAACTTCAATGGCTAGACCAAAGTCAGCGAGTTTCACTGCTGCACCCTTTGCCTTACTAGCTAATAGTAAATTCTCTGGTTTCAGATCTCGATGCACCACACCATTTTGGTGGCAGTGATTGACCGATTCCAATATTTGTTGAATACAATGTGATGCATCAGCCTCTGAATAAAATTCGCGTGCAACAATATCTTCGAAAAGTTCACCACCAGTTACACTGCAAATGTATGTATGCATAGTCAAATTTTGTGGATTGGTTGTCTTAATTTAGATTTAGTTTATAATTTGAATAACAATAGCGTTAGGAACATCTTTATTATAACAAAGTGTTCATATTTTGCAGAAAAAAAATTTTATTCGTATTCATACATATGTATGTACGAACTATCGGAGGGAAAAGGATGAAGTATGAATCTCAATAAACAATAGTCAAGTCATTGCAACATGTATAAGCGTTTGTTAGAAATTCATATTTTTCAAACATTTTTGGGAATATTTTGGAAAGTATTTGTATGCAGTTTTTGGCTTACAGATCAAAAACAAGGTAGTGATAGTTCTCCTCCTGTATACTGTCATGTAATCGCACTGAAATAATAAAAATGTTACAACACATTATTTTACATATTTATTTTAAAAATTATTATTTCAAGAGTTAACAGCGATTGTAGGCCTGCTGAAGTAGCTGCTGTATACTTTTCTAAAATATATATTATCGCTCAGTTCAGTTTTCTCATAATAAAGTTAAAACTTTTAAAAAATCTGACTATTTATAGACACACCTTAAACCTTAAACAAGAGAAAACGCTGTAGTCGAGTGCCTCGATATACCCGTTACTCAGCTAACCAACTTTAAAGCAAGATTTAACGCCCACTTTTAAAATTGGCGAAGGCACCGCCTACTGGAAGGTGGTACCACTTGACAAACTTTTATATACAGACAGACGGCCATGGCTAGATCGACTCAGATAGTGATCCTAAACAAGAACATATAGACTTTATCGGTTCGGAAACTCTTCCTTCTATCTGTTACATACCCTTTTACTTCACGAGTAAAGGGTATAAATACTTTATTTTAGTATTCTTAGTAAAATATCTTTGTTCCGAAAAATGGAAAACTACACGGTAATTCTTCTCATTAATTCTGAACACACTTTGCAAGTATCTAGAAGTTTAGTGGGTGAAAAGACACTTATAACAAGAGAGAACGCTATAGTCGGGTGCCCCGACTATCAGATACCCGTTACTCAGCCAAAGTGAGTGCGAGGGAGATGGAGATATAAAATTTTTAATCTGGCATTACTTTTTAACGAATGGTCCGATTTAAAAAATTTCTTCTACATTTCGATAGGTATTGATAAATACAATAAAAATGCATTTTTACTTTTCTTTAAAGATGTGGGCGCCAGACATTTTTTAAACTCGTTTATTGTGGGCGTTAGGCGATTGTGGGCGTTAGAGGGGGCGTGGCCCTCGTCTGAAACAAACTTGCGCTGCGTAGGAAGCCAAAGAATATGTGTGGGTAATCCCAAATCTCTAGCTTTTGTAGTTTCCGAGATCTCAGCGTTCATCCGGACGGACAGACGGACATGGCTAGATAGACTCGGCTAGTGACCCTGATCAAGAATATATATACTTTATAGGGTCGGAAACGCTTCCTTCTACCTGTTACATACTTTTGCACGAATACAATATACCCTTTTACTCTACGAGTAACTGGTATAATAAATAAACAGGCGAGCAATTTGTGGTTCAAGCTGCTTACGCGTTTGCAATACTTACAACCGAGTTTTCTAAATAACTAAATATCCAGTGGGGTCTATTGGTATCATGTATTTGGTTGTCCCTAAGCTACTTCAGTGCATCTACATGGTCAAGGTCTCTATAACTGCTAAATTATTATTATATAACAGTGTGATTTAAGAAGATAAACTTGAATATTTTTATGAAAATAACTTAAAATTCTTCGACAAGGCCTATAATCTCTGTAACAAATTTTATGAAGTAATACATATATATTAATATTGAACACATAACATACCTATGTTAGGATGGTGTAATTTTCTGCAGATCCTTGCTTCACGTTCCAGTTTTTGAAAGTCTTAATTAAATATATTAAAAAAACAACATTTAATGCATACTTAGGTATAAGCAGTTGCTTCATTAAAGTTAATAGTGGTATATGAAATGTAAAGCGAAAATGCAGAAGTTTGTATTTATTTATTTCCACTATACTTTATATATAAAATAAACTATTGACTTTGTGTTATCTCTGTTCATATTATTGTGGAAGTCATTTTTAAATTTTGTTGAGCATGTGGAAAATGTATATATTTTTATAGGCATCGTCTCTTTATGGATAGCCGTCCACTAAGGGGTGAAGAAAACGCCAAAGAAAAATTGTTTGGTCTTGAAAGGAGGATACACCTATCGAATTGTATTGTTTAAACTAAGGGGTGTGCACATTGAGAAATTGCCTACAGAGGAACTTTTTATTGCAGCGTACGAAAGTTTTTTTTTTTTTTTAATACATGTTAATCGGATGATTTTGTATTTTTTAGGTACGATCGTCACGAAATTTTTAGTTCGTGTTTGGCTTGGCCTAGACAGATTGCTCAGCTCTTCACTTCTTACCTCTTGCTGTTAATTTTTTTGTATTTATAATTTTTGCAGCAAATTCAAATCCAGTTGACTTTTGGACACATCTTTTTACTATTGAGAATGCCCCTCTGAAATTTGATTAATATGATAATTTATAATCTATTCAGTTGTACTGGTTCTGATTTACTTACTTTCCCAGTTCTTCTTTGATGTCGTAGTTGTCCGAAAAACGCGTACAGGCTGCTGGTGCAGCCATCGCGATGGCACACTTAAGAAAATCTATTGCGACTATAAATCTTTAACAAGTCCCCAGAAGTGCTTTCTTAGGTGTTCGAATGTTGGTTCTCTGAATATTGAGAAAAAGGGAGAGCATTAATTGAAGTATAGGTAAGAACTTAATTTATAAGTACTTATGTATAATAACCACTATATGTACATATGAACTCTGCCAAATGGTCTGTTATGAATGGAAAACAAATTTAATTAATTTTTTTTCTAGATTAACCCGATTTTAATCGATTTTTTTGATGCAATCTGAACTTTATCATTAATTCCGATGTCCACTGGCGATCTATTAATTTTCCTTCTGGAAGCTCCGCCATCGATTCATGCCCCTTATATTGTTCTGGTCCACCACCGTCTTCCATTTTGAGCTGGTAAGGCGAACATGCCGATATGGTTGACGGTTCAACTTCTGGCTGCGACCCCAGGTTATTCTTCAGCCAAGTGTGCACAACGATAGCAATCGACGATCTGCGATCATCTTAAGCACCTCCAGCTATGTCGTTCAGGAATTCTATCGGGCAGATCAGGGATCAGTTAAATCCTCCCCATGCGAATACATTTAGGTAAAAGCAGTAACAAGCGCTGTAGCTGTAGCCTGATGCGATCTTGTCCTTGGTTGCCAATCCCGGGTAATCAACCCTACTATCCAGGCGTTTACATTTATTTATTAGTTCTATATTATTATTGCATTACATTTCTAAAGTTATAAAAAATAAAAAATATTCTGCAGTAATGTATTGGATATTTTTAAATGGTTTGGTCACATTTGCACTGGTTCTCGTAGCGGCGTTTTGAGAAATCACCAAATTAACTAACGCATTTGTAAAAACATATTTGTACCTACGTATGTAGATACTAAAAATTTTAGAAGGTATCAATTGATTATGCGGATATTCCACGACATTGTTCGACTCATCCATTAGAGGCATAGAAAGGACCAATATATATACATTTACATTTGGATAAGATGACATGGTCACTTAAAATTTAAACGTTGAATTTAAAATTTATAATTCAAATAACTTTAACTGGTTAAGTCATTATGTTTCAAAGCAGTAAAATTCATAGTGCGTATGGCCATGAAATCAGTAATTTTTAACACGTTTTTTTAAATGTTTTGGGCTGTACAAAGTACATATGTAATTGACTTTAATTGTTTAATATCCGGCAGTAGTTTCTAGGAAGGCAATTTTATATAAGTTTTATATAAGTTTAATTCGCAACGCAGTAATTAGGCCGCTGAAATATTATTTGGATTGTTCTTATTTGCATATAGCACCTAATTAGTCGCAAATAGTTTGAAAATTCAACCAAAAAGCAAAAATTTTATTTTTATTATTGATCCCATTTTACAGTACCTCTAATGAATGAACAAAATTTTACTTTTTAGATTCGATTTTGGTTATTGCTCATTGGTCCAAGTAGTACCGTATGAAGGTATTTTAAAACAAGAGAGAACGCTATAGTCGAGCTACTCAGCTAAAGGGAGTGGGAGAGTGATTAATATATGCACGCGTCAAAGCTACTAGCGCCATCTAGTGGCTGTTTCATTTTTTGCTCATAACTTTTTAATGAATTGTCCGATTTGAAAAATTTCTTCTACAATTCGATAGGTATTGATAAACAGAATAAAACTGCATTTTTACTTTTCCGAAATCTTTAAAGTTGTGGGCGCCAGACACCTTTCAAAAAATGGTGTAGGGCGATTGTGGGCGTTAGAGGGGTGTGGCACCTGTTTGAAACAAACTTGCGCTGCGTAGGAACTCCAAGAATCTGCATGCAAAATGCCAATCCTCTAGCTTTTGTAGTTTCCGAGATCTCAGCGTTCATACAGACGGACAGACAGACGGACATGGCTAGTTCGACTCGGCTAGTGAACCTGATCAAGAATATATATACTTTATAGGGTCGGAAAAGCTTCCTTCTCCCTGTTACATACTTTTGCACGAATACAATATACCCTTTTACTCTACGAGTAACGGGTATAATTAAAAAAAATACGAGAAGTGCCCATCAGTTTTTACAATTTTGCTCATTAATTGCTCATTACAGCTGACATATATCTGTCTTGCTCGCGCATACGTAAAATCGTATAGGCTGCGAAAAAATGGCTCTAATAAATATGAGCCTAACAATGTCGTGGAATAACAGCATTAGGACAAAGTATCACCTAGCGTTTTTCTATAAAGCTCGTTTCGAAAGTCCGTGTTGACCGGCATTTCTAGACCGGTTTACGGCATATCGAATCCCTCCTTTAGGAAGAGTTTTTTTTTAATGTTTGAACTTAAAAAACATGAATTTTGAACTTTGAATGGAACTACAAAATTCAAAAATGTAAATCAGGTTTCCCAGCGACTGGAACTGGGACAGGGGCTTTTGGCCGAGATACAAAGAACACCACAAAACGCCTTAAACAATTTTAATATTGAGAGTCCAACCGCAACTATTTTCTTTTTGTAATGTAAGTTCAATGTATAACATGCAAAAAAGACAAAAAAAAAGGTGAATTGGCAAAAATTGTATGTATTTGGTAATAATTTAGTCCAATAAAGAATTATTTTTGTCACATAGTTTTCCACCACGTTAAGACATCTGATAAAATGTTTATTTAAAAAAGGGCGTGCCACAGCACATGACAAGTCTGGACTTGGACCTATTAAAAATAGTAAACCAAGAATTCAGCCTGAGTTCGAAAAAAATTCATTACTTTAAAATATTTATATTTTTGTTTTTATATTAAGAGGAAACACACTTGTTATAACTTTTAAGCTGCCTCATTTCAGAGGTTACTAGTAATCTTCATGCATTTTGTATTGTGGGTCAGAACTTCTAAGACACCGCTTTCTTTAAAGCTATGTATATATGTACAATGTAAAATATAATTACTTAGAGTTTTGATGAGATGAGAAACTTTTTATTCTAACACTGATTTTTGTGATACACAACGGTCTATATGTATAAATTAATGTATCTTCACAAGATTAAGCTATGTAATTATGAAACCATTTTAGAACTTGACTACTGCAAATGCTATGGGAACTCTTGAATTATTAAAAAAACCAAATATATAAGATTTTGGAGTTTTGAGTAAAACATTGAATTTGAGCGACAGGTGTTTTTGGTTAATGTTGGTTCCTTTCTAAATCAGAAATTCCTGCTTAAGGGAATGTATCTGGGGCACAGTACCAGCATGTATTTGTACGTAAGTATGTATCCTTTGCAGGTTTCATATACTAGAGCTTTTTTGATTGAGCTTAATGGTAAAACGCCCCTTGCCGTTTAACAAGGATATTCCAGGGCATTAGGTAGAACTTGTTGCAAATAATCCAGTTGTGTAAAACCATAAAAACGGGTTTTACCGTGAAAAAATCTATCTGCAGGAACTTTAAGAGCTTTATTATTTTAACCGTTATTTGGTTAGAAGCGACGTGAGTTGTATGCCAAACACAATTAGTTACTTACAACACTGGGATGAAATCAATAATTTTGATTTAAGTTACATGAATTTAAAGTCAGCTCTTAAAGTATTTATCACACATCATTGCAGAATTGGTAATTATTAGTCAGCACATACATATGCGCATAAATGGATACATACAAACGTTAAAAATCCTTTAAAGCTCGGGCGAGGCGAGTAAATTTACTTATTAACTTAAATATAACATTGTAAACCTTTATACGCGTAAAAAATGTTTTTAATATATGTACATATGTATATATACAAAAAATAAACATATTTTAGATCGAAAATATGCACGTCGTGTATATTTTTGAATCTGTGTTGACCCAGAATGGTATCAGGAGAATAATACACCATTATAGATATGTATAAATTTAAATAAATATATGTATATATAGGTATACGCAATGTATATAGAATTATTTTATCAATTGGATACCTATATACTTGATGTATATGTCAGACGTGTGCACTAATCAATTCAACGTCTCTGCAACCCAAGGGATGTGTCTCAATTTTTGTCAGTATCTTTTGGAATGACAATATGGTGAATAATTTTCCGAAATGCACATAAAAATATCTACATATGTATATATATATATTTTTTAGCGAACTGGGAGAACACGACGCGTTAGATTCAGATACCGAAATTTTGAGAACGTCTGTTTGCTTGAAAATCGAATTCAATACTGACTAACAAGATTTTGCGGTCGCGTTTGATTCGATGAAGTGCCGAAACGAAAAGCTTTTTGCCGACTTTTCCTCAGACTGTCGTTCAATTGTAAACGTATGCCTACGAAGGCCTCATTCAAGAGTCTGCGCACTAACACCTTGGTTGCAAGATATTTTGTAGATGTTTACGCAGTAGAGACCTCCATTGTCATATAAAACACAGTAGGAATTAATGAAATAAATAAAAAATAATAATGACAATAATACACAGAAAAGAGGTAACATTTTACCGTTAGCCAGTACACACTCCACACTGATAGTGTACTGATACAGTTTTCGGCCTAAGTACTGATACAAGTTTTACAACCCCGATTCAACAGATCGCTTAGCAAAGCTACCCCATTCCGTCTACTTTAGTCCTAATGTGCATCTGTGAAATAAAATTACTTGGAGTCGCTTAAAAACTGGTAAAAATAAATCTAACAGAAATTTATATCAATCACTGATATATATTTTATATATATTTAGCATATTTTGCATATATTTTACATATTTTGCATATTCCGATATGCTAGAAATTTTTGTAAAAATCGGACAAAAAAAGGAGAAATCCGAGGTCTAATAATCAGTATTGTTGTCCATTCATAAATATTTGGAATAACTCAATGTTGATACGTACAAACGATAAATAATATTTTCTTTAAAATAAGTTTTATTCTTTTAGCAAATTGGATCGAGCCTAGTCTTAAGGATGCACACCTCAGTAGGAGAGAGGTGTACCCCAGTTCCCTATCAGAAAACTGTAAATATCTTTCTCAAGTCTGGAATCGGAGACACCCTGACTTGACCTGTCCACATTTTGGAGTATTTGCCACCAATTAAAGGGCCCGACAGTGCTGCTAGAATCTCCGAAGCATAAATGGCTAGATTGGAAAAAAATTGCCAAAAATGGCTAAAAATTTTGTAAAAATGGACAAAAAATGGCTAACTAATTACCTGTTCGTTTTCAACAAACCCAATGACAACACACAAAACTACACGCTTAAAAATATGTTTAGATATGTTTGAGAACTTTTATTTAACACTTTATTTATTTACCTTGATGGAAGTCATAAAATAATAATTATTTCTCCCTTAAAAAAAATCGTAAAATTATTTTGACTATGGAATTGGAGAGATAATGGATAGCGCTTTGACTGCATAGCAAACAAAGAATCCATTTGCCTGAAATACCTCCAAGGTTGAGGTCCTATTTCGCCAGGGAACTTTTCAAACTGGGGATTTAAAGCGAATTCGATTTTGTGGCATCCATCAGACTATATTTTTATGCTACAAAGTGTTATTAATCGTAATTTTTGAAATCAATTTCAAAAAGGGTATAAAAATCTCAAAAATGATAAGGAAAAATAATAATTTGCTTGTTTTTTAATTTATAAGAAAAATTGCTAAAAACAAATAAAAATTGATAGATTTGTGGCTATTAGCTTTATCAAACAAAAAGTTTGAAGTTTTTCTGAAAGTGGCTAGAAATAGCCACTTTATGGCTAAACTGTTAGCACTGCCACTGAGTTAAATACAAGTTCCGATAACTTTGGGAACCATTAATTATTTTAATTTGTGGAATAAATTTCAAAAAGGTATAAAAAGCAATAATATCAAAGAAAAATACAAAATTGCTTGTCTTGGAGTTAAATGGCTGAAATATCTAAATAAAAAAATTGAAAGTGGCTTGTTTTGTGGCTAAAAAAAAAAGTGGAAAATTTTTTTAAAAGTGGCTAGAAATAGCCATTAAATGGCTGACCTGGCAGCACTGGAGCCCGAGCCACGAGATATTCAAACCTAAAGCCTAGTACTCAGTTCGGCTAAGAGTTTCACTAGTCGAAAAATATTATTCTTTTGTAGTGTGACCGAAGTTTTCAGAGTTCACCCTCTTTGCATGTAGCATGGTCTTATTGTAAATCAGCTGGGATCACAAACAGAAAACAAATCAACTGGCGCCAAATTTAAAATATTACAAAATGTTGAGCAGACCTGGGTCGCAAGCTTTAAATTTGCTGTTGGCATGGCGATATGTATTGCATCAACTCCTCCATGTGTTTTTTCAGTGGTCCTAGGTGTTTTCCTTTCATTTTTAATCTGTTATTGGCACACCGCTTCTGCACAAACACAGCCAAAGATCAAATGTTCTATTCTTTGGGCCGCGGCTAAAGGCGTTCATCGGAATTCACCCGCTAAATCTGGTATTTTTTTGGTATTTCCCTACCATTTCCTTAGCTCATCTGAGTACTGCGGTGAAAAAAGTCCCCGGCTAAAGGCTTTAGCTACATATTTGCCTCTCGCTTACTCCTATGCTTAGCTAGCAGTTTTCGCCGTACTGAGTACTAGGCTTAAACTTCATTTCTTTTAAACATTCAACATAACTACTTTTAAAACTTAGAAAAATGTAAAAATAAAATTTAGCGAGTTTTCACACACAAATATTGTTAAATTATAGTTCAGGATACTGCATTGTTAATTATTTTTCGCGAATTTACAGCAGATTATTTTTTAAATATCATCATGTTTGGAGAATTTTCCAAAGGATTGACAAGAATCGACGATAGAGTCGGTGCATTCAAACCCTAATTCTCGTTTTTATGAAAACTCCTTTTGAGCTTCAGCCTAGTACTCAGTACGGCGAAAACTGCTAGCTAAGCGAGAGGCAAATATGTAGCTAAAGCCTTTAGCCGGGGACTTTTTTCACCGCAGTACTCAGATGAGCTAAGGAAATGGTAGGGAAATACCAAAAAAATACCAGATTTAGCGGGTGAATTCCGATGAACGCCTTTAGCCGCAGCCCAAAGAATAGAAAATTTGATTTTTGGCTGTGTTTGTGCAGAAGCGGTGTGCCAATAACAGATTAAAAATGAAAGGAAAACACCTAGGACCACTGAAAAAACACCTGCAGGAGTTGATGCAATACATATCGCCATGCCAACAGCAAATTTAAAGCTTGCGACCCAGGTCTGCTCAACATTTTGTAATATTTTAAATTTGGCGCCAGTTGATTTGTTTTCTGTTTGTGATCCCAGCTGATTTACAATACGACCATGCAAAGAGGGTGAACTCTGAAAACTTCGGTCACACTACAAAAGAATAATATTTTTCGACTAGTGAAACTCTTAGCCGAACTGAGTACTAGGCTTAACGCGTAACACCTCTTTGACACTAAATAATAATGGTTTGTTTTATTTTCCACAATTATCAACTCGACAAAATAGGGAATACACTTTTGTAGCCTTTCAAAGTGGTCCAAGTATAAACATTTTGGGGTGCAGTGCTTCAGTGAAATTTATGCTTATAGCCTATTACTCAGTACAGCAAAAGCTGCAAGCTAAGCATAAGAGTAAGCGAGAGGCAAATAGGTAGCTAAAGCCTTTAGCTGAAGACATTTTTCACAGCGGTACTCAGATAAGCTAAGGAAATGGTTAGGAAATACCAAAAAATACCAGATTTAGCGGATGAATTCCGAAGAACGCTTTTAGCCGCAGCCCAAAGAATAGAAAATTTGATCTTTGGCTGTGTTTCTTCAGAAGCGGTGTGCCAATAAACAGGTCGGCTCAACATTTCTTAATATTTTAAAATTTGCGCCAATTGATTTGTTTTCTGTTTGTCAATCCAGATGAAAGCGGGTGAACTCTGAAAACTTCGGTCACACTACAAAATAATAATATTTTTCGACTAATAAAACTCTTAGGACAGTTTTCTCGAGTCCCTGTCAAAGTCCCTGATGCTATCTGTTCGAAAAAGATAAAGACCAGATACATTTTTTGTAAAGGCAGATCGGTTTTCCCGACTCCATTAATTTATCTGAACGAGAAACACTTACAGAGTCCTGTTAACGTACAGAATTGGGCTGTAAAGCGCAAACAATGGCATGCTTTGATTATTTAATCAGCTGCTTGGGTATAAATCAAAGGCAAAGTCAGCTGTGATTTCGATTTATCCTCTTAGTTGGCTTTGGGAAATCAGCTGTCATTTTATCGAGCCGAAAACGCTTAGCAGGGAGTCCAAGTCCCTGTCAAAGTTAGCTCTCACATTAATGCTCGGAAAAGCCAAAATGCCTTAGCAGGGACTTTATCTGTTCGAGAAATATTGGCCGGCAATCAAGAAACCGGCACTTAGTCCAACAAAAAAATATTAAAAAAAACTTATTTTTAACTTTGAATGAATGCCAAAACAAGAATTTTTGAGATATTCTTTGTAAGTTACGTTTAGATATTTTCTACATTATTTCTTACCAAAACAAACATGGTTTCATAAAAACTGGATCTACTCAGCGACCTGTAGACTACACGCAGCTGGCCTACTTATTATACCTTGCAGAGGGTATTATAATTTCAGTCAAAAATTTGCAACGCAGTGAAGGAGACGTTTCCGACCACATAAAGTATATATATTCTTGATCAGCACCAATAGCCGAGTCCATCTAGCCATGTCCGTCTGTCCGTTTCTATGCGAACTAGTCTCTCAGTTTTAAAGCTATCGCGGAAAAACTTCCCCAAAAGTCTTCTTTCTAATGCAGGAGATACAGTGAACACCGCAAAACGCCTTTTTTTTAATAGTGTTTAAGCAATCGCTATGCCCCCGATATATTAGTAGAAGAAGTTTGCAACGCAGTGAAGGAGACGTTTCCGACCCCATAAAGTATAGATATTCTTGATCAGCATGACTAGACGAGTCATGTCCGTCTGTCCGTCCGTTTCTACGCACACTATTCCCTCAGGCTAAAAGCTATCGGTCTCAAACTTTCCCATAAGTCTAAGTCCATAAAGTAGTATATATGTTGGAACCGGCCGGATCGGACAACTATATCATTTAGCTCCCATATAAAAAATAGGAAAAAAAAATCGAATAAAAAATTCTAGCTTCGGTGTTTTTTTAAATATTACCTTCTGCCCTTGGGAATATTTTTTTTTTTTTAATATTTCTGAATTTTGATTTCAATTTTTAAAAAACGGAATAATATATCATATATCTGCCATAGGAACGGTCAGAAAATTAAATGGAAATTAATAGAACAAAAACAAGAGAGAACGCTATAGTCGGGTGCCCCGACTATCAGAAACCCGTTACTCAGCTAAGGGAGTGCGAGGGAGATAGATATCTAAAATCTTTGATCAGGCATAACTTTTTAACGAATGGTCCGATTTGAAAAATTTCTTCTACATTTCGATAGGTATTGATAGTCACAATAAAACTGCATTTTTAGTTTTCCAAAATCTTTAATGGTGTGGGCGCCAGACACCTTTCAAAAAATGGTGTAGGGCGATTGAGGGCGTTAGAGGGGGCGTGGCACCATTTTGAAATAAACTTGCGCTGCGTAGGAACTCCAAGAATATGCATGCAAAATGCCAATCCTCTAGCTTTTATAGTTTCCGAGATCTCAGCGTTCATACGGACGGACAGACGGACATGGCTAGTTCGACTCGGCTAGTGATCCTGATCAAGAATATATATACTTTACAGGGTCGGAAAAGCTTCCTTCTCCCTGTTACATACTTTTGCACGAATACAATATACCCTTTTACTCTACGAGTAACGGGTATAATTATATCTTTGTTAATTTTTATTACATTGTCTTCTTCTCTGTGATATAGCTTTTCTTTAACATTTCTAAATTTCGAAGTAAGAAAGGATCAAAAAATAAGTAAATGCTATAATAATATGAAAGCTGCTGAAATTGTAACATATTCCCAAGATAATTTAAATTGAATGTTTTTGTAAATGAATAGGAATGACCTTCAAGGGTATATAAGCTTCGGCTGGCTGAAGTTAGCTTTCTTTCTTGTTTTAAATGCATTTTTCTCAAAACCATGATTTTCTCAGCTGCGGATTGTGTATCTCAAAAAGTAATGCTCTTATCATCATGCTGCTTTCACAGAAATGCTTTTAATGAAATTGCCCACTGTCTGAACCTACTTAATATAGAAATTTCTACGTATAACTTTTTTTTGAAAACGAAAACCGTTACAAAAAATTAAAAAGAGAGATTTTTAACTTTAAAAGAGTTAGGAGTTTTGAGATATTTTCTTTAAGCTAGGTTCAGACAGCTTATTTATTAACAAAATAAACTTGGGTTCATAAAAATCGGATATTCACAACGACCTGCGGACGATCCGCAGCTGGTCAACTTTTTTTAAATTTTGAAAGAAAAAAAAATAAAAATTAGTTAAAAATATATAAAAACAAGAAAGGAAGCTAGCTTCGGCCAACCGAAGCTTATATACCCTTGCAGATAAAGTAAATACCTTTAGTTTAATGCTCACTCTATCGGTGAATTTTCTTATATTTGTTTGAATATTCCTATGGGAGCCTTAAGATATAGTGGTTCGATCCTGGCTCGCTCCGACATATGTACTATCTGCTATAGAAAGAAGACTTTTGGGAAAGTTTCTCCGCGATAGCTTTAAAACTGAGAGACTAGTTCGCATAGAAACGGACAGACGGACATGGCTAGATGGACTCGGCTATTGGTGCTGATCAAGATATATATATTAGGGTGTCCCTTATTTTCCATGTTCGATATATTTTTACGCATACCTTCTTAAAACTTTCATAATAACCCAATATGTTCTAGAAAAAAATATTAGCACGTTTCATGCAAGAGAACCCGTGCCGACGTGCAATTTAAGCTTGTCCGTACATGTTGGCGCGGATACAGCGCTGCGACTATGGACTACGCTTCATTCGTCATTTCATTCGCAAGTTTTGGTGTTATTGGTGCACTATTGTTTGTTGAGTAAAGATGTCAGTGACATTACGAAGTGATAAAGAAAATATTTTTCTTATCGGGCTACCTAGTCATCAAATCACTGGTGCAAAGTTACCCTCAAATCGCCAGGTTCTCTCCGATTTATTTTATAATATTCGGCAAGTCAAGCTAACTCTCAGTGAAAGTGCAAATCTTGTGACTAGGGAGTGTTTAATATTTTGGGAAAAAGCAAGAATTCCCACAAGGGCATTGCCTAACTGCGTGAAGAAACTGATTGATTTATACCATGCTTGGAGAGAGCTGCAAAAAAATTGTAAAAAAACTCAAGCCACTTTCAAGGACCGAGAGAATAATTTTAAAATAAGCCTTGATAACTTATTTGATATTGCACATGCTGATGCCTTGAAAATAATAAAAATAGAGGAAGACAAACTATTTTTGAATAAACAAAGAGAACCAGGTCGACCAGGATATTTAGCTGGTGTAGACGGAGAAAGAAGAAAGAGCTAGGCAAAGACGATTGAAAGAAGAAGAAAGGCATGTAAAGCAAAAAGAGCTATTGGCTGTTGCATCAACTTCTATACCAAACAACTTACAGTATTCGGAAGAATCGGACGAAGAACTTATAAATCCTGAACTGGTTTTGCTAGACGTTGCCTGCTCTGAAAAAAGTATAAAAAGAGGTAGAAAGAATCTCATCACACCTAAACTTGTCGCAGCTTTAGATCGAGTATAAGAGACTTCGTATTCATTCTTCAGGCGGTAGTAGAAGCGCTTGATATGAGCAGCGAGGATTTTCCTATCAACAAATCATCGATTCAACTGAGACTAGAAAATCAAGGGCCGAAGCAATAAAAACGGAATTTCAAAACAATATACCTGACATCGTCACAATCCATTGGGATGGAAAACTATTACCCGGATTGGATGTTCGAAGTTCAAAAGAAGAGCGCTTGCCAATCATAGCTTCATTTGATGGTAGAGAACAGCTTCTTGCAGTACCAAAACTTGAGAGTTCTTCTGGAAAAGATCAGGCCAAAGCAATCTCAACTACTTTGTTTGACTGGAACCTTCACAATAAGGTTCAAATAATGTGCTGCGACACAACTGCATCGAATACTGGTCGTTTTAATGGAGCTTGTGCTATTTTGGAACAGACCTTAGAAAGAGAAATTTTGCTTTTCGCTTGTCGTCATCATGTTTATGAGTTGGTCCTAAAAGCTGCTTTTGAAACCAAGATAAAGCAAATAACTATTAGCCCTGATATTCCGCTCTTTAAAAAGTTCAAAGATAATTTTAAAAAAATCGATTCAAATGACATTAAACTGTGCCTTGATTTCATAAATGCACATGTTTCCGAAAGAAAAATTTCGTCTTTGTTAACGTTTTATAAGACACAACTAAGCACAGTTTTTATAAGAGACGATTACCGCGAGTTGGTTGAATTATGCGTAGTATTTTTGGGAGGAGACTAGCAAAATAAATTAAAACTCAAACCCCCAGGAGCTATGCATCAGGCTCGATGGATGGCGAGAGCGTATACTCATTAAAAATATGTTTGCTTCATTCACAACTCAAAATAACTAAAAAGGATAAAAATGCCCTACAGGACGTGTGCTTATTTATTGTCACTTTATATGTTAAATCTTGGCTGGAATGCACAGTGGCAACAAAAGCACCAAATCAAGATTTATGCTTCTTGAAGGCGTTAAAAGAGCATGAAAAAGTTGACGCAACCATCTCTAAAGCTTGTTTAAACAAATTTAGCCAGCACTTGTGGTATTTATGTGAAGAGACAGTCATTCTATCACTTTTTGATGACGAAGTCGATAACCAAATTAAGACAAAAATGATTGCCAGCTTAAACAGGGCCAAAAGTTCAAATTTTGGAAAACGTTATATTCCATCAAGGGAAGAATTATCGCAAGAGTTGTTTGGTAAGATATTTTTGTAGGTTTAATTATTATATTTTTCTTGTTACCTAACTTGTTTATTTCTTTCAGATAAAACGCTCGATGATTTTGTTTCAGAAAAGAGCAAACAATTTCTATCTCGACTGCAGATCGACGACAGCTTTCTTCAAGAAGATGTTTCTTTTTGGAATGAAAATGCTGCTTTTCTTGAAGCCAAAAAAAGAATAAGTCATTTAAAGGTGGTAAATGACTTTGCTGAAAGGGCTGTTAAATTAGTACAGGATTTTAACGGGCTTATCACGGTCGAAGAAGAACAAAAACAGTTTTTGCTGAGCTGTGTTCAAGAACACAGAAATTTGTATCCGGACTGTAAAAAAAGCACACTTCAGAAAAGTTACCCTGGATGATCAAAGCTATTTTTATGTTTTAAATAAATACTACTGTCTATGCAAGTTCATTTTAACTTTTACTGACTTCACTTATCGTAATAACGTAGCAGACCGAAATATTAAACCAAAATATGTTTTTTGATAAACTTTGTAGAGCGGTCGGCACGGGTTGCAATCATGCTAGAAAGGTAAAATTTTGTATTTAAATACCTTTAAGCATTTATAAAAAAATAAGAGGGTGTGCATTTTGAAATTCAAAAAAAAAATTTTTTTGTTCATATAAGGGACACCCTAATATATATACTTTATGTTCATATAAGGGACACCCTAATATATATACTTTATGGGGTCGGAAACGCCTCCTTCACTGCGTTACAAACTTATAATACATAATAATACCCTTGCAAGGGTATAATAATGTAATCACGTGCCAAGTTACGAAATCACAGCACAATCTCTTATTGGTTACATAAAATTACGAAAACCATGAAAAATTGCAGTTGTATATGTATCTTCCCCCTTAACATTTTATCTAGCAGAAGTTGTGTAAGCATTGGCATTAACTTTTCCGCTGTTGCGATTTTAGACGCATCAGCTTGGCCTTAAAAATTACCGTATCAACAGATAGTGTTAAATAAAATGAAACATATTTATTATTTATTTACTGTAGCCCTATTTTACGACATTGAACTACTCATTCATATGAAAAACTATAGAGCATTTACATCTGTACTTTGATTTGATTTCACGAAAGAACACATTTTAATTTCCGAAACGTTAAGTTCGGTTAGAGTAGTACGGCTGGACCCATAGAGTCCATCCGTGTGAAACGGCTTGGATTTTTGACAAATGTGAAACTCGTCTTCCCACAGAGCACATCGACCATCCACCATCCGATAACAGCTGACTTAAAGAGCAGTTGCTCAACTCAACAATATAGAAGGGGGATTTCAACTCGGCAAAACTTTCTTGAAATTGCGTTCTCCTAATCTTATTGTAGAATAATACAATAAGTAGAATAAGATAATAGTTAAAAAACATATCTGAACTTGTATAACATATCCTATAAGGAGTATGCATACATATTGCTGACTGGAGAAGAGCCTAACCTCCCGTACCCAACACTCCGGTCTTACTACGCCTCTGTCTAGCCAATATTTATATGAAAAAATGTGTGCTGTTTTGCTAATTAATAGCAACTTTGGAACTTTATTGGATTAATTGGTAGTACACTTTTAATTAATATTAGTAATTACACTGTGCAGCCTTTTTAGTGCTTTTTAAATTTACCTCGATGGATGCTATATTTTTGGATTCGTTACGAATTCCCAAGTTAAACTGCGTTTTCCAAAAAGTTCCCCGACGCAAGGATTCTTAGCAAAAGGACCTCAAAGTTCGAAATTATCTTTTGTACGCAAAACATACTACCTTTTTATACCCGTGACTCGTAGAGTAAAAGGGTATATTGTATTCGTGCAAAAGTATGTAAAATGGAAAGGGAAGCGTTTCCGACCCTATAAGGTATATATACTCGTGATCATTATTCTTGATCGTTAAAAAGTTATGCCCGATCAAAGTTTTATATATCCATCTCCCTCGCACTCCCTTAGCTGAGTAACGGGTATCTGATAGTCGGGGCACCCGACTATAGCGTTCTCTCTTGTTTCCAACTCATATCAACCTTTTTGCGAACGCTTTTCCGCTCATAACAAACTACAAATAATTCAATCCAAAAAACTATGAGTTTAAGCATTATTTAATTTTTTCGCGCCATCAATTTGATTGGTTCTCGCAGTCATCGTTCCATTTTTCACTGTCAAGAAGAAGAATTCAGAGTTGCACCGAAAAAACATCGCCTAAATATCGCATAAAAGAGCCCGTCAAAGTCCGTCAAAATTGGATGGCGGACTAACTGGGAAATGTTCGGAACGGCAAAACCTTACGGACCATCCGTTCAACGGATGGTAGATGATGTATGGAGCTCTGTGGGAAGACCCTATAAGACCTCATTGGTAGAGGTGCAGAAACATCGATGTTTGCAGACATCGATGTTTTTCAAAAAACATCGAGTAAAATATCGATGTTATCCAAAATTTGTTATATTCTAAAATATAATTTAAAAATCTCAATGGAATTTATCCATCGTTTAGAGATTAAGCAGCGCCTACACCACCAATACTATTACCTATACATTCAAGAAAATAATTACACATTATAATTATCGGCTCTGCGAAATAAGTCCCCAAAAAAAAAAATGAAATAAGTCCCCAAAAATTTGTATGGGGACAACAACAACGATTTTAGATGTCATTTTGGGGAAGTATTTCATTTTTTGGGGGAAAAAAAATTGGGGACTTATTTCATATGCAATAAGTTCCCAAAAGTGGATATGAAATAAGTCCCCAAACCCAATTTTTGGGGACTTATTTCATTTTTCTTGTTTGACAGAAAATAGGTCTAAGTGTGCCAGGCAACGCCTGACAGCTATCACATCATAACCTAGCCTTGGTTTACTAGTAATTGCGCGACTTGTACGTGAACTATGGAGTGCGAGAGAATTATAGGTCTACGCCGAACTGGCCATTTGTTTTATGTTAGAGAGCAAAAAATGTTGTATATGAAAAAATCGAGTTATAATAATATAACAAAACTAGAATGCCGAAAAAAAACTTGCCGCGCTCGGTTAAATCTTTTGGAAAACGGTACCTGCGAACTGCCTACAAAATTTATTGAACATAACCATGAAAACGAGGAAGAGGCGTATTTAAAAATAATGGCTCTAAATGATATGAAACAACAATGTTCTAACGTAAATGGCGTTCTAGGAGCAGAAAATAGTGCCATCAGTTGCATTCGATCAGCGTATCGTAATACCTGCGAAAGGTATTTATTGATATTGTGCTTATGCAACTTTATAAAATATTCATTATTTTGTAGGTTCCCAGAAGATACAAAAAACATTGAGTTTGGCAAAATTCGACGCGGCTTACAATATATCGCTAGCCAAACCTTCATTACTTCACCTCAACTTCCAGTGCAAGTTATAGAGGCATTCAATTTTGAGCATGTGTGGACTTCTTTTGGTCTAACCAAGGATATGTCAAATCCACTGCCATTCTTTACCGCTTGTATATTCGAGGAGGAAAAACAAGCTTTTTGCATATTTTCCTCTTTAAAAATAATAAGTGGAATAAAAGAAAACATACCTCCACAGAATAGAAGATTCCTAATGGATGGAACTTTTAAAATAGTTCCAAAAGGGTGCTTTAAACAGCTACTTGTTATTTATATTCAATATTTTGAGGAGGTAAATAACTGCATTCTTTCCAAACAAATAGAATATTAATGAATTCATAAATATATAATATTTAACATGCTTAACGATGGAAAGGTCAAGTTGCGCCGCAGGCGAGCAATTTTTTTTTTTAAAATCGCGCGATTTTTAAAAAAAAAATTGCTTGCCTGCGGCGCAGCTTGATATTGAATAAATATGATTTCATATATACTTATGGGTAATATTATAGACTTTTTGCTTTTTATAAGTTCTTGGAAGTTGAGGGTGTTAAGAATTAAACCTTTTCTTCTTAGGTATTTCCAGTATTTTTCATTTTAATGAATAAAAAAAATAAAAAATGTTATGAAGAATTATTACAATATATCAAAGAAAATGTATTCGATTTGGAGCCTTCAACAATAATAACAGATTATGAGGCAGCCATGAGAAAAGCCATCCGAAATGTGTATCCCACAGTTAAAACTGTTGGTTGCTGGTATGTAAATTGCCGTTTTTATTTTCGATTACATTTTTTTCGTTTTAAGGTTCCATTTTTGCCAAGCATTAAGAAGAAATATGAGCAAACGCAAGTCCTTGCTAGAATTTATTAGGAATTCAAAACTAGCTAGTTCGGATTTTCACAAAATATTGGCTTTACCATTGCTACCTCCGTATTTAATTGAAAGCGCTTTTCACGAAATCAAGATTAGAATTTTTATGTTTGATGTTAACAACGATTTTCGCAATTTTTTAACTTATTTCGACAAGCAGTGGATTAAGAAGGTAACACCTCTTAACGTAAAATATTAAAAATATTAACTTATTTCTGAAATTGTAATTAGGTGGGCTGCAATAACTTTTCAGTTTATAAGGAAAATACTCGCACGACAGCAGCTGTGGAAGGATACAATGGTGTTTTAGGGCGTTCTGTGTTGCCAAATGGCAATTTCTTTAAATTTGTTAAAGTTATTCGGGACGAGGAATACTTTAAAAGTCGCCAATTTATACAACTAACTGAGAGTGGAGGTTCTTCGACACATAAAAGACGAAAGGAGAATATTGAAAAAGATAAAAAGATTAAGGAAGCAACATAGCTATTGGAGGAAGGAAAGCTAAATGCAGCTTCCTTTCTTTCTCGGATGGTGTATAAGGATAATGACATTTGTGCCAACATGATGGAAAAAAAAAACATTTTTGATGATGTAGATGACGATTCGGCAGACGAAAATTCAGATGAGGAGGAAGCCGCTAATAATCCGATAGCAACAACTGACGATCGTAAATGTGTGGTTTGTTTGGACTTGGTTCCAAATATTTTATTTTTTCCATGCAAACATTTAAAAACTTGCGCTGAATGTCATCTAAAACTACAAGGAGAAGCAATTGCAAGTAACTTAGAGCATTACAAGTGCCCTTATTGCAGAAAAGATGTTGAAGATACCATGCAAGTCTTTATTTAATTTTAAATAATTTAAAAAGAAAACATAAAATACACACATCAAAAGAACTAAAACAAATTTGGGGTGTTATTTTTTTTTTTGAATTGGGAACTTATATTTCATATGAAATAACTCCCCAAACCTTTTGGGGCCTTATTTCATTTTTTTTTGTATTGCCGACTTTTTGGGATTGGGGAGTTATTTCGTTTTTTAAATTGGGGACTTATTTCATATGAAACAACTCCCCAATTTTTGGGGCCTTATTTCATTTTTTTTTTGGGGACTTATTTCGCAGAGCCTAATTATCATAATACGAACAGGAAAGAAAGCTAGCTTCGACCAGACGAAGCTTAAATACCCTTGCAGATCATTCCTTTTAATTTACAAATTTAGATTTACTTGTAAATTTTAGCTGCTTTCGTATTATTTTGGCATTTACTTTTTGATCCTTCCTATGGCAGCTCTATAAAACAGCCCTCCAAAATTTGTTAAATTTAATTGGAAATTTTGAAAAGTTTAAGGAAAGCTATATATATTCCAGAGAAGAAGAAAAGGTAATAAAAATCAAGAAAAATATAATTTTTATCCCATTCATTTCCATTTAATTTTCCAAACAATCCTATGGCAGCTATATGATATAGTGGTCCGATTTCAAAAAATGTAATTTGAAATTCAGAAATATTTAAAAAAGAATTTTCCGAAGAGTAAAAGGTAATATTTTAAATAACACCGAAGCTACATTACGTTTTCGATCCTTCCAATGTGATGTATAAGATATAGTTATCCGATCCGGACGGATCCTACTTATATACTAGATAGAAAAAAAGACTTTTGGGAAAGTTTCATTTCGATAGCTTAAAAGCTGAGAGACTAGTTTGCGTAGAAACGGACGGACGGGCATGGCTAGATCGACACATCTAGTGATGCTGATCAAGAGTATATATACTTTATGGGGTCGGAAACGTCTCCTTCACTGCGTTGCAATAATGTGACTAAAATCATTATACCCTCTGCAAGGGTATGAAAATGTAACAAATTATAAACCTTTAGCGTGCCTTCTTCTTTGAAGAAACATCGATGTCCCAAAAAAACATCGATGTTTTGAAAAATTGGAAAAACATCGATGCATCGATGTTTCTGCACCTCTTCTCATTGGGTTAAATCAGACAGTTAAAGTTATTTAAATTATAAAGTTTGAATTTAACGTTTAAATTCTAAGTACCACGTATTTTATACAAGGAATTAAGTCTAGGTATTCCCTAAACTGTTGAATTGTTCAAACTCAAGAGAAAATTTCAGCAATTCTGTGGACAAATGACTTATGTTGAATTTTCAAGTAGCTGTTGTTTGTTATCATATTTTACGGAACCTAAATCATGAAAAACAAGAAAAGAAGTTAACTTCGGCCAGCCAAAGTTTATATACCCTTGCAGGTAAAATAAATATATTACTCCTATAAAAATTTTGTTTTTAAAATGTCAAAAATCAAAATTATATCTATGGGAGCCATAAGATATAGTGATCTGATTCGGCTCTTTCCGACATATGTACTACCTGCAATGGGAAGAAGGCTTTTTGGGAAAGTTTCATCGCGATAGCTTTAAAACTGAGACTAGTTCGCATAGAAACGGACAGACGGACGAACGAACAGACGGACATGGCTAGATAGACTCGGGTTTTGGTGCTGGTCAAGAATATATCACTATGGACGGTAGTCCATGTAGTAACGAAGCGCACCAGGAGAGTGTGCGAAAAATTCGAAATTTGGAGCTGTTGGGCCTAGTGGTGATATTGAAAATACCCGTCGTGTGAGGGGTCCGTTTAAAAGAAGATTTTCTTCTGTTTGTAATGAAATTGCCCACTGTCTGAACCTCGTTAATGTAGAAATGTTTACGTTTAAGTATTTTTTGTTAAGCAAAAACAACAACAAAAATATGAACAAAATTAATTTTTGACTTTGAAAGAATGCCACAACCAGAATTTTTGAGATATTCTATGTAAGTTAGGTTCAGACATGTAACACTTCACCAGTCCCATAAAACTTGCAATTGAATTGTGCTTTTTAGATATTCGTTATTCTCGCACTGATCGTGTCGAGTGCCAAAACCGAACTAAACTCATTTACATATATGAACAGGAGGAGATGGAATAGGCGTAAAGAGAGCGCTTCTCTCTTCCGTGTGACCGTCCTCGATTAACATCGTGATGCTGGTTCCCACATCCCTTCCTTCCTCACGAGCTTTAGCTTCAATCCGTCCGGGTTATGTTCATCAATCCTTCTAGGGGTTGGCTGCTTGGGCGATGCGGGATCTGAGACTTGGTCAACTCCAAGATCGGGAAAAAGGTGTCCGCCGGGTAGCCCTATCGTTTTGGGAACCTTTAAAAGAAGATTTTCTTCTGTTTGTAATGAAATTGCCCACTGTCTGAACCTCGTTAATGTAGAAATGTTTACGTTTAAGTATTTTTTGTTAAGCAAAAACAACAACAAAAATATGAACAAAATTAATTTTTGACTTTGAAAGAATGCCACAACCAGAATTTTTGAGATATTCTATGTAAGTTAGGTTCAGACATGTAACACTTCACCAGTCCCATAAAACTTGCAATTGAATTGTGCTTTTTAGATATTCGTTATTCTCGCACTGATCGTGTCGAGTGCCAAAACCGAACTAAACTCATTTACATATATGAACAGGAGGAGATGGAATAGGCGTAAAGAGAGCGCTTCTCTCTTCCGTGTGACCGTCCTCGATTAACATCGTGATGCTGGTTCCCACATCCCTTCCTTCCTCACGAGCTTTAGCTTCAATCCGTCCGGGTTATGTTCATCAATCCTTCTAGGGGTTGGCTGCTTGGGCGATGCGGGATCTGAGACTTGGTCAACTCCAAGATCGGGAAAAAGGTGTCCGCCGGGTAGCTCTATCGTTTTGGGAACCTTTTTTAGATGACTTACGTTCCTCATTAGCGTTCTGCCGCCACCTACTACTTTAACTATGTCTCCACTTCTTTCAACAACTTCATATTCAGTAGTGTCGAAGTTCGGTGTGAGCTTGTGGGGAAAAACTACATTCTTAAGAACCACCTTGTCTTCTGCATTAATATTTACTTCTTTTGACTGCAACTTCTTTCCCTTTTTCCTTATTTACACAGCCCCTGTCCTTTTCAACTGAATCTGCGAACTCTCCCACCAAATCCTGTATTCCCGGAATTTTATCGCGAATGACTCTGTTGAACATTAATTCTGTTGGAGCCGACCCAGTAGTTCCATGAGGGGTGACATTGTACATGATTGTGAAGGTTCTGATTTCATCTTTAAGATCCTTTTTGTGCAGATGGGCTACCTTCAGACGCTTGACTAACGCTTTATTCATGTTTTCCATCTCGCCGTTGGCCTGTGGCCAATAAGGTGGTGTGGTGATTTGTTCAATTCCGCACGACTTGCAATAGTTTCGAAACTCAACACTTACGTACTGCCGACCATTATCAGGCCTCAACTCTTTTGGGTAACCTACCCTGCTGAAAATTTCCTAACAGGCTTCAATTAGCGATTGTGATGTGATTGACCGCAAAAACTTAAACTCCATGTACCTCGAGTAGTAATCTATTAAAACTAATATGTATTCATTATTCGGAAGTGGTCCTAGTAAATCTGTAGCCACTGAAAGCCACGGTCCGTTTGGAAACTCTGTTCTCTTCATCGGAGGTGGATTTGTCGCCTGGGATACTAACATACAATCTAGACAATCTTTCACAAATTTCTCGGTATCCCTGTCAATCTGGGGCCACCATACTTTAGAGCGCAGCCGTCGCTTCATCGCCGATTCGCCCGGGTGGCCTTCGCCGTAAAAGCCATCTCTCGATGCGAGCTTTAGGTTTCGACGTCGGCTTAAAAATCGCTTCTAGGGGTTTATGATCAGTCACTAGCTCAAACTTGAGTCCCATTAAGTAAAAATAATATCTCTCCGCTGCCCAGACCAAAGCCAAACTCTCCTTTTCTGTTTGCGAGTAGCGTTAAGCTTCGACTGGCAAAAGCGATTATATTTGGTTCGACATCATTTTTAAATTGCAGCAATACTGCCCCCAAAGCAACAGGGCTTGCGTCAGCTATTAATCTAGTTCGCTTGTTGGGGTCAAAGTATGAGAGACTCATTCCGAGTTAACGACGATTTTAGCTTCTGGAACCCATTCTCTTCAGTTGGTCCCCAAACGAATTTTTGATCCTTCTTTAACAACTCAAGTAGCGGTTCAGTTAGATCCGCAAGGTCAGGAATGAACTTCCCAACGTAGGTGACCAATCCCAGGAAACTACGCGTATCTTCTTTGTTTTTGGGAGCACGGAACGAATCAATAGCAATTATTTTCTCGGGATCTACTTCAATTCCTTTGTCTGTTAAGATATGACCCAGGAACTTAATTTTGTTCGTCTTCCAAGTACATTAGATTCTCTAAGAACATCGCGCACCTTCCTGACAGCTTCATCGTGTTCTTCCTCGTTACTTCCAAACACTATTATATCGTCGATAAAATTCATTACATTGTTACATGACGAAAGGAGTTCTTCAAGCTGTCGTTGAAAGATTTCTGGTGCTGCATTTATTCCAAACATTAGTCTTTTGTATCGGAACAATCCTCGAGGTGTAATGAAAGTTGTAATCTGCCTACTGGATTCCTCTAGCTCCAGTTGATGGTACGCATCTTTCAGGTCCAGTCGTGAAAAGAATTTGGCACTTTTTAATTTCGTCATAAAAGATTCGAAAGTGGGCAAGAGATAATTTTCTCTACGAATTGCACGGTTGGCCTGCCGCATATCCAAACATAGACGAATGTCGCCGTTTTCCTTGAACGCAATCACTATCGGTAATATCCAAGGACTATGTCCACTTACTGGTTCAATGATTATCCAGCTCATAGGCTGTCTTACCGGATCAATATGTGGATCTATTGTCAGTTTAATGCTGATATCCTTCCATTTAGGGAACGCCGTTACGTTTTCAATGTGATTTATTGGTAAACCGATCCGCAGAACGTTTAATTTAGTTGCTGTTTCCCGTCCAATTAATGACTGCCGTCCTTTTCCAATTACGAAAAATCCGAGTCTGGCTTGACAGCTATGGGTGCCTCAAAAACACAATTGACGTTTAAAATTGTTTCTGAAGCATATCCTAAATTGGTTCGGCTTATCTGTACGAACATTGAAAACGGTTGTTTTTCCCGACTGAATAGCAACCCAATCGTCCTGAGAGATCAGATTAAACCGAGAACCGGAATCGATTATCATGTCAACATCTTGACCACCAATTCGGCACTTTATCAATTCTTCACGTTCCTCATCACTGTCTATTTTAAAACAGTTTTCCCGATCTCCTTTCCCTCGTCCTTAATCCAACGTACATTTCTACGCTTAAAATTCTCGACATTTTTCCCATCATACGCTTGTGTATATGCTCGTTTTAAAACCGTTCGGCATTTCCGAGCAAAATGGCCCAGCCGAGAACATCGATTACATTTATTGTTTCGCGCTGGGCATGTAGAACTATCCTGCTTATGACCAGACCGTCCACATCTACCACACTCATTATGGCTCGTTCCTCGCGATTTCCAGCTGGAGATTTTATTAACAGTGGCTGGAAACGGCTTTGACTGCATTAGCTGAGCCTGTTTACAGATTTCTTCGTCAACCTGGCACGCTTCGATCGTTTCGCCTAGCGTTAGTTCCTTCTCCAAAAGCTTTTTTTCAGTTCCGGACTGGCCCACGTATCAATAATTTTGTCCTTCAAACATATTTCTTCCATCTCAGCCTTCGTCGAACCAAAACTACATTTTTGAACTTGCTGGCGCAACCGTAGAATGAATTTCCCAAAATCCTCTCCTTCTTCAGGAGCTATTTTCCTAAAAAGGTGTCTTTCAAATGTAGAATTTTGTTTAGGTGAGAAGTACGTTGTTAACTTTTGAACGAGTATCGAATAGACATCATTCTACTATACTATACTATATTCTACTATAGCACCCGGAAGTGCATAAGCAACCGTCTGTAATTGTGTACCACCCAAGTGTAACAACTTTGTTCTTTTCCTCGGAACCGACCTGATGTCATCCACTTCAAGATATATTTCGAAAGCTCAAGCCAGTTTTCCCATTCTCTCCGGAGTACGGACTTTTCCAAACTTTCGCACAAGAAAGTTTTATGACGCTCTCCGCCATCATAAATAGTGCTGTACCTGAAAAAAAATAATATATATACATTTTTTTTTTATATATATATAATTTGCTTCTGTCGAGCCATTCTTCTTCTTTTTTCAATTGCTTCTGTCGAGCCATACTTCTTTTTTTTCAATTGCTTCTGTCGAGCCATTCTTCTTCTTTTTTTCAACTGCTTCTGTCGAGCCATACTTCTTTTTTTTCAATTGCTTCTGTCGAGCCATTTTTCTTTTCTTTTCTCTCTTTCTGACCACTTTCAGATAATATTTTATTTCACTTTAGACATTTGTCCAAAATAATTATCGGCACCCACTGTCAGATAATGATTAATTTTTGATTAAACCTTTGTTTAACATAATACCCTTTTCCCTGACCTTTATCAGATTTTTCCAATTCATTTTGGCCTTTCCATTTGCCTTCTCATATCTGTTTCTTTTCTGATTATCACTTTCAATAAAATGCAATAAAGTTCTCCCTCTCTTAGCTTTGCTTACTCCTTCCGACGCCTTTTCGCTTATCTGCGCACTCTCTTAAACGAAAAGAACAACCAAAAGGGAACCGTGATCGTTGAACAAAAACTAACGGGTTCTCAGAAATAATTTCACTTAGCATATTCACGCCAATTGCACTGCTCACTGTTTTTGAAATTAAGTTTACTTAAGTGGTTTCCACTTTGTTTTCCATTAAATTTACCTCGTCGCCAATGTAACACTTCACCAGTCCCATAAAACTTGCAATTGAATTGTGCTTTTTAGATATTCTTTATTCTCGCACTGATCGTGTCGAGTGCCAAAACCGAACTAAACTCATTTACATATATGAACAGGAGGAGATGGAGTAGGCGTAAGCATGATGGAACTATACAAGGTGATCTCGTCAGCTCTGCTGAGGACGTTAAATATGTTTACCACTTTGTCTCTCTTAAGCGATAGAATGAGAAAGCTAGATAGAGACTGGCACAAATAACGTCCTCAAAAGAGGGCAGCTCTCGCGACGAGATCACCTTGTATAGTTCCACCATGGGCGTAAGGAGAGCGCTTCTCTCTTCCGTGTGACCGTCCTCGATTATTTTGTTAACAAAATAAACCTGGTTTCATAAAAAACGGATCTACACAGCGACCTGTGAACGATCCGCAGCTGGCATACTTTTTTTTTAATATAGCCTGAAAAAATTATCATGGCCGCCATTTTGAACGATATTAAAAAAAATAAAAATTGGTTAAAATTATATAAGAACAATGTAATCAACATGCCAAGTAACGAAATCCCTGCACAATCCCTTATTGGTTAAAAAAAAACACGAAAACATATAAAAATTGCAGTTTTATATGTATCTCCCCACTTTAACAAGAAAGGAAGCTTATATACCATTATATAACGTCGCTGTGAAATGGTTTTGGTTTTACTCAAAAATTGTTAGCAGTTTTTATACCCGTTACTCGTAGAGCAAAAGGGTATATTGTATTCGTGCAAAAGTATGTAGCAGGAAGAAGTTTCTGGTATCTGATAGTCGGGGCACCCGACTATAGCGTTCTCCCTTGTTTTTTTATGCAGTTTTAAACACATTCGCTCGGGACATTTTTTGCAAAAGTATGTAACTGGTAGAAGGAAGCGTTTCCGACCCTATAAAGTATATACCCTGCAGGAAACGGGACCAGTTTTGGACCAGTAAAATACTACTTGAGGTAGGACAGTTAACTAGTTCAAGTTATGTCCATTTACTTGTAACGAACTGGTCCATTTTTCATAGGCTTGTCATCGGAAACAACTAGTTAATTTGTTACTAGTTTTGCACTAGTGACTGTAAACCAATTTAAGGTAAAAGCTGTTAGGCTACACTAAAAAAAATGTTTTCGAAAAATCTAAAAACTAGTCTATTAACCATTAAATCATTGTATTTCACTCGTACTTAAAGATGTTTAATTTGACGCTCTCCTAATTGGTAGCTGCTAATTGGAAGGCGCGGTCCCTTATAGAAATTCTGGTTATTATGTAATTGAATACGGTAAATGATAAATAAATGAAATTGAAACACAAAAACTTTTATTGACGCAAGTCGCCCTCTCTAGGACTTGAACCGGGGACCTTTGGATTTGTAGACACACTAACTGATTGGGCCGTACACGCATCACATTTTGTAATGCCCTAACAAGGTTTATAAATTTTAGTGTGATATATTTTTAAAACAGTAGTTTTGCAAATATATTTTTCCTACGAAAGATTAAATTAAAGCATCACCTAGCAAACAAAAAAAAAATAATTTACAAACACTGGGAATTGGAACCGAGGACCTCTTTTGGTGTTAAATTTCCCAAGACATTTACACTCTAGGCTATATTTTTGGATCATATGTAGTTTAATTGCAACTAGTTAAATTCCAGTTGCCTTTTAACTATACTTTAACATGTATTTGTTCTACCAATTAAATGTTTTTATGGTTTTTCTTGTCAGAAAGGTACCAGTCCGAGACAATTTGTTTTTTCACCAGTTTTGTACTATTCATTTTTTCGACTAGCACAAATTTTCTAGACCCTGTGTAGTCCAAATGCATTCAGACCAATTCCGGTAGCCTTTTTACTAGTTGTACAACTAGTTGATTTTCAGACAAGTTCGCATTTTTCCTGCAGGGTATTTTCTCGATCAAGCCATGTCTGTCTGTCTGTCTGTCTTTCTACAAAAGCTAGAAAGTTGGGATTAAACACACATACTCTTTGGCTTCCACGCCCCCTCTAACGCCCACAATCGCCCATAATCGCCCACAAACGATTTATAATTGTGTCTGGCGCCCACAAAAGATTTCGGAGAAGTATAAATGCAATTTTGTAGTGTTTAGTTATACCTAACGTAATGTAGAAGAAATTTTTTAAATCGGACCATTCGTTAAAAAGTTATGCCCGATCAAAGTTTTATATCTCCATCTCTCTCGCACTCCCTTTAGCTGAGTAACGGATATCTGATGGTCAGGGCACCCGACTATAGCGTTCTCTCTTGTTTTTATTATATTCATGTAGCATACACGTAATAATCTGAATAGTCAAAAATTAATAACTATTATTAATCTGTTTCCGTCAGGAAACAGCCACGAAAATGAGGAACACGGTATAGATCTTTAGAGTATAATTTTTCAACTGCCTTTACTGGCTTTAATTAACTTCTCATCTGCATAGATCTTTAGCCGAGCGCAGCGGCTGCATGTGCAAATACAAAGAGAGGAAAGCTTAACATAAATTTATGATCTTAACATTCAGTGTTTACTTTAGTTTTACTTCATTGCTTACAATCTTATTTATTTCATGATTTTATCTAATGTTTGGCTAATACCGCGAAATGACTTAACATAATCAAAACTAACGGATTAATATTTGTAGGTAGATAAAAAACTACCCATTCTTCCTTTTAAAATATTATTTAAATGTAATAACACTAAAACTAAAAAGTTTGATACTAAAAATAGCAACGCGTTTCAAATTTAGTCCGATATTTTGTATAGTAGCTATAGGATATACTCGGACGATAAGTCCAATTTTGTTTGGCTATAATTAAAATATGTGTATAGATTTATGGGGAAAAATTCGTTACGATATAACAACTAGAAGTATTTTTGGCCGCGGCTCCCAAGAAGGACATACGCTGCATGTTGGCCATTCTCTAAAAAAGCATAGCAATATCACTTTTTACGATGAGATAATATTTTGGATTGTAAGGCTCTCTGATTCTTTGGACATGCACCAACCAAAATTTCTTTATATACTTTGGCTATTGCAGTACAAATGCATTTTCTACCCTATCCCTAACGCCAATTAGAACAGGAGAGAACGCTATAGTCGGGTGCCCCGACTATCAGATACCCGTTACTCAACTAAAGAGAGCGCGAGGGAGATGGAGATATAAAACTTTGATAGCGCATAACTTTTTATCGAATGTTGCGATTCGAAAAATTTCTTCTACATTTCGATAGGTATTGATAAACACAATAAAACTGCAAATCTTTAAAGGAGCGTGCGCCAGACATATTTTAAAATCGTTAAATTGTGGGCGTTAGAGGGGACGTGGCCCTCTGCTGAAATAAACTTGCGCTGCGTAGGAAGCCCAAGAATATGTGTGGGTAATCCCAGCTCTCTAGCTTTTGTAGTTTCCGAGATCTCAGCGTTCATACAGACGGACATGGCTAGATCGACTCGGCTAGTGACCTTGATCAAGAATATATATACTTTATAGGGTCGGAATCGCTTCCTTTTACCTGTTACATACTTTTGCACAAATACAATGTACCCTTTTAGTCTACGAGTAACGGGTATAAAAATGACCTACTTCGCTGCAGCGGAGTTGTAGCGACATTCCCCGTTTCTTCCTAGCGCATTAGATTCTAAAGTCTAGTACTAAGTAAAATGCTAGCTAACCATAGGAGTAAGAGAGAGGCAAATGGGTAGCTAACGCCTTTAGCTGGGACTTTTTCCCACCGCGCCACACAGTTGACCTAAGGAAATAGTAAGGAAATACCGAAAAATACTAGATTTAGCGGGTGAATTCCGATGAACGCCTTTAGCCGCCGACCAAAGAATAACAAATTTTATCTTTGGTTGTGTTTGTGCAGAGGCGGTGTGCCAATGACATATTTAATGCCTAGTACGCACATCGACAAAAACGGCTAGCTAATCATATGAGTAAACGAGAGGCAAATAGGCAGCTAACATTTCATAAAATAAAATACAATTTTTTTAAAAATTTTCTTTTAAAAATTACAACAATTTTGTTCAGTGTTTTTTACCTGCTACTGAGTTCAAAACGATTTAAAAATATAGTATAATTAATCATGAAGAGGATCCAAAAAAAAAAAGGGCCCCGCCAAAGGATTTTCGCAATACCTATTTTTCGATTGGCGCACAGCGGTTTCCCATTTTAAAAAAATATAATATTTTTTTTATAAAAAGTTAATACAATTCTTGATTGATTAGTGAAAATATTATAAAGATATCTCCAACCGTTCCGAAGATATACAATAATTACTGAGTGCTACTTTTTCGGAAAAGTGGCAGAAATGCCATATTGTGACTGCTATAACTCCGATAGAACTCAAAATTTCGCAAAACCATTGAAATTAAGTTTTTATTTAGTCGTTGTGAACAGGAAAACGCAACAAGCTCGTTGAAAATCGGACTTTCGGATCAGGGTGGGCCCACTTGGGCGATTTTGACTCATAGGACAAAAATTATATCTTTGTTGATGTCTATTACATTCTCTTCTTCTTTGAGATATATTTTTCTTTAACATTTCAAAATTTTAAATAAATTTATCAAAATTCGGACAGCTATCACTGTGGACGACAGTCCACGTAGTGACGAAGCGCACCAGGAGAGTGTGCTAAGGCGACTACTATTATATAGCCGCAGAATTGAAAATCTGCTGTGATGGTCCGATCATAATGAGTGACACACCAATCGAAAGGTATCGCAAAAACTAAGAGGATTGCATACCAAGATTTAATAATTTTTAATTTCTATTGGTTTGGGAAAGGGGGCGGTGAAAGTGAAAATGTTGAAAATTGGATCTGTTGGGGCCGGTGGGGATAAATTACCCTTCCTATTGTATTTGTATTCCTATTGACAATACGCGTCGAATGAGGGGTCATGTAATAAAAGCAATGCTCCGTTCAAAAGTTATTCCAAAATCGAGATTTTGGGGCTCCTTTCAAAATGAAATGTTTTGTCCCTTTGTTTGTATGCATCAAATCGTTGTCCTAGAATCCTGTACTAATTTTTCAGTGTTAATCTAGTCAATATAAGAAACGTTTGTTCTACGACTTTTGGAAAAACCCGCCAGTTTGGCGAGAAATTATTTTAAAAAAAGCTAGATTTTGAAGGCTTATAGTTTCTAAACGACTAAAGCTACCGACTCGTGCTATACCTCGTTGAAAAGGTAATTTAATATGCTAATTCCCTTCACATGCATATTCAATTGCAGCGTGCCGAATGAGAAAATTTTACAAAGTGTATTTAATGACGAGCGTAATAATTTTTCGTCACAAATGTTGATATCAGAACTTTTGTATGTTGAAGGTGCGATCGTCACTAGTTTTTTACCTCGTTAAGAGGTGTTTTTATTTGATATTATATAGCGGACATAGAAGGGATCAAAAAATGAATGCCAAAATAAATATTGTTGTAACATATACGTTAGTAACTCTAAATTTATTGTTTTTGTAAATGCATAGGTATGATCTGCAAGCTAGCTTTCTTTCTTGTTTTTTCTGAGTCTCAAGATAAGTCCAACTTATTTGAAACTAATAAAACTGAAGTCGTCATATTAGGCTTTACAGTATCAGCATATTTTAAAATATAGTCATTTAATACCGCTAAATAACCTATAATATTTTCTATATTTTTGATGCTCCAGACTCTAGAATGGTGTTTCCCTTAATATTATAAATATATTGTATGATGTGTGGTTAATAATAGGTTATTATTCAGTATAACAGTGCGCTGGTTGAATCCTTTGTAATTCTGCATTTGTGAATTTTCCACTCTAGATGCCTACTGCTTTTCGGATAAGTACATATTAAACATATAAAAAAACATATTTTCGTTCACTCCATAATACGATTTTACTCTATTTAATGTTCCGATGTCATGCGTTTTGTCAAAGCCTGAACACGTTGGGCATTGCAGCTCTTACATAGAACGTGATCATCTAGGGGATAACATCCGCGACCTTCAGCTTCCGATGACAGTAATAGGCCACAGTCCTATTGTATTTATAAGGAAAATAGACATCATGCCTTTTTACTTAAGTTATTTAGTTCAGTTTACCTCGCACTTATAACACTCTAGGTGAAAGCTTCGATCTAAGGCCACAACTCTGACCGTTTCTTCTTGTCCTGGATCTGGCATAATTGGTTGTTTACAGACGCAACAGCGAGGAGCGAATTTTCTATGATTTAAAATCAATTAGTCATTAGGACATACCAATAAATTACACAACTTACTTATGAAAATCTGTAATACAATAGTTTTGATTAGTAGCGTCCACTGTAAATAATTTACCATCTAAGCTTTTTCCACACACAACACATGTAAAACATTGCGGATGGTATGGCTTTCCGGTAGCTCTGAGAATTCTCTCCAAAATGGGCTTCATGCAAACCGAACATTTTTCCAGTGTTTGTAAATAATCATATTCACAATATGGTTTGCCGTCTAATGCATAGAATGGTTTTCCCTGTAAGTTTATTTGGCAGTCTGCGCATGTAAAGCAAGATATATGGTATATTTGATCCATTGCTGTACAACCACTACTCTCTCCAAGTACACGTGAATCACATTTAACACACCTACCTATAAGCAGAATATTAACAATTTATTGAAAATAATAATGTGTTTAAACTTACCGTAGTTTTCAAACTCTTGCACCGGATCGGGAGCGATTGGAATATAATTATTCAGTCCCTCCTCATTATTTTTATGAATAATGTTATCCATATAACATTTGGTTCGACCATTATCATGCGCGTATAACGAATTGCTCGCTTCAATTGAAGTGGATATATTTAGGTCACAGGAACTGCTTGGAATATTATTATCATTGACGTATGAACCATACAGATTACAACTTTCCCGATGCAACAGGTCTCCAGAAGGTCGAGGGTTTATAGGTTCATATATTGAATCATAAGTAGAAGAACTCTGTAACAATCAATAAATTATATTATTATTATGTAATTATATTGTCTTAGCTTGTTAAAATAAGATTCTCAGTGGTAATGCTTATTATTAGATAACAGTTCCTTTAACAGTAAAAAGTACTTAACCGGCCGGATATGTAAAGCAGCTTCGCATTAAATGCGTATAGGAAAAAACTAATCTTTCTCTGCATCCGCACAACCACTGTACAACATCTGTATCCACAGAAATTAAATACAAAACGTGATTGTATTGCGAGCGAGCGCTGCTGTAAAGTATAAATATTCTTCATCAGGATCACGAGCAATTCGATCTAGCCATGTCAGTATGAACGTTGAAATCTTGAAAACTAAAAGGTTCAGACTTAATGCCGTTTTCTCGTCCGTCCTGCAAATTAGAATTTAGCTAATAGAAGGATAAATTTATTAAGGCGCTAAATCGGTTTTCGTTTTCTCGTCCGTTATTTAAAACTCCAAATAAAAGGCGCTCTAATTGAGACTAGGTGGCAACCCCACAACAGAAAAATACTATAAAACAGTCATACTAACAGCTGATGATATAAACAAAATTTTAAGCTGATAAAAAAAACAATGTCGGTAGAAAAAAGTTTAGCGGTAAAAATTATACTGATGAACAGGAGACAATTCTTGTAGAACTCCGGAATCGCCTCCGGGAGATTGAATTCTTATATGCGTGCAATCTATGGCTTCTATGACTTTCGAAAACTTGGCTATTTTATAAAAATCGACAACATTTTTTTGAAGATCTTTAATAAGCGGGAACTTCATTAATAGTTTTGTTAAAAACGCTAAAGCAAAAGAAACTAATTTTTAGAATTAATTGGATGACTTTTACTTTAACAATTTTGATTCATATTTAACTGTAAATTGAATCAGCTGTTTTCGAATGAAGAGTTTAACCAGATTGACAACGCTCGAATGTCTGGCAATGCTTGCAAATGTCCGCACAAATCAACTCGCACACATTTAAAAGGATGGATGAAGTACCCCGACAAAATTTGTCGCTACACGTGCTAACATGAGGACGAGTAAACCATTTTTTATTTATCGCTCCTTTGTCCCGGTAGGCAAATTGAAGTACGGACGAGAAAACGGGCCTTAATATGCAAAATATATAGATAGGTCATTTGTGTGAGCCGTCCCAACTCTAGAATGTGTGTTGAAATTGGTCAGTATAGTGACGGTTATCTGATGTTTAAGGAACGGTACTATAAAGTTCTTTACTATTGTTTACATAAATATGTTTAAGTACCTGTGATAGCCCACCGTAGCAATACATGTTTGGATTCGTTTTGGACTGGAGATTCTGAAATAGCCGTTAAAAAAGATTCGGGGTTAAGATTATTGTATTTTAATGGACAATATGTAGCATGCGCGGATCCACGGGGGGTGATATGGGTGATATATCACCCCCCACTTGGGTGAAAAATGAAAAGAATTTTGGTATTCAAAAAGTATGCCACAAAAAATTGTTCTGATATCACCCCCCACAACAAAATCCTAGATCCGCCACTGATATGTAGTATACAAATTGGTAAGATACATTTTTATAACTTGCATGAATAAAATCAATACAAAATAGCTATTAGTACTTTTTACCTTTAGTTAAACAAAATATTTTTTTTGTGTATGCATTTACATAACTACCTAGTACCCTTCCCAACAGTGTACATTTAAATATAGAAACGAAAAAGGAAAGAAGAGCTAAGGTTTCGGTTTGTATACCGGCTAGTCGATATGCTAAAACAGGGTTCAAACCTGAATTAAAAAACAAAATTTGAATTTGTTTAAAATAAAATTTTAATGCCAGTGTGTAATCTGCTAGAGTAGGTATGAAAATATTTTGTTAAATCACCTATTAAACATCATTCTGGTTACATTTTCAAAAAAATTGACTTATTCTTTGGGTCTTAGATTATAAATTAAATATTTTGTGTACCTTCATTATGGCACCATGTTGCAGGGCATATTGGTTTGCATATATTTGTAATGAAGGATTTAATTTCGGTTTATTTTGCAAAGAATCCAATGGCTTGTTAAATGCGATGGATGCTCGCCGAAGCTCGCTATATGAAGAGCTCACTGCGCTCTCTGGACTAGGAGGTGGCGGCACGTCATCCTCTGTTTCGTTGTCTAATAACAAATTTGTGCAGACCGAGAGCATCTTATGTGGCAAACCTAAGAAAGGACCCATGGCATTATTAGGAAAATTAATCTTTCTTTAGATGATAACATACCAGCTTCATGAACATTTGAATACGTATTTGCAGAAACGTCTTTTTCCTTCGAGAATAGTTCAGGTTTTTCTAAATTTATATTGTCATATATCAAGCTTTTTCTTAATGAGTTTGATTGCGGCTCCGGAAAGCTGTTAATAGATTGAGAAGGTTGGATTTGGGCTCCTAAAAGACCTTTCTTTTCCATTTGAAGTTTGTGGTAGGCCAGGGCTTCTAATTGCTGCTCCAGTATTGCCGGATTGTCTAATGTAGTTTTTCTGTTTATTGGAATCTCAGAAAGTCCGCAATCAGAAATGGCGTGTTTTCTAAGGGGCATGGCTCCACTTATTGTTTTATCGATTCCAATTAGGGGTTGAGAATATAGCGGTTCTCGCGAACAAGAAACCTGCTTACTTGATGGTACCTGTAAAAAATATATATGTGTACCTATGCAACCACTCTTCATAAGGGAAATAAATATGTAGGTTTATATTTTTAAAGAAGAAAAAACGCTAGACACCTTTTGTGGGCGTTAGAGGTGGCGTGGCCGTCGGCTGAAACAAACTTGCGCTGCATAATGAGGGTAATCCCAACTCTCTAGCTTTTGTAGTTTCCGAGATCTCAGCGTTCATCCGGACGGACGGACAGACGGACATGGCTAGATCGACTCGGCTAGTGACCCTGATCAAGAATATATATACTATGCTAAGTCGAAACATCAAAAAGTGGAGGTGATTTTAACTTTGCCGTCGAGTTAGCACACAATTTAAAGACATTTCGGTTCTGAGTGTGCGTGTGTGTGTGTGCCGGCCGCAGTTTTATATTGTGTGTGTCACAGGCATTCGGAAAAACTAAATTAATAAAATTTAAGTTTTAATTAACAAAGAATTAATTATGAATTAATTATTAACCAACCATTGCAATCATATTGCTGTGAACATGTGTAGACACTCATAATATAAAACCGCTATGTATCTTTGTATGAACAATTGACACAGGGACGCCGTAACACAATTTGTACATACATATGTACATACATAACCACATACTTTTATCATGTTACTTTAAGTCTTTTACTTTTGATTTTTACTGCAAGCATCAAAATGATGGAAATGGAGGAAGGTAGCGGTGCAGAAGATGAACAACTTAAAGAGTTTATTAAAGAACATAATTTGGATATCAAAGTTTACCAAAACTTAAGAGGACTGTTTTTATGATTGAAAAATTTATAATTATTAAATTGATAATCTTTTCAGAATGCGGATATAGCTTTAAAAGGCTAAGAAGATTTTGCTGGCCCACCTATACATATGTATACCGATTCCAAAAAATGTGAAATGATTGGAATTAAATTGTTTTAATATAAAATAATAATTTTGTTTTTTTGAGGGTACTAATATATACAAAAACAAGAAAGGAAGCTATAGCTTCGGGCAGCCGAAGCTTATATACCCTTGCAGATAAAGTAAATACCTATATTTTAATGCTTACTCTATCGGTGCAGTTCCGGGGGTTCCAGATTCTGCGTGACTATTTAAAATGTTGTTTTTAAGTTGTCAAAAATCAAAACGCCTACTTCCTACAAAGTTACAATAAATTTTCTTATATTTGTTTGATTGATTTATACCCTTGCAAGGATATTATAATTTCAGTCAGAAGTTTGTAACGCAGTGAAGGAGGCGTTTCCGACCACATAAAGTATACATATTCTTGTTCAGCACCAATAGCCGAGGCCATCTAGCCATGTCCGTCTGTCTGTCTGTCTGTCTGTCCGTTTCTATGCGAACTAGTCTCTCAGTTTTAAAGCTATCGCGATGAAACTTTCCCAAGTCTTCTTTCTATTGCAGGTAGTACATATGTTGAAGCGAGCCGGATCGGACCACTATATCTGAAGGCTCCCATAGGAATAATCAAAAAACTTTGACAACTTAAAAACAACATTTTAAATAGGCATGTAGAATCTGGAATCCCTGGAACTGCAAGGGTTTTTTTTGTGTGTGGGAACTTTTAGGAAAACGCATTTTAACTTGGGATCTTCTAATAAATTAAATTAAATTTAAACAAGAAAGGAAGCCTACTTCGGCCAGCCGAAGCTTATATACCCTTGCAGATCAATTCTATTAAATTGCCATTACAAAATGTTAACTTTCATATTATTTTGAAATTAATTTGTATGACTTTTCACTCTTCTCAAGCTCTATTTTGTGTAAAAATCTTGATTTTGTACCACCTTTAGTTTTTCAGATATCGTTAAAAAACTTCCGTTTTGCGGAAGTACGTTCAACACCAGATTTTAACGAATTCTGATGGAAGATTTTATTTCCATTTTTTTGCTTTCAATTTACTAGTTTAACAAGAAAATTAGGCATTCAGTACAGAAAACTGTTACACATTGGCATGGGATTAATTAACAACAGAAGACAAATCCAAAAAGAGGGAACGCCATAGTCGGGTGCCCCGAATATCAGATACCCGTTAATTAGCTAAAGGGAGTGCGAGGGAGATGGAGATATAAAACTTTGATCGCGCATAACTTTTTAACGAATGGTCCGATTAGAGAAATTTCTTCTACATTTCGATAGGTAAACACAATAAAATTTATTTTTTCCTTTTCTGAAATATTTAAAGGCGCCAGACACCTTATAAAATTGTTTAAACCGATTGTGGGCGTTAGAGGGGGCGTGGCCCTCGGCTGAAATAAACTTGCGCTGCGTAGGAAGCCCAAGAATATGTGTGGGTAATCCCAAATTTCTAGCTTTTGTAGTCTTCGAGATCTACGCGTTCTTACAGACGGACAGACAGACATGGCTAGATTGACTCGCCTAGTGACCCTGATCAAGAATATATAAACTTTATGGGGTCTTAAACGTCTCCTTATCATACAATTATAATACCTCAGCAAGGAAATAAAAATTAAATTAATTTCACCAAAGGCATTGTTATTAGCATATTAAATTACCTTTAAAATTAATTCTAGCACGTGTCTGTAGCCTCAGGGCCAGTTTCTCGAGTCCCGCATATCATTTCTCGTCCCAACTAGCCAACTAGGATACAAAAATGAAATCACATCTGATTTTTCCTTTGACTTATACCCAAACAGCTGATAAAATAATCAGAGCATGCTATTGCTTGGTATGCAATCCTTTATGTTTTGCGTAACCTTTCGATTGTTATATATCTCGCTGGATCGGGCCATCACAGTAAATTTTTAATTCTTCCTTTACATGTATGTATATAGTAGTCGCCTTTGCACACTCTCCTGGTGGGTCATTACTTTTTTAAGAATACTTATGCATTTATTCCACGACATTGTTCGGCTCATTCATTAAAGGCGTAGAAAGGGACTAATGTATATACATTTACTGGGATTTGTTTGGATAAGATGGCATGGCCACTTAGAATTGAATCGTTAAATTTAAAATTTATAATTCAAATAACTTTAACTGGTTAAATCATTAAGGTTCAAAGCTGTAAAATTTATAGTGTGTATTTTTAACACGTTTTTAAAATGTTTTTGGCTCTACAGAGTGTATATGTAATTGTTTTTAATTTTATCATATCCGGCAGTTGTTTCTAGAAAAACAATTTTATATACGTTTATAGACGCATTAAAGTCATAATTTTAAAGTGTCAGCGGTTATTTTAGTTGGCAACGGAGTATTAGGCCGCTGTAATATTATTTGTACTGTTCTTAGTTGTATATGGCACCTAATTAGTCGCAAATGGTTTGAAAATTCAACCAAAAAGATTTATTTGTATTATTGATAGTTTAAAATACCCAAAACAAGAGAGAAAGCTTCATATATACATATATACCCTTGCAGTATATTCCTATTAGACTTTATTTTTTCTATCCGAATTGTTTTACATTTAAATAAAATTTTGAAATGTTAAAGAAATATAAATCAAATAAAAACACCTCTTAACGAGGTAAAAAAACTAGTGAAGGTCGCACCTTCAAGGTACAATAGTTCTGATATCAACATTTGTGACGAAAAACTATTACGCTCGTCATCAAATACACTTTCTAAAATTTTCTCATTCGGCCCGCCCTAGCAAACTATTCGTCTTTTTCGTCTTCACTCTTCACAGGCATTTTCTATTGCAGCGTGTCGAATGAGATATCAGAAGTATTTATGTGTTTACATTTTCTCTCACAGAAGCTAATATATTCATTTAAATTTAAATGGTTCAACCATAATTCTTAAACTATTGGATTTAAACGAATTAACTTAAAAAGGCGTTCAAGTAGCACATGTCAGTAGCTTTAGTAGTGTAAAACTTACGACCTAACGAAATGTAGCTATTTTTAGCTTTTTTCGCGCTAAAGCAGCGGGTTTTTCCAATAGTCGTAAAACAAAAGTTTCCTGTTTGGAACTCCTTTAAACAATTGAAATGATTCCAAGACCCTGAAATACAGTTTGGATACGCACGTACAAAATTGAATGCTTGGGCAGCGTTTATTCTTCTGAGCTGGCTAAAGTGGCTATTTTGAATAACTTTTAAACGTGACTTTTTACAGTAATGTGTTATATATCAAAATTTAAGGAATCTCAAGGGCAATATAGTTTAAAGTTAGAGCAGTTTTTGAGAAAAAATAAAAAAAAGCTAAAAAACCTTAAAAAAAATGGCTTTGTCCATAACTTTTTAGCTATTGCATATACATAAATAGTGTTGAAAAGGCGTTTATTGTACTTCAAAATACCTTTAATATGAGGTAAAGCACAAGTCTGTAGCTTAAGTATATCGCAAGTAATGGGCTTACGAAATTTAGCCATTTAAAGCTGTTTTCCCGCTAAACTAGCGAGTGGTAGAACTAATGTTTCTTAACACCATATAAAAATTCCAGAATTTTAAACCAACGTTTTGGGACAAACAGACAAACTAAAAAACAGAATTAAATTTTCATTTTGAACGGAGCATCGGATTTTATCATATGACGCGTATTTGCAATTGGAACACAACTAAAACAATGCGAGGCGGCATTTATCCAGCTCCAAAATTCGAAATTTTCACTTTTTTACTTTCTCTGCTCTCTCTACCAAGCCATTTGATCTTCTTAAAGTCTTGGTATGCAACCCTGTTAGTTTTTGCGATACCTTTCTATTGGTGTATTACTCATTATGATCGGACCATCACAGCAGATTTTCAATTCTGCGGCTAAATATAGTCGCCTTCGCACACTCTCCTTGTGCGCTTCGCCACTACATGGACTGCCGTCCATAGTGATATATCCCAGAAAAGTAGAAAATGTGATAAAAATCAACAGAGATGTAATGTTTTTCCTATTCATTTTCATTTAATTTTCCGATCGTTCCTATGACAGACTGCCGTCCATAGTGATATATCCCAGAAAAGTAGAAAATGTGATAAAATTCAACAGAGATGTAATGTTTTTCCTATTCATTTTCATTTAATTTTCCGATCGTTCCTATGACAGATATATAATAAAGTGATACCATTTTTTAAAAATTTTAATCCGAAATTCATAAATATTTAAAAAATAATATTCACAAGAGTAGAAGGTAATATTTCAAAAAACACCGAAGCTATTATTTTTTTCCATTATTTTACCGATTATTCCTATGGGAGTTATAGGATTTAGTTGTCCGATCCGTCTGGTTCCGACTTATATACTACCTGCAATAGAAAGAAGACTTTTGGGAATGTTTCATCCCGATAGCTTACAACTGAGACTAGTTTGCGTAGAAACGGACGGACAGACGGACATGGCTAGATGGACTCGTCTAGTGATGCTGATGAAGAATATACATACATACATATATACTTTATGGTCGGAAACGTCCCCTTCACTGCGTTGCTAACTTCTGACTGATATCATTATACCCTTCTGCCCATCGGTTTTTAAAATGTTGCTCATTAATTGCTCTTGCTCGCACCTACGTAAAATCGTGTAGGCTGAGAAAAAATGGCTTTAATGAATGAGTCAACAATTTCGTCGAATAACCGCATTAGGGTCGTTTTCTCGTCCGCATGTTAAATTTACAGTAAGGATAAATCCTTGAAAACGTATGGGAATTCAGAGAATTAAAGCATACTTTAAGTTTAACATGCGGACGAGAAAACGGCCCTTACATGCACAAATCTAGTTTTTAATGGATGCTTTTGCAGTGCACCTGTTAAATAATTTAAAAGTTCTTTGTGTTATACAAATTTCGGAATTTTACAACTCAGGACTGGTACTCAACCTTACAAAAGATCGTTCAAAACAAAAAAAATTTTGTTTCATATGAAGTTTTGGACGACTTTTTATTAGGTTGAATACCAGCACTAAGTCTTAAAATGACTACATGTGTACATATGTATGTATGAGGTGAAGGAACCTAACAATGAAGGTAAGTTGGCTCTCGGGTTTGTATAACCTTCAAGTCTCATAGCTACATATTTCATAAAGTAAAAAGGTACCTGAGGCAATTCATTATATTTATTCGGTGGCTTAGGAGGTACGTCCATCCTCCTATAAAAAGATTCACTTTGCTTCTGGCGTATCTGGTTGACTAACTCTTGTACTTTAACTTGTCCAATACAAGCAGGCGCTGAGCTATTTGGTGGATTGTCTTTTAAAAAAGACATCTCTTTAAGTTGCTGATCCAAGGACTCCATTGCAAATTGAATGAAAACGGGAATATTGTCTGTGCTCTCCTTAAACCGGATAAATATGATTATGTTCATACGAAACATTATATTAACCGCTCTAACCTCTTAGTTTATTTCGTTGGCTCTTATCACTGATAAGATTAATCAGTTTAATTTTGTTGGTTTCAGAATTGGTTTGTTTTCTACTTATTTTAAATGTATGCATTGATTGATAGACATATTGATAGATGTATTGATAAGGTTGTAACTAAAGACTGAGGTATCGATATATTTTTCTTAATAGCACCCTCACACTATTTACGTTCTAGGCTTAGTTGCTATTCGCAAATCCTGGCTTCCACTATTCATTAAGAACTTTATAGCCTATTCCCAAAGAGTCCATCCGTTGGAAACAGTTGGTATTTTTGGCAAATGTGAAACAGACAACAGCTGACTTGAAGAGCAGTTGCTCAACTCAACATAAACGAATGAGGATTAGAATTCGGAAAAACAGTCGTAAAATTTCAATCTCCTAATATTGTAGAATAATACATAAAATAGAATAAGACAATTGTTTAAGGGGAAAGATACATATAGACAAAAAAATCAAAATTTTTTGTATTTCCTAAATTGCTAGAATAATTTTTTAAGAATGTGTCCTGAAAGTTTCACAAAGAAATTCGAACTGTTTTGGAACTTATACCAGTATGAGAGCACCCACCTTCCTTGTTTTTCTCGAAACCATGTTTTCCTCAGCTGCTGATCGTGTATCTCAAAAAGTAATGCTTCGATCATTATGCTGCGTTTACAGAAATGTTTGTAATGAAATTGTCCACTGAACCTACTTAATGTAGAAAATTTTAAGTTTAAGTATTTTAATTTTAAGTATTTGTTTGTACTCAACCTAACAAAAAGTCGTCCAAAACAAAAAACTTCATACGAAAAAAACGTCAAGAAATTTTGTTTCATATGAAGTTTTTTGTTTTGGACGACTTTTTGTTAGGTTGAGTACTAAAAAACGCAGAGCTTGCAAGGTTCGGTCAACCTTTTTAAAGTGTTCGAGAAAAATCTGTCATTTACAAACCCTTTGAGAACTGGGAGAGAGCTAACACATTCAAAGGGTTTTTGATTAAAAGCTGTTACGCTCAGATCAAAACCCATTTTTTTAGGGTTCCTTTGGTTTTGGTTTTTACTAACTACTTTGCTCGGTCTGTTAGGGAAAACGGTCTTTTGTGAATGTATGCGCGCGTGTGTGTGACCTGTTTAGTAACCCTTCAGTTCTGGAGTGGTGACACATGACAAATTCATTAGGCCAAACGAACGGCCGCTGCCGACGTCAGCAGAGAAGTTGGCGCAGCGTAGAAGACTGCGGACGAAATCTATCGTGCAAGAAAGGGAAGCCGATATTCATATATTGCTCTCTCTTTTTCTGTCTTATAATCTGCCTGCACTCGGCGGTAGCAGAGACAAATTTCGGCCGGTCCTTCATTCTCTTTTGCGCTTAACCGTTATGTTCAGCTAGCGACCGAAATTTCGTGACGCAGCGACATGTGTATGCCCTTACACTTTGTGAGCAATATTATATTTCGAAATAAACAAATTAATTTCCTGTTATACACCTAAATTATTTAATCATAAAATTTGAATTTACTTAAACAATACATTTACCTAGTTCAATTTTATATTTAACTTGATTTAATAATTTAATTTTTTAGTTTAGTTAAAAAAATGGTCCATTAATATTTATTTAAGTATTATACCAGTAAAAGCTTTAATAAATTGCGTTTTTACTAAACAAATACAAATTATTAAGTCGGATATATATCGCTTTAGAAAGGGTATAAGAGCATTGGCACGCGCCAACAGCGAAGATGAAACAAAAGAAATCGGGTGAAGGGGTAAGAAGAAGACTTGGTGCATCGCATTATTTTCAAAGGTTTTCTGAGAGAAGGAGTGTTTTGCGTGGTTAATTATACTATACATAAATATATATAAATTAAAGTCAGGTAAGTGCTACCTTAAATGTAAGATATTGTGATAGACTTAACTTTAACTTGCACCAATTTTGAAAGTGATTGATAAAATGTGTTTTTTTCTTTCTTTACATTGTTTTTTCTATGTGGGTAAATATATCATAAAAAACGTCTGTCTATATATGTACCTACTTATTTTTTATTTACAGATCAAGAAAGTGATCAAAATAATTAGCAAAGAAAATTTATCGAAATGCCTGAAGCTGATTATTTCAGATAGTCTGGTTATCGACTACAATCTGGACGGAAGCAGCGGCAAAAAATCTTTAAAAGCACGCAAAGGGCTATATGCGGTGCTTGATGGTCAGTAAGCAATTATTGGAATATTAAATACAAATTGTAATACTTTTTTTTTAATTTTTTCAGGAGCGTTGACCCACCATTCCGAAGACCCGGACAAGTACCTTAGAAAGGCTTTAGTTAATATTAAAAATAAATTAGTGAAACAAAAATCTAGAAATAATAATAATAATAATAATTTCAATAATTTAAATAACACAATTTAAAAAGTAAATAAATAAGAAATACAAATGAATAAAATTAAATGAAATAAATAAAATTAAATAAATGAATTAAAAATATAAATTTGTATGTAATTTTTTTTTTTTTTGAATGAAATTGCTGATGACATTTTTGAAAAAGTCACTCGTGAAATCATGCGTGACATGTCACAGGGTGGTGACGTCTCATATGACAAATTCGTATAAGGCACTGGTGATATCATCGGTGACTTCGAAGAAAATGTCATTTGAGCTGTCACTATGGTACGGGGTAGGACATCTCGAACAAATGTCTCTATGGAAAATCACGCGTGCGTCACGAGTGACAAATGACATGTCACGAGTGATTCACACGGTGATTCACGAGTGAAAACTGATTTCTGGAACTGAAGGGAATGCTTCAGTCGTAACATTGCTTATTGATTATTAAAATTTATAAAGGTAATGGAAAATCCGTAATGTGTATTTTCTAAAGCTGAATATATAAGATAAGCCCATTTACCATTAAATTCCAATATTCTCATTATTTTATAATTTAAGATTCCAAAAGCCCACTTCTGGCATATTTTTCTCATGTAGTAATTAATAATCAATTCCACGTAACAAGAAGCGAATCTTTTTAGCCGCAGGAAAAATAAGAGCTTTTTAACAGGTTAAACCTCCTTTAGCAGTTTAAAATTTTGTTTATGTAGCTTTAAATCAATTCCTAACACAACATTACCTAGTTATATTCCCAATAATTCAAAAGATTTGAAAGAACGCGCGAACCATTTTGTAAGAATAGGACATTTTTTATCTTAAGACTTATAGTAGATCATTTGAACCGATCAGCCTTTTATAGCTCATTTGAAAGGTAAATTTTGTTTCATATGAAGTGTTTTGTTTTGGACGACTTTTTGTTAGGTTGAGTACTAACCCTAAGCAAAAAACACAACAAAACAAGAAAGGAAGCTAGCTTCGGCCAGCCGAAGCTTATATACCCTTGCAGATCATTCCTATTAATTTAGAAAAACATTAAATTTAAATTAACTTGCGTATATATTACAACAATCCAAATTTTAGCTGCTTTCGTAAAACTTTGGCATTAATTTTGTGATCCTTCCTATGGTAGCTATATAATATAGCCGTCCGAATTTTTTTTAAATTTAATACGAAATTTTGAGATGTTAAAGAAAAGCCATATCCTAGAGAAGAAGAGAATGTAATAAAAGTCAACAAAGATATAATTTTTTTCCTATTAATTTCCATTTAATTTTCCGACCCTTCCCATGGCCGCTATATGATATAGTGATCCGATTTAATAAAAATTTAATTCGAAATTCAGAAATATTTAAAAAATATTATTCCGAAAAGTAGAAGGTAATATTTCAAAAAACACCAAAGCGAGAATTTTTTTACGTTTTTTTTCGATCCTTCATATGGGAGCTATAAGATATAGTTGTCCGATCCGGTCGGTTCCGACTTATATACTACCTGCAATAGAAAGAAGACTTTTGAGAAAGTTTGAGCCCGATAGCTTTAAAACTGAGAGACTAGTTTGCGTAGAAACAGACGGACAGACGGACGGACAGACGGACGGACAGACGGACATGGCTAGATCGACTCGTCTTGTCATGCTGATCAAGAATATATATACTTTATGGGGTCGGAAACGTCTCCTTCACTGCGTTGCAAACTTCTGACTGAAATCATAATACCCTCTGCAAGGGTATAAATATGACAAAAATTAATTTTTGACTTTGAAAGAGTGCCACAATCAGAGTTCTTGAGATATTTTTTAAAGTTGGGTCCAGAAAGTTTTTACATTATTTCTGTCTGTCTGTCTGAAAGAGTGCCACAATTAGCGTTTTTGAGATATTTTTAAAGTTAGGTCCAGAAAGTTTTACATTATTTCTGTCTGTCTGTCTGTCTGAGGGAAAACAATGAAAGGCAAAACGTTTTGAAGTTTTTGTATAAGCTTAAGATACTTATATTGTGTATATAAAAATAAAAATAGAATAAAAAAATCACAAGAGGCCACTGGGCAAAGGGTCGAAGGCAACGGTTAAGGGGGAAAATGGGCAGCGCGATTTCTGTGACACCCCCAAACTTTAGTCGCGTGGAACTAATAAAATGGTTTTAATACATTTTATAGAGACAAAAATCTTTCCGACCACTGTTAGACCGATAAAGCGGAAAGAAAGCTGGTTGTATTATAATTGTATTTATAATTTCTGTGCTATAATTGTTGTATTATTTTTTCTGTATTATATTGCAGTAAAGGAGACGTTTCCGAGCACATAAAGTATATATATTCTTGATAATCTCTAACAACCGGGTTCATCTAGCCATGCCCGTCTGTCCGCTTCTACGCGAACTAGCCTCTCACTTTCAAAGCTATCGCTATGAAACGTTCCATGTCGAAACAAGACAAATCGGACAACAATGGAGATCCCGTGGATCTGCGCATGATATCCAGGCGATATTTTTCTGATATGCCAGGAACAGCACCGATCCCAATAAGTTCAAAATGCGTCCGTAATAAGGATCCGTAAAGTTTAGAATGTAGATAAATACCTATGTAAATACCGCTGGGCGCTCTCAAAGAAAGCAAAGTAATGCTTTAAACTTTAAGTATTTCTTTTAACTGCAAGGGTAAATAAGAATCTTTATAGGTATGTGTGTACTTTATAGGGACGGAGATCCCTCTAATGGCGGGACCTAATCTGTATTTAATCTGCACAATATTGAGCATACCAATCGAATGAAGTGTTAATAAGTAGAGATATTTGAATTGAATCCTTACAATCAAAAATTGATTAGCTTTTATTTACGTTCTCCAAAATAAAAGTACTAATGTAGCCATTTTGATATTTACTAACCTAGAACAAAACACCATTATAGAAGTAACATTTTTTCAAACTGTAATTTTTTCTGCCCGGTCACACAGCCAGTCATTTTGCGTGCTTATCGAGCAGCGTTTTGCTTTCAAGCAACTTTTAATTAGAGATTAAAGTTTCTTATCAGGCGTTAACTGCAATTCATGAACGAACATTCATATAATAATCTTTTGTATGTTCGAAAAATACCATTAATATGTGTTTTAAAAAAATATCGATATTTAATTTACGCACACTCTTTATCTGTTTGTTTGAAGTTTTTGTTAAGTTCTTTCTTCTAGCTCTATCTCAAAATATCGACGCTGTATGTACGGACCAAGAAAATATGTATTTAAATTTTTATATATACACTTCCTAACGAAATGGAAAGTCTCTTTTAGTGAGTCTAGAAAGTCTATACTAGAGCAGGGTTATAAGGCAACCTGATGCGATTACTGTATACAAATGGATTTTTTCGAGTCGCCTAAAAATGGGAATGCCTTCTTTACATTGAAAGGTTTATTATTATAATGACATACTAGAGGGTATAAAATCGAAATGAGAATAAATCTGTAACCCCTATTCCATCTATATTTGCTCAAAATAATTGAGAGTAGGTAAAAGGTACTAAGCCGGGGTGGAGTGTGTCGAAGTCCGATTATTATGAGATAATATAAAGTACTCGGCTTCGACTTGAGCACCCTTCGCTAGTGATAAAGAATTGTTCTGTCGCACAGATCGCTCACTAGTGTGCTCAACTTTTCCTTTGTGGGTATTTGTGTATTTATTTACAGGGCACACACTTATATGTATATACCTAATTTCTATGTACTACATGTGCCGATGTGAGAGTTCTCGATTTATTCGAGGTATTTAAAGTGAGTGATTTCACATAATCCGGCTTAATTCGTAGTCAGCGGTCATCGTATTCGTATCGGTTTAATTCGCGGTCGGTCTATGTGTTTCTCAATTGAAATCGTAAAAACAAAGTGAAATAATATCTGTGCTGTTTAAGGTAAAAATATATATTTTTGCTTAATAAAAAGTAGACTTTTAAATACAAATTTTTAATAAAAACTGTGCTGTTCCATATCCCTAGGCTATCCCCAAGGGGCTCAGCGCGATGGCTAGGATAAAAAACAATTGCGTTTTGCTTGGAATCATCCTGACTGTGTTATTTACAACAGCAGCAAATGCCGGTAAGTGCAATAAAGTGTTGTTAAAACATTAAATCCTGAGCTCGCAATTTTCATTCGGAAAATATGTAGAAAGGAAATAGATTGCAATAAATGATAGCTTATTCTCAAATCCAGTCTGCTGAATATACTTTTTATCCGAATTTTACAAAAACCACTTTTTTTAACGAAGTTAAAGAGTGATATGGTATAATGCCATGTCCGTCTGTCTGTCCGTATGAACGCTGAGGTCTCGGAAACTACAAAAGCTAGAAAGTTGGGAGTAACCACACAAATTCTTGGGCTTCCTACGCAGCGCAAGTTTGTTTCAGAAGGGCGCCACGCCCACTCTAACGCCTTAAAGGACTTTAAAATGTGTCTGGCGCTTACATGTTTAAAGGTTTAGGAAAAGTATAAATGCAAATTTTTTGTGTTTAAATTTAGAAGAAATTTCTTAGATCGGATTATTCATTAAAAAGTTACGAACAAAAATTAATATTGTTTATCTCTATCTCCCTTGCATTCCCTTCATCTGAGTACAAGCTCTCGACTATTGCGTTCTCTCTTGTTGGTTTTTAACATCAATTGTTTGTGATTAAAGACAAATATTGACCAAAATTGACTTCGGCATGATAAACATAAACTTGTACGGCTTTGAATTGATTGAAATCATAATTAAATACAAAATACATATTTAACGAGGACGGGAGCTAACTTCGGCAAGCCGAAGATTTAATACCCTTGCCGATTTCACGAATTAAAATTTGACTACCAACATGAATTAATAAACAACAAAATATTTTATAATTGGAAAAGGTAAAATTTTTTAATTTTTCACCCTATTGTTCCTATGAGCTATATGATATAGCCGTCCGATCGGCACGCGCTTTTACCCTCATCAAGGTATGCACAAAAAAATACGATTTGGAAAGATTCATGTTAATAGTTTTTACACTGCGCGAAATATCTTCATTTATTGAAAGCTATATCCGATTGTTCCTATGGGAGCTATAGAATATAGACGTCCGATCGGGGCCATTTTCAAACTTGATCTGCGTACACATGTTTTAGGACGACTGTGACAGTCAAAACGCTAGCTTTTAAACTGAGCTCGCAAACGGTATTGAAACAGACGGACGACTCCCCTATTGATCCTGATCAAGAATATATATATTTTGTGGGGTCGAAAACGTCTCCTTCACTGCGTTACAAACTTTTGACCAAAATTTAATTTCCGTTATAGAAGTTAGTGTTTTATAAAAAGTTACAAATTATATACAATTTTTTTTACAATTACTTTAGTCATTGTTAGTCCTTAAATATTTTCCTTTTGTTTTGATACTTTTGTTTGAATTCTGCCGCAACAAAAACCAAAAACTACAAATTTTCTGATAATGGACTATTTGTTACAATTTAAGGGATTATAATGGTTAAAATTATATACTCACTGTAAACTTTTTTGAAGCTAAAAATAAAAATAAATTATAACTATAATCTTGTAGAATTTTATTTGCTTATTACATTTTTATGAATTTAAAATGCGAACAAAAGAAAATCATATCGATGATATCTGAACGAAATAGGTTCAACAGCTTTTTTTTTTATCAAAATCACGTTTCGGTAATCAGATTACAAAACCTAATGGCTTAAATGAAATAAAATTTGAATTTTCGACAGGTGGCTTATTTTTATTTATTTGGGTTAGGTTAGGTGGGTTGCTCATCCTGGGGACGAGATCACACTTTTTATTTTAATTTGTCTATTGTTACTATAATCGTCCAATTTTTTTTTTGTCTGTTCGTATAAACGCTTAGAACTCGGAAACTGTAAAATTAAAAGTTTGGGATTAAGCATGCAGATTCTAGTGGTTCCTACGCAGCGCAAGTTACTACGTGGACTGCCGTCCACAGCGATTAAGTTATTAGGAAGTTATCTTCGCCATGGCAAAGGATACAATCGTTTGATTTAAAAAAATATATATATCTTGCTTATATTTATATTAAATATTAAATATGTTCTCCAATTTTTTGCAGATTAATGTTATTGTTCCTTAAATAATTAATTAGAGTAAGAAAATTTACATTCTGCTTCACCGTTTTCGAGTGTACTGATTATGCGGTTATTCCACTACATTTGTTCGGCTCATTCATTAGAGCATTCATTAGAGGCTTAGAAAGGGACAAATATATATACATTTAGTAGGATTTGTTTGAAAAAGATGACATGGTCACTTAGAATTTAAACGTTAAATTTAAAATTTATAATTCAAATAACTGTTTAAATCATTAAGGGGCAAAGCTGTAAAACTAATAGTGTGTATGGCCATGAAACATTTTTAACACGTTTTGGGATGTACAAAGTACATCTAAGCAACATTTTTCTATAATCGTATAGGCTGAGAAAAATTTGGTCTAATGAATGAGCCGAACAATGTAGTGGAATACCCGCATTATCAGATACCCCTTACACAGCATTCGATTAAACAAATTTATAATTATACCCGTTACTCGTAGAGTAAAAGGGTATATTGTATTCGTGCAAAAGTATGTAACAGGTAGAAGGAAGCGTTTTGTAATATATTAAAATTGGCGCCAGTTAATTTGTTTGCTGTTTGTGAACCCAGCTGATTTACAATAACACCATGCTACATGCAAAGAGGGTGAACTCTAAAAACCTCGACTAGTGAAACTCTTATCCGAACTGAGTACTAGGCGATTTGAGATAATATAGCTATTTGTAGCTGTTTTCCCGCTAAACTACCGGGTTTTTTTTCACAAAGTGGTAGAGCAAACAGTCAAAAATGTTGGTACTTGCCGTCCGAGTACTTCGATACCCGTTACTCAGCTTAAGGGAGTGCTAGGGAGATATGTAGTCCTCAAAGCTACTGGCGTCCTCTAGCGGCTGTTTTAATTTTTGCTCAAAACTTTTTAATAGATTGTTCCATTCGATAGCTATTAATAAACACAACAAATTGGCATCTTCCCTTTTACAAAATCTGTAAAGATGTGGGCGCCAAGCTTTTACTATTGTAGTTATACCCGCTACTCGTAGAGTAAAAGGGTATATTGTAGTAGTGCAAAAGTATGTAACAGGTAGAAGGAAGCATTTCCGACCCTAAAAGTAGATATATTTTTGTATGAGAACTTATATCTCGGATACTACAAAATCTAGAAAGTTTGGGGTTACCAAGACATATTCTTGGGCTTGCTACGCAGCGCAAGTTTATTTCAGCAGAGCGCCACGCCCACCTTAAACGACTTTATAATGTATGTGGCACCCACATTTTTAAAGATTTCGGAAAACTATAAATTTAGTTGTGTTTAATAATACCGTTAAATGTATAAAACATTTTTCAAATCGGACCATTCATTAAAAAGTTATGACCAAATAATGGAATTCAAGCCGTGCAAGTAGTCGCTTTCCTGCATGCATATCTCCGTTTCCCTCGAACTTCATTTAGCTGAGTAACGGGTATCTGATAGTCGAGGTAATCGACTATACCGTTCTCTTGTTCTCTCTTGTTTTATTAAGTTCTTTAAGGCGATTGTGTGCGTTAGAGTGGGCGTGACGCTCGGCTGAAACAAACCTGCGCTGGGTAGGAAGCCCAAGTATAAGTGTGGTTAATTAAAAATTTCTAGCTTTGTAGTTTCCGAGATCTTAGCGTTCATACAGGCAGACAGACGAGCATGGCTAGATCGACTCGGCTGATCTAGAATACATATAATTTATAGGGTCAGAAACGCTTCCTCCTTCGAATACAATATACCCGTTAATCGTAGAGTAATTCTACATTTTATTTCTTACTTTATAACTGAACAAGTGTACGAATAAAGAGCCCGAACTAAGTTTCAAATATTTATAGAACATAACAAAATACTACATTTTTAAAGCACTGACCTAATTTAATGCTTTTTTTTATTATAGAAAACACTTGCAATCTAGGATGTCCAAAATGTGAGTCACGTCAATTTAAAACATTTGTATTGGGATTCTAAAAAGTTTTACTTTTTCTTAGCGGACGATGGAATATTGAAATACACACCTGGCAATTTCTATGACTACTCCTTTGACAGTATTTTAACAATTGGACTGAGTAGCGGGGTTTTCAGCGAATCCGATGATACCAGTCTCAAAGTGTCCGGGTCAGCAAAAATTTTTTCGACAGGAAACTGTGGGTATACGCTACAGCTCAGTGCTGTGAAGGTTTCCAACACAAAAGAGTCCGTGGAGAAAAAGATTTTGAACAGCATTCAGAAGCCAGTGCAGTTCACACTGGTCAGTGGACTTCTGGAACCGCAAATTTGCTCCGACTCCAGCGATTTGGACTACTCGCTGAATATTAAGCGTGCAGTTATTTCATTGCTGCAATCGGGAACAAAGGAGGAACATGAGGTTGACGTTTTCGGCCAGTGCCCAACACATACTTCAACATCCAAATTAGGTAATGCGAACATAATTACAAAGGTTCGCAACCTAAACAGCTGTGCACACAGGGAGCAGATAAACAGCGGTCTGGTGTCCGGCAAAGTGAACGAGAAAGCTGGCATCACGTCCAGTCTCCTGTTACAGGCGAATTATATAAAGGAGTCGAAGATTGTGAACAGTCTAATTGAAAATGTACAGCTGACGGAAACATACAAGTTTATTGGGACCACTAAGGGAAATTCCGAAATCAGTGCAAAGGTAGTCACAACACTAAAACTAAAAAATCCTACCGGGGCTAAAGCCAACTCGCCAGCTACAGGATCCACCGTCAGAAGCGTGATTTTCCAGAGACCAGAAACCTACACATCCAAAAATATAAACGCTTTGAAAACGGCACTATCAGACCTTGTGGACTCAACGGGCGAATATGTAAAAAAGGAAAGCGGAAAGAAGTTCGTTGAGTTTATTAGGTTGCTCCGTCAATCCGATAGTGAGACTTTATTAGAACTGGCTGCATATCCCCATCCGAATAAGGTCTTGGCCCGTAAGGTGTACTTGGATGGCTTGTTCCGCACGAGCACCGCAGAATCAGCTAGAGTTGTACTAAAGCAGCTTGCTAAATTTGATGATAAGGAGAAGTTGCTAGCCATACTCTCGCTAAACTTGGTGAAAAGCGTGGACAAGGAAACACTTAATCAAGCGGCTGCTCAGCTGGTACCGAACGCGCCCAAGGAATTATATCTAGCTGTCGGTAACTTGGTTGCGAAGTTTTGTTCAGGAAAAAATTGCCAAGGACCTGAAATCGAAGCCATATCTAAAAAGTTTTCAGATGGCCTGAAGCACTGTAAGCCAAATACCAAAAAGGAAGAAGAACGCATCGTGTATATTCTTAAGGGAATAGGAAATGCTAAGAGCCTAGGTGGCAACATCGTGACTGTCCTTAGTGAGTGCGCCTCCACAGGCCGGTCTAATCGGATACGTGTAGCAGCATTGCAGGCATTTTCAACCATTGAATGCAATGGGTCGCTGCAAACCAAGTCGTTGGAATTACTCAAGAACCACAATGAGGATTCTGAGTTACGTATCGAAGCCTATTTGTCCGCGATTTCATGTCCCAACGCAGAAGTGGCTAATCAAGTTTCTGATATAGTCAATTCAGAAACGGTTAACCAGGTCGGTGGCTTTATTTCGTCTAATTTGAAGGCCATTCGCGACTCGACAGATGCCAGCCGAGAGCAGCAAAGGTACCATTTGGGAAATATTCGAGTGACTAAGAAATTCCCCGCGGACTACAGGCGATACAGTTTCAACAATGAGGTTTCATACAAACTGGAATCCCTTGGGATTGGAGCCAGCTCTGATTACCAATTAATATATTCGCAACATGGATTCTTGCCCCGGTCATCTCGAATCAATGTAACAACTGAAATTTTTGGTACTAACTTCAACGTATTCGAAGCAAGCGTACGTCAAGAAAACTTTGAGGATGTGTTGGAATACTATCTCGGACCAAAAGGGTTGTTAAACAAAGATTTTGATGAAATTGTCAAGATCATCGAAGTTGGAAACAGCGCAGCTGCTGGAGCTGGTGGTCGAGCCCGACGCTCTATAGCCGAAGATGTTGCTAAGACATCGAAGAAATATAAAACCTACGGCAGTAAAAATGTGCAAGATCTCAATTTAGATATATCATTAAAACTCTTTGGCTCGGAATTGGCATTTTTAAGCCTTGGTGACAACATACCAAGTACACTGGATGACATTATAAATTACTTTTCAGCTTCCTTTGAAAAAGCAAAACAGGAATTATCTTCGTTTGAAAAGCAACTCTCCAGTCATAACCTATTCCTTGATACAGACCTTGCCTATCCAACTAGTATTGGAGTACCTCTGGAACTCGTGGCTCAAGGCTTTGCAGCTACCAAGATTGATATTGCTGTTAACCTTGATATCAATGCAATTCTTGAACAGAACTGGCAGAAGGCCAAGTATAGGTTAAAGTTTGTTCCAAGTGTTGATGTTAATGTCAACCTTCAAGTGGGCTTCAATGCCCAAGTACTGTCCACTGGCCTCCGTGTGGTATCATCTGCGCATTCCGCGACTGGAAACGATGTAACCGTAGCCGTTATCAAGGATGGGGAAGGCTTTAATCTCGACGTCGAATTGCCACGTGAAAAACTCGAGCTTATTGATATTAAAATTGACACAGAACTGTATGTAGCCGAGCAGGACAAACTAAAAGCAGTTGCACTTAAAGGAAGCAAGAAAAATAAGAATTTTCAGCCCAGTGAGATATGTTTTAACCAATTGGATGTCGTTGGCCTAAACGTTTGCATTGAGAGTTCAACGAGCTTGAGTGACCTTCAAGCTGGCAACGGTAATGATGCAGAGAGAGGACTTGCTATTTCTGACCAATTTCATTTATCTAAACCATTCAGCTTGGCCATTTACTTGACTGCTGAACGCAAATTTACCTTCAAAGGAGTTCACACGAATGAGCCTGCAGGCCAGAAGTGGAAGCTAGACTATTCCACTCCTGGATCCAAAGTTTCCCATGACACAAGTGTTGTTTTCGAGCTTGGATCTAAGCCTAGGACTTATGGTAGATTATCCTTCGATAATTCCCAATACCACTTTGGAGTTGAAGCTGGAGTAAACAATGACAATAGCGAACTGGTAATATATGGTCAGTTTGAACAAGATAGGGACATAAAGAAAAGTAAGATCGGCCTTAGCAAGCACGGAAATGAATATAAGCCTTTAATTGAAATTCAAGACAACAATGGTGTCTCAAACAGCATAAACGGGTATCGCGCTGACGGTAAAATCGTTGTTAAGAAAACGAGCGATAAGCTAACAAGATATAATTTTGAAAACTTCCAAGTGTCGAATGCGAACAACGCCCGCATACTTGTAAATGGATGGACTGATGTTGGACAAAGTTCATTGAACTCTGAGCTTCGTATCGCTTCAGATCAGCAGTCATTCTTGATTAAGGGAAATTTCGAATTGGAGAACGGTCAGTATGCAGCAGGATTCTTTATAAACGATGAACGAACACCCGAAAGTGTGTATGGAAGCTCTGTACATTTGACAATAGCTGATCAGTCGTATGCCCTTAAGGCTAATGGCAAAGCTGCTAGTTGGTCCATTAATAGCGATGCCAGTTTTGAGTTTCAAAAAGACGGTGATTCCAATTCTTTACGTGCAGGTTCACTTGTGCAAAATGTGGAAGTCCATCAGAAAAATAAGCGAATGGGAGCAGTTAAGGTGAAGTCCACTTTTGACGTAAATAAATTGGATCTCGACGTAGAAATTTCACGTGAGCAAAAAATTGGTTCTCTAAACGTCAAATACAAGAGCAATCAGCGACACGTGCAAGACTATTCGCTGGAGGCCAGTGCAAAACTCAACAAGCACTCTATCGATGTTGTATCCAAATGCGATTTAAACGGAAACACTTATGTTGTCGACAACACTATTACAACTAGTTGGGGAACTTTGTTATCCGCGAAGGGTGAATTAGGACAACATTACACTGCCCAAGAAATCAAAGTTGACCTTCAGGGCAGTGTTCAAGTTAGTGATATGGACAAATCTACCCAATGGGCACTCAAAGTTGTCGGCACCCCTGACAAAACCAGCAGCGATTTCAGGATTATCCGAGATTCAGCGGAGCTTCTCAAATTAACTGGTGAGTCTCAGCATCCACAAGACAAAATATCCGCTGCAAAGCTTAATCTTATTGTAAAGAATCAATTAACTGCTAAAGGCGAGTTTCGCGTAGCGAAAAATGGCAAGGGTGACTTGGCAGCCACACTTGAAACTCTAAAGACTGAACCGAAGCACAAACTAGAAGTTGAATCCAAATTTCACATTCAAGCTCCCAAGTACGATATTGATACGAGCCTAACGCTAGATGGAGAAAAGAAATTGCACTTTAAGTCTGAAAGCACCTTTGATAAGTTAAAGTTTTCTACTAAAAATATTGGAGAGTCAAACGACAAAAAAATATCTTTCGATGCCAGTGGAAGTGTTAAAGGAGAATTGCGATCAAATGGCGAAATACAAGGAACTTTTGCATTGACCACTCCCGATGGGCGAGTCATCGATGGTAGTGTCAACCGTAAGGCTTCAACAAATGCTAAAACTGGTGTCGTTCAAGGCAACCTGGATGCTCAGATTAGTGATACTCCATCTGGCAGTAACAAAAAAAGATCAATTACACTAAAGGGAAAGCTGGACCGGCTTATTCCAAAAACAAAGGAATTTTTCGCAAGTAATTCGTTAGTATACACGGCATTGGATGGAGAAAAGTCAGAGCTAAGCTTCCAAATTAAGCAGCAACCTAACGGCGAAGCTAAAAACTTGGATATTAACCTTAGAGCCAATGGAAATCCACTTCCTCAACCCATTGAGGTTGCAATTGTCTTAGGCGAGTACAGTGCTCAGCACGCTTTGGTTAGCATCAGTTCTAAATATGGGGAGCTCTTCTCAATTAGTGCAAATGGAAAGTACGATAACAAGCAGAGCAATTTACCAGCTACATATGAGCTTCAAGCTAACATCGAAATCCCGAAATCCAGCTTAAAGTCCGTGGAAATTAAAAGTCATGGAAGCCTGTTGAAACCATCAACGGGTGATAGCAGCGGTGCATACAAAATTGAGTTTTACTTGGATTCAAAAACCGGCCAGGGACAATATGCTCGTGTCAACACACTATGGAACGGTACGCCTAAAGATGGAAATTATGATTTTGAAGCTCAAACCAACAATATGGAGTCTCCATTGAAATTTAGTGGCAACTACCAGCGGGAGCGAACAGGCAGCTTAAAAGATGGTGACCTTAACGGCAAGCAAAAGTACATATTTAACGCACAGTATGGAAAGCAATACGTGAAGACGGACGCATCCCTATCTTTTAGGGCCGAGAAAGTAGATATAATATATGTGCTGGATTCCAGCTTCGAATCTGCAAAGGACATCAACGTTAATATACGCACTCTTAAATCTGTCGACGACTCGACTTATGAAGTCAGTGTACAAGCCAAACAGGCTGATAAGTCATACGGTTTGGACACAAAATTGTATCGTTCGACCCATAAGAAAGGTGTTGATATTCGTTTGAATTTATTAAAGGAAAAGCCTATTATAATCACGAGCATTGCCGAAGTATTGGGAGAGCGAAAGGGAAAGGTAACCTTTGAAGTACAAAACTTGGCTGAATTGGATATAAAATTAAGCAGCGAAGCTTCGTACGTCAGCATTGACGATTTCTATCTTGTTGGCAGTTGGAGCTCGAAGAAATTAAAGCTCGATGGTTACGAACTTGAAGCACGCGCTCAGGGTAAGAACATAAAAGTGCAACTTAAGAACGTGAGTGGCGTAATATTCCTAGGAACAGCCACATATGCTCTTAAAAAGGAACAAAATAAGGTTATTATTGATGGTCAAGGCCAAGTGCAGTATCAAGGAAAATCACAAAGTGGCAGTTTTAAGTTGACCCGCCAGCACTTTGATATTACTACAGATAAGGAGGTTGGTTTCTCTTACACATTCAATGGTAATTTTGGAACCAAAAACGGCCTATCCACAATTAAGATTACAAACAAGGAATTCAACACGAAGTTCTCCATTTGCGAAGAAAAGAGACAATGCACAAACATTCAAGTGCAATCACTTGTAAGCATAGATGAACAAAAACTCGATGGCGTGGAACACTCCACCCTAATCCTGGTTGATCTCCGTGAGCTTGGATATCCATATGAGTTTGAGTTAAAGTCCCAGAATACACGCCAAGGATTTAAGTACCAATACCATCTAGATAGTTTTATTATAACCGGGAATAACTTCAAGTACCAACTAACAGCCAACGTTCAGCCCACGTCATCCACTATTAAACTAACTCTTCCAAAACGTCAAGTTTTGTTCGAAACCGCGCAGAAAATACCGACGGATGGAAATATATTTGGTCATTATGAGCAATCGGCATCATTTTTTATTGACAAGCTGCAAAGACCCGACGATGTGGTTCGTGTTTCTGCTATTCTTGACGTTTCGGGCAAAGAACGCGTTACCCTCAACGCCAATGGTCAAATTAAGCTTGAGCACCCAACTATTCGCCCATTGAGTATTTCGGGAAGTCTTAATGGTAATGTGGATCAACAAGTCGCAAGTGCTGAAGTAGTATTTGATATTTTCCGAATTCCGGAACAAAAGGTTATTGGAAGCAGCGAATTGCGCAATTCGCGTTCCAGCAATGGCTTCAATATTGGGTCTACTACAACTGTCAAGTCTGCTGGACTTCAGTTCCAGTACCAAATAACCACCAACGCGGCAGTTAATACTGAGGCCCAGGAGTACAATTTTGGCCTGGAACTCCATAATAACGGAGAGTACAATGTTAAGGCAAAATCGGTTTTGAATAAGGAAAATTTGGTCATTTCTTTAAGCGAATCAAATAAGCAGATTATTCAAATAGTTGGCGACTTTAATAGACAAAAACGGGTAGCAAAATTCACAACAAAAGTTCAAGTTCTTGATAAAACTCCAATTGAAATTGCCAGCGAGATACAACCTACTTTTGCTAAGATTTCACTAAAGCGTCAGGATTTCATTGACGGCAATGCAGAAATCAAATTGGGCAAGGAATTCAAATTTGATGTTTCTGGTAGCGGCAAACAATTATTCAACGGGCGTGTGGCTTTAGATGCAACCAACTTTTTGCAAACTAATTATGCTTTCAATGACGAAGAGGTCAATGCCTTCCTGGTAAGAGTAAATAAATCAAATCCCTTTTTTATAACTAATGTTACATTTGTTTATTTTACCAGCTTAACGCTGAATCGGAAGTTAATAAAGATTCGGAATATATTGCTAAGAACATCAAGGAGCGATTTGAAAAACTACGACAAGCCACGGATAAAAACGTTAAATTGGCAAAGGAAGCTACACCAGATTTCTCGAAACTGAAGGGTAAATTGGTCGAAAATGCAAAGGGACTCATTCAAGAGCTTGAGGCAGATCCATCAATCGCTCCGATTATTGATGGCATGTAAGTAATTTAATAAATTGAATCCGTATATATAAAGCATAACTGTTTCTCTTAAATTTTTCTAGACGTACCGCATTTGAGAAAATATCCGGAATAATTGATGATTTAAGCAAGGCAACATCAGAAACATTCGAAAAGATTCAAAAGTCGTTTTTGGAAATTTATAATAAGCTGCAAGCTCTTTGGAAGGACTCCCTACTCAAAGCGTGGGAAGATTTTGTTTTAACTGCGAATAAACTAATTGGTACTCTGCGTAATGAATTAATCAAGGCTTACACGAAGGCAGCTAAAAATCTTCTTTCTGCGTTGGAGAAGTATGGACCGGCACTGAAAAACTATGGAAAAGCTCTCGCTGAAACTCTGAAACCAATCAACGATGCGGCCCAAGAAGTAGTTAAAGTTGTAATTCATGCGGTTGACGGTGTAGTCGAAGAACTTAAACAGTATGCCGCGAGCCTTCCCTCATTTGAGAGCATTCGTAATGAGGTTAATGACAAAGTAAAAACCCTTAAACTCATTGAAAAGGCTACAGAGTTTGTGAACAGTCTATTTGATCAGTTGAGCATTCTACCGCAAACTCCAGAGACTACTGAGTTCCTTCAAAAACTGCACGATTACTTGAGCGCAAAATTAAAGCAACAACCAATTAATGACGAAAAGTCCCTTGAAGAACTTGGTAAGCTTTTAATTAAGGCCGCACGCTCCATTTGGGTCTCGCTTAAGAGCACTGCTCCAGGGTCATCTGCTCATGGAATTGATTTCCAAACATGGTTTGGTTCCCTGACGAATTCCTTGGATTCCCTAGCTGTTCTCCCAACCATACTTTCATTCCGATCCAGTACTTTGAATTATCTGCTAAATGAAAATTGGGACACTGTATTCAACAAAAATATACTAAAGTCATGGATATTCTTTAATGACTTTGAGCTTCGAGGCCATGTCGTCGATGGGCAGCACATATTCACTTTCGACGGTCAGAATTTCGCATATCCTGGAAACTGCAAGTACATCCTGGCCCAAGACAGCGTGGACAATAACTTCACTATAATCGGTCAACTTGCAAATGGAAAGCTTAAGGCCATCACGCTCGTCGATCGGGATGGTAACTATGCCGAAGTAGCCGACAATGTGGCCCTAAAGATAAACGGAAACCCAGTTGAGTACCCTCAGCAATTGTCTGGTCTTCACGCATGGCGGCGATTCTACACCGTACACCTGCATTCTGAGTACGGAGTTAGTGTAGTGTGCACCACGGATCTAAAGGTCTGTCACTTCAACATTAATGGCTTCTATACAAGCAAGACGCGGGGACTTCTCGGCAACGGCAACGCAGAGCCATACGATGACTTCCTGCGAATCGATGGCACGATAGCCGCAGACTCTGCCGCACTGGGCAACGATTACGGAGTTGGGAAGTGTGCAGCGGTTGCATTTGACAATGACCAAGTCAGTAGCCCGAAACGAGAGGATATCTGTAGTGAGATATTCGGAATCGAATCACCCCTTGCCTTCCATTTCCTTGCGGTTGATTCCAGACCATACCGCCAGGCGTGTGATATTGCCCTTGCTAAAACAGCCGAAAAGGACAAGGAGGCTGCTGCGTGTACGTTTGCTCTGGCCTACGGTTCCGCTGTAAAGCAGCTCCACAGGTGGGTGCTGCTGCCACCGCGCTGCATCAAGTGCGTTGGGCCAGTGGGACAGCGCGATCTTGGAGATGAGTTCACTGTCAAGCTGCCAAACAACAAGGCGGATGTTGTGTTTGTTGTTGATATAAATGTGACGCCCGTGGTCCTGTCCAACCTAATAGCGCCTGCCATCAATGACATTCGCGAGTCGCTCAGGAGCCGTGGTTTCACAGATGTCCAAGTGGGAGTTGTTGTATTTGACGAGTCCAAGCGTTATCCCGCCCTGCTCACAAGCGAAAATGGAAAAATCAACTACAAGGGAAACCTGGCCGATGTTAAGCTCAATGGAGTGAAGAACTTTTGTGACGATTGCGTCGAGCAGATTATAACTGAAAAACGAGCTTTGGATATTTACAACTCGCTAAAGGAAATAGTTAAGGGCATTGCACCTCAGGCCGATGAAAAGGCGTTCCAATTGGCATTGGACTATCCATTCCGCGCTGTTGCAGCCAAGAGCATTATCGGTGTTCGAAGCGATTCTCTGGAATATAAAAATTGGGTAAGTAAGCGTTATTTTCTTACTAGTTTCTTTTAACTCTATCTTTTATGTTTTAGTGGAAATTTGTTCGAGCTCAATTAACGGGATCTGTCACCAAGTTTGACGGTGCGCTTCTTCATCTTATTGCCCCAGTAAAGGCGCTTTCACTGGAAGGAGTACCAGCCGAAAAACTAATTGGTAGGAACTTGGATCTATGCCGCGTAATATGATATCAAGTAACGTTTGATTTTCACAGGCTTCAACTCTCGTTTGGTGGCCACTGTAGATGGAAAAGACCAAAAGAAGCGATCGAAACTGCAATTCGATAATGATATGGGCATTGACTTTGTCCTTAATAACGGCGGTTGGGTGTTTGCGACACAGAACTTTGACAAGCTTAAAGCAGCGGACCAAAAGAAAATGCTGAACCAGATTACATCATCCCTGGCAGATACTCTCTTCAAGACCGAAATCGTCAGCGACTGTCGCTGTCTGCCGGTCCATGGATTGCACGGCCAACACAAGTGCGTCATCAAGTCATCGACATTTGTTGCGACCAAAAAGCCAAAAGCTGCCTAAAATGGTTTCATGTACATTGAATCTTTATCCATTAAAAAACAAAATCTTGTACCTTAAAAATAAGTGAACAAAATAAATGAATTAAAACGTAAACGTCCTAACTAGTATTATAACTACTCTGGTCTACGGAGTAACGGGTATCTGATAGTCAATGAACACGACTATAGCGTTTCTAATTGTATTTAGGTTTTTTTTCAAATCTTAAGATGGTTAAAAATGCTTATTTATTTAACAAATTAAGCTTAGCATACAATGTTAAACTTAATGCTATATTACCAAGCACTGGCTGCGGTGGCCTTCGACTCTGGTTGTGATTAATTTTACTGTGTTTATATCTGTACATGTGTTTTTAATGTTTGGTTTATATTGCTAGCTTGGATTTTTTTATAAACTCGTACATTTTTGTAATATTTTCTACGGATGGGCAGTGAAGGATTTGGAAAGGAGGCTGTGTGCCGAATATGTTGGCCCTAATAGTGCCCAGACCAGGGCAGTTGTCTAAGAGGTGGTCGGTGTTTGGGAGTCCTCCGCAGAGACTGCAGATCGGATTGATGTTGCCTTTTAAGAGGTATTCGTGGGTGTGTTTAGTGTTTCCAATACTGATGAAGGTGCTGTACTGCTGTCTCCCGATTGCCGCTGGGAGAGGTATTTTTGTACATGTCGGGTTAAATTTGCTATATCTATGGGAGAATGTGATCCATTCCTGCATCTTTTGGTTTTTTAAGTAGCGATCTATTAGCTTGTGTATGTCCTTGCTGTTTATTGGGGTGAAAAGGAGTGTTGGTGAGAGGCCAATGCTGTGGGCTGCCTGATCCGCGTCTTCGTTACCCTTTATGCCTTGATGGCTAGGGACCCAAAAGAGGGTTCTTTTTTTTTGGATGTTGTTTTGTCAGTCTTTGTATCTCTCTTATGGTGGGATCGCGATACTCGGGATTATTTATTGCCAGTGACGACAGGCTGTCAGTGCAGACAACAAACTCGCCGTTGTTACTGGTGGCAAAGCGGCAAGCTAGTAATATAGCCGTTGCTTCTGCCGTGAATACAGAATTGTAGAGGGGGAGTGCCCCTACCGCTATGATGGTGTTGTTAGCGTCGATAGCTGCGAATGTGGTTAATTCCGAAGTTTTGGATCCGTCAGTAAACAGCCAATGTTTTTCACCGAGGAGTTCTTTGTCATATTGAAATCGGGTGCGATGTATTGAACTGGGAGTATGGTTTTTTGTTGAGATTCGTAGATTGGTGTTGATGCTAGGTTGGTTCCGAGACCAGGGTGGAGATGGCCCGGTCGATCTAAATTGGTTCGGTGGGGGAAGGTCCAAGTCTTTGCTAAGGTTGGCGCATATCCGGAGAGTAGAAGGACATTTGTATTTCCTTCTTTCTTTGAATGTGTTTTTGAAGTCGTCAGCTAATAACCGATTTGGAGTGGTATATAATTTGGGTTTATTCTATTGATAATGCTGGGTAGTCCGGACTCCGCTAGAATGCACTTAGTCGGAGAGGTCGGAAAAGCGTAGATAGCTCTGCGTGCAGCTGCGTGGTATGGTGGTTGAATTTTCTTGATATTTGAGGCTGCAGTCCATCCGAAAATCGGCAGCCCGTAATCTATTTTAGAGAGTATTAATGCCCTCGTTATGTTAATTAAAGTACTAATATGTACATGTGAGTATTTTGAGCTTAGATATTTAATGATATTTAGACGAGATTCTAACTGCTTTCGTAGTCTAAGGCAGTATTCTTTAAATGTAAGCCGGTTTGTCGAATGATTTTGTTGTTAAATACAATTTCGGAAAAGTTGCAATTTTGTTTTCGGAAAATATGTAAGACCTGACATTTTTCAATGGAAAGAGATGCCCCAGATGAAGCGCCCCACTGATCCAGCTCGTCCAGAACGTTTGCTAAGGTATCTTTAACGGAATTTAGATCTTTCTTCTTGGTGAAAATAAATGCGTCATCAGCATATAGAGAAACGTAAATGTCTTTGTGTCTGTTAAAAATTGAAGATATTTGCTCAAAAGCAATCATGAAGAGTACCACCGATAGAGGGAAACCCTGAGGAATGCCATTGTGGAGCTTGTGTAGATTAGAGGTAGAGTTATTTACTCGGACCATGAAAGTTCTATTGATCATAAATGCTTTGATAATGTTATAAAGCCTTGGACCAACGCCCCAGAGTTCAAGTTGGCATAACACTGAATGTTACCCCACGCGATCGAAAGCCGTTTCAAAATCCGTAGCCAGAACGTATACATGATTTTTTGTGGAAAGGGCTTTCGACGCAAAGTGTTGAAATCTCAAAAGAGCGTCCATAAAACTGTGGCTTTTTTTGAAAGCAACCTGGTAATGCGAGATACGGTTTGTTTGGGTGGTAAACCACATTAGTCTGCGTGCGATCATTTTCTCGACTGTTTTCCCTAGGCAAGAGAGAAATGAAATGGGACGGAAGCTTTTTATTTCTTGGTTATTTTTATTGGGTTTTGGTATAGGGATTACCGTGGCTGTCTTCCAGTTATGTGGATAGGATCCTGTTTGAAGAATTATGTTAAAGACCTCTAACAGTTTATCTTTAACAGCTGATGGTAGGTTTTTAAGCATGGGATAAGATATTCTGTCAAAACCGGGACTTTTTCCCTTTTCCGTTTGGATTGCTATATCTAATTCCAATTGTGTAAAATTAAAGTCGAGCTGACTCGCGGAGAAAGATATGGAATTGGGTTGGTATGTGTTGTTTAAATAGCTTTGCTTCGGTTGAAAGTACTGCTGGGAGAAGTTGTGGTCGGCCGAGTACTCTGACCAACTATCCCCAAATTCCTCTGCAATTTTCTTCGGACAGGTAAGAAGACCTGTTTCTGTTTTTAAATATTTTATGGGGTGGGGGGTACCACAGCTAGGCGCTTGACGTCGGACCATATATTTTTGAATGTAGTGAGACGTGAGATTCGGGACGTGAAGTTTTGAAAGCAGATGCGTTTGGCAGCTAGTACAGCCTTTCTGAAGCCAGCATTGGCTCTTTCGTAGCGTAAGAGATTTGGAATTGTTATGTCCGCTTTGTACTTGTGAAATAGATCATGTTTTTCATCCCTTAGCTCCTGGAGAGAGTTGTTCCACCAGGGGACTTTGGCTTTGTGTGGAATGCTTTTTGTTTGTGGGATGCTGCAGTTTGCATTTTGTGATTTGGGCAATTTGGCTGTTAAGGCAGCCAGCTTTCCAAGTCGATGAGATATTTGAGCATTTTGTTTTAAAGCTGTCCCAATTGGCTGAGTCGGTTTTGTATTTTGGTAGAGGGGGGATCTGTCAGTACTGAATCGGATTGATACCATGGTTGTGATTGGAATGTGATCGCTGCCGTACAGATTCGAAGCGATAGACCAGTCACATATGTGCGCAAGTTGTGGGGATATCAGGGAGATATCTACGTGTGTTAGCGTATTGTGGGTCGAGAGGTGAGTAGCGGAGCCATCATTTAGTGTAATTAAGTTAAGGTCAGCGATTGTGCGCTCCAGGGCTTTACCCCGGGAGTTGGCTTTTGGCGATCCCCATAGCGGGCTCCAAGAGTTGAAGTCTCCCGGAAATATGGTTTAAAGAGTCGGTTATGTCGGTACTCCTGAAACTCTGGCAGGGTGGGGATGTACATATTAATTATGGTGATGGGCCGGTCCAGATCAAGCTGGAGAGCTGAGCATAATATGTTTGAAGTATCTGGCGAATTGTCATTAATGCGTAGAGATAGTTGGTTGTAATTGTTTATAATTCCATTTATATTCCATTGGGTGATTTTTATAGGCATTTATTTAAATAAGAAAAAGGGGCGTACAGGAGGGCGCTTTTAGAGATCTTGTTCCATTTAAGATTCTGAGTCTGAATGGTTTTTTTCTTTTCTAAGTTCAGAGTATGTGGACATATTTTCTATAGAGGGATTACTGTGGTCTGGATCTAAACTCTTAAGAAACCGTTGCGCTTCACTAATGAGAGTGCGAGGTTTTTTTTAGTCGTTCTTTGATCGTGGGATTCTTATCTTGCTTTTGTGGTGTCGTTGGTGATTTGGGGTAGTGGGGGGAAGGGGGGAAATGTGGGGAGGCCGTTGAGGGCGTTGGAGGAGTGGTGGGGGAGGGGGTTACATTTGTGTTATGTGTTACGTTGGTTGCGCTTTGCTTTCTGGTTGATGGTGTGTTGTTGATTTCTGCTTGCAGAGAGTCGTGCTCCGGATTCGAAGCCGTTTCCGAAGTCGGTTTAGAAGAAGCGACCTTCGCGAATGTTGCCGAATGATTGATTGTCGATGATGTTTGTTGTTGTTGTTGTTGTTTTTGAATAATTCTCGCTTCTCGCCTGCTGCATTTTTTTGTTGTTTTGATTTTTAGAAGGTCTCTTTGCTGTTGATACGCTGGGCAAGCGGGTGAGGAGGCGGGGTGTTGGCCTGAGCAGTTCGCGCATTCAGTGCGTGAGCAAGGCGCGGGTGGGTGAGGGGCTAGATTGCAGGTGGAGCACATGGTAGGATCATCGCAGTGTTTAGCTGTCTGACCGATCTTCTGGCAGTTTTTGCATCGCATTGGGTTGGGTATGTATTCCCTTACTTTGACATTGTACCAAGAGATGTCCAGTTTGCTGGGAAGATTGTAGAGATCGAAAGTGACCAGAATCACTCCCGAGGGTTTGGTGGCGTTGTCGATAGTTTTAGTAAACTTGAATACCGAATGCACGTTTTGGGATCGTAGCTCTTTCACAATTTCTTCTTCTGGGATGTTGTTTAGGCATGGTGCGTATATTGTTCCTTTCACAAAGTTAAGGGATTCGTGGTAATTGAATTCAACGTCGCATAAGCCGGGTAATTGGGTGGTACGGAGGAATTTGTCGGCCACTGGTTTGGTGGCAACTAGCATCAATAGATTTCCTTCTCTTAGCGTTGAAATAGAGATTATTTCCTTTCTGATGGTTTGTAGTGCCTTGTGTATAGCAAAGCAAGAGTAGTGTGAGATTGGTTTTTTGGGAGTCTTTGGTTTTTACTATTATAAACTTTGGATTTTTTTGAACTGGAGTTGGAAGTTCAGGGAACTCTTCCGTAAGTTTTTGATAAGGTCTTTTCTTTTTTGATTTGGGGCTCTCGCCTAGCATAGCAATGCGATTACCCTGCAAATTGGGGGGCTCAGGGCCCATGATCGCGAGTGTTTTTGTCTGTTTTCGGCAGACGTTCGGGCACTCGGAGGGGGGAGGTATACTAAGCACAGGTTCCGTGGATCAACGATGAGAAAGAAAAAAAGACGTCCGCTCTTGATGACTGGAAGTCGGTGACTGTAAAAATGCTTAGTTTTTCACTTTATACAAATTTTAAAATATTTTTGGTGAAGGCTTTATTTCTGTACTTTGATTTAAAATAAATTTGAAAATAAAATCAATTACAATTTAAGAGAAGCCCTGACTTAAGAACGCAATCAGAATCATAAACTGATTCGATCAGCAACCGAAATAAATGTTTATTACTTTGTTCTTATATAATTTTAACCAGTTTTTATTTTTTTTTATCTTTCAAAATGGCGGCCGTGAGAATTTTTTTTCGGGCTACATTAAAAACAAGAGAGAACGCTATAGTCGGGTGCCCCGACTATCAGATACCCGTTACTCAGCTAAGGGAGTGCGAGGGAGATAGATATATAAAATCTTTGATCGGGCATAACTTTTTAACGAATGGTCCGATTTGAAAAATTTCTTCTACATTTCGATAGGTATTGATAGTCACAATAAAACTGCATGTTTTCCAAAATGTTTAATGGTGTGGGCGCCAGACACCTTTCAAAAAATGGTGTAGGGCGATTGAGGGCGTTAGAGGGGGCGTGGCACCATTTTGAAATAAACTTGCGCTGCGTAGGAACTCCAAGAATATGCATGCAAAATGCCAATCCTCTAGCTTTTATAGTTTCCGAGATCTCAGCGTTCATACGGACGGACAGACGGACATGGCTAGTTCGACTCGGCTAGTGATCCTGATCAAGAATATAAATACTTTATAGGGTCGGAAAAGCTTCCTTCTCCCTGTTACATACTTTTGCACGAATACAATATACCCTTTTACTCTACGAGTAACGGGTATAAAAATTAGGCCAGCTGTGGATCGTCCACAGGTCGCTGTGTATATCCGATTTTTATGAAACCTGGTTTATTTTGTTAAAAAATAACGAACCTAACTTACAAAGAATATCTCAAAAACTCTGTTTGTGGCACTTTTTTAAAGTCATAAATAAATTGTTTCCATATATATTTTTGTTGTTGTTTTTGCCTAACAAAAAATACCTAAACATACAAATTTCTACGTTAAATAGGTTCAGACAGTGGGCAATTTCATTACAAACATTTATGTAAAAGCAGCATGATGATCGAAGCATTACTTTTTGCGATACACGATCCGCAGCTGAGTAAAACATGGTCCGAGAAAAACGTATTTAAAGTTATGAAATGTATCTACTGCACAAGGAAGGTGGTGTCGTCATCTTGGTATAAGTTCCAAAATAGTTCGAATTCCTTCGTGAAACTTTCATGACACATTCTTAAAGAGTTATTTTACCAATTTAAGAAAGAAAAAAAATTGATTTTTATACCCGTTACTCGTCGAGTAAAAGGGTATATCGTATTCGTGCAAAAGTATGTAACATGTAACAGGGAGAAGGAAGCGTTTCCGACCCTATAAAGTATATATATTCTTGATCAGGATCACAGGCCGAGTTGATATAGCCATGTCCGTCTGTCCGTCTGTCCGTCCGTATGAACGCTGAGATCTCGGAAACTATAAAAGCTAGAAATTTGGGATTAACAACGCCAATTCTTGGGCTTCCTACGCAGCGCAAGTTTATTTCAGACGAGCGCCACACCCCCTCTAACGCCCACAATCGCCTTAAACGATTTTATGTGTGTGTGTGTCTGTGTCTGGCGCGCACACCTTTAAAGATTTTGGAAAAGTAAGTAAGCAGTTTTATTGTGTTTATCAATACCTATCGAAATGTAGAAGAAATTTTTCAAATCGGACTTTGATCGGGCATAACTTTTTAACGAATGGTCCGATTTGAAAAATTTCTTCTACATTTCGATAGGTATTGATAGTCACAATAAAACTGCATTTTTAGTTTTCCAAAATGTTTAATGGTGTGGGCGCCAGACACCTTTCAAAAAATGGTGTAGGGCGATTGAGGGCGTTAGAGGGGGCGTGGCACCATTTTGAAATAAACTTGCGCTGCGTAGGAACTCCAAGAATATGCATGCAAAATGCCAATCCTCTAGCTTTTATAGTTTCCGAGATCTCAGCGTTCATACGGACGGACAGACGGACATGGCTAGTTCGACTCGGCTAGTGATCCTGATCAAGAATATAAATACTTTATAGGGTCGGAAAAGCTTCCTTCTCCCTGTTACATACTTTTGCACGAATACAATATACCCTTTTACTCTACGAGTAACGGGTATAAAAATTAGGCCAGCTGTGGATCGTCCACAGGTCGCTGTGTATATCCGATTTTTATGAAACCTGGTTTATTTTGTTAAAAAATAACGAACCTAACTTACAAAGAATATCTCAAAAACTCTGTTTGTGGCACTTTTTTAAAGTCATAAATAAATTGTTTCCATATATATTTTTGTTGTTGTTTTTGCCTAACAAAAAATACCTAAACATACAAATTTCTACGTTAAATAGGTTCAGACAGTGGGCAATTTCATTACAAACATTTATGTAAAAGCAGCATGATGATCGAAGCATTACTTTTTGCGATACACGATCCGCAGCTGAGTAAAACATGGTCCGAGAAAAACGTATTTAAAGTTATGAAATATATCTACTGCACAAGGAAGGTGGTGTCGTCATCTTGGTATAAGTTCCAAAATAGTTCGAATTCCTTCGTGAAACTTTCATGACACATTCTTAAAGAGTTATTTTACCAATTTAAGAAAGAAAAAAAATTGATTTTTATACCCGTTACTCGTCGAGTAAAAGGGTATATCGTATTCGTGCAAAAGTATGTAACATGTAACAGGGAGAAGGAAGCGTTTCCGACCCTATAAAGTATATATATTCTTGATCAGGATCACAGGCCGAGTTGATATAGCCATGTCCGTCTGTCCGTCTGTCCGTCCGTATGAACGCTGAGATCTCGGAAACTATAAAAGCTAGAAATTTGGGATTAACAACGCCAATTCTTGGGCTTCCTACGCAGCGCAAGTTTATTTCAGACGAGCGCCACACCCCCTCTAACGCCCACAATCGCCTTAAACGATTTTATGTGTGTGTGTGTCTGTGTCTGGCGCGCACACCTTTAAAGATTTTGGAAAAGTAAGTAAGCAGTTTTATTGTGTTTATCAATACCTATCGAAATGTAGAAGAAATTTTTCAAATCGGACTTTGATCGGGCATAACTTTTTAACGAATGGTCCGATTTGAAAAATTTCTTCTACATTTCGATAGGTATTGATAGTCACAATAAAACTGCATTTTTAGTTTTCCAAAATGTTTAATGGTGTGGGCGCCAGACACCTTTCAAAAAATGGTGTAGGGCGATTGAGGGCGTTAGAGGGGGCGTGGCACCATTTTGAAATAAACTTGCGCTGCGTAGGAACTCCAAGAATATGCATGCAAAATGCCAATCCTCTAGCTTTTATAGTTTCCGAGATCTCAGCGTTCATACGGACGGACAGACGGACATGGCTAGTTCGACTCGGCTAGTGATCCTGATCAAGAATATAAATACTTTATAGGGTCGGAAAAGCTTCCTTCTCCCTGTTACATACTTTTGCACGAATACAATATACCCTTTTACTCTACGAGTAACGGGTATAAAAATTAGGCCAGCTGTGGATCGTCCACAGGTCGCTGTGTATATCCGATTTTTATGAAACCTGGTTTATTTTGTTAAAAAATAACGAACCTAACTTACAAAGAATATCTCAAAAACTCTGTTTGTGGCACTTTTTTAAAGTCATAAATAAATTGTTTCCATATATATTTTTGTTGTTGTTTTTGCCTAACAAAAAATACCTAAACATACAAATTTCTACGTTAAATAGGTTCAGACAGTGGGCAATTTCATTACAAACATTTATGTAAAAGCAGCATGATGATCGAAGCATTACTTTTTGCGATACACGATCCGCAGCTGAGTAAAACATGGTCCGAGAAAAACGTATTTAAAGTTATGAAATATATCTACTGCACAAGGAAGGTGGTGTCGTCATCTTGGTATAAGTTCCAAAATAGTTCGAATTCCTTCGTGAAACTTTCATGACACATTCTTAAAGAGTTATTTTACCAATTTAAGAAAGAAAAAAAATTGATTTTTATACCCGTTACTCGTAGAGTAAAAGGGTATATCGTATTCGTGCAAAAGTATGTAACATGTAACAGGGAGAAGGAAGCGTTTCCGACCCTATAAAGTATATATATTCTTGATCAGGATCACAAGCCGAGTTGATATAGCCATGTCCGTCTGTCCGTCTGTCCGTCCGTATGAACGCTGAGATCTCGGAAACTATAAAAGCTAGAAATTTGGGATTAACAACGCCAATTCTTGGGCTTCCTACGCAGCGCAAGTTTATTTCAGACGAGCGCCACACCCCCTCTAACGCCCACAATCGCCTTAAACGATTTTATGTGTGTGTGTGTCTGTGTCTGGCGCGCACACCTTTAAAGATTTTGGAAAAGTAAGTAAGCAGTTTTATTGTGTTTATCAATACCTATCGAAATGTAGAAGAAATTTTTCAAATCGGACCAATCGTTAAAAAGTTATGCCCGATCCAAGTTTTATATATGCATCTCCCTCGTACTTCCTTTAGCTGAGTAACGGGTATCTGATAGTCGGGGCACCCGACTATAGCATTCTCTCTTGTTTTTGTCTATATTTATCTCCCCCCTTAAGATTTCTACATATGTTAGCCCGTTTTTTCTTCCGTCTGATATTCCCGTTTAAAAAGGCATTCTTTTATAGTATTCATAGATTTTAATCCTTATATTTTAAGGATATACCAATGCTTTATTCAAGTGTAATATGAAATAAATTGTTATGCTCTTCGATATTAGGTTTTTAAAATAGCAATTGTATTATTTTGGCAAACACAAATGATGATTGTAAGCTGGAAAAACATATTGATTTATATTAGTATATAGGCGAAATATTTGCTGAAGATATCATTGAGGGATTGTAAATTTATTAAAAGCGGGTTTTACCATATTCAAAGATATTTTAGTGTTAGTTTCATGATTCTTATTTTAGATTTGATTTAATTTAGGCACTTTCACAATTTAAGGTTTATTCGTAAATATATAAATATTGTCATCAGCCTATCTTAAAATAAATTACAATTGAGACTATTCTATGTCGATAACACACCATTTTCATTCCAAGTCAATAGAATGTATTAGAACATAATACTTATATTAAAGAACTACCGTTTTGACATTAAAGACAACCGAGGACATTTATGTGTATGTCTACCGGACGGAAAATAGAAAATGTAAAGGCAGATATTGAGCGAGCTGTGAAAGAAAGGGTATTTAAAAATCATTAATTAAAGTAAGATTTTAAAATTTATAGTACTTACGCTAAGGGCAACCGCACTCATCAACAACCATTTTTGGTAAGTCTCTTTTAATGATTCCATCATCTCCGTAGTAGATCAATGACATACTAGAGAATTTTATTGGGGCGCAACAGGGTCGCATTCCATTTAATAGGCCCATTTTTCGATACTCCTCTATAAAATGGGCGTGAAATGTTTGGAAAGTGTCTGGTGTCCTAAAGGACCCCGTGCAATCCCCTCTGCAATAGTTTGCAAAGTATCCCCTCGGTGCGATAATCCAGTCGTCCCAACCAAGTGCCTTGAAGGATACATAGAAGGACTCTTTGCAGCATTGACCACTAAGAGCACCGCCACAATCCACGGCACGTCTCCTAACACGTCTTGTCCTCGTTGATTCCGTGTGAAGAACGAGAAATGGTCGATTGGGATTCGGGCTCAAATACTCTGATTCTGATGAGTTGTCTCCTAGTTTCGCCGTTTGGAACAGGTGCAATGAGTAGCGACCACCGCAGCCAGTGCAATCAATCAACAGTCGTAGCTTTTCGTCACTGACATGCCCATACCACTCACGGATTGTTTCGGTTAAATCGAATTTTTGCCATCCCAAATGCTTGGTGTCGACTTCAAAGGAAGCCCGAAACAAAATAGCTTTGTCTATTCCCTAATAAAGATATTTATAAATAAATTTTTAAAATCACACAATATCATCATTATATTACCTTTTCTGTAATATTTATAGCTGTTGATAATTGAAAAATCCAGATTTTTATTCTATGGTGAGGTTTATTTGCCCGCCATTTCCGTTTAGTATTTAGCAAATGTTCTTCTTGCAAATTTTGTGCTCTTTCGATCCAGAAACTGTGTGGTTTGTCTATTCGTATGTGAATCTGAGCGCTGCGTATGGAGAGTTTTTGGTTAGGAACACGCTGATTTTGGGGCGAAAATTCAAGTATTCGATATTGTCGATATTGGGTTCCTTGAAATAAGAGTATTATGACAATCAAGTATTATTAGTTTATGGAAAGAATTAAGCTGTTAGGGCGGATTATAAATAATGGTTTGGTTAAAAATGACAATATATTTTCACAACTTATGGTTTCGTGATTACACAGGTCGTCAAAGTCCAAAGGATTTTTAGAGCAAATTTACTTCGAAACTTTACATTTTCCATCGCAAATGTCAAATGTCCGAAGGGCAAACGGCTTTCCTTTTATTTTCTATATCAAATTGAATATCATTTCAACCAAAATTTGGTGTCGTTATAATACCCTTTCAGAGGATACTATAATTTCAGTCAGAGACTAGCAACGCAGTGAAGCAGACATGCCGCTCAGATTTAAATACTAAGGATTTATTTTTAGTTGGCCCTTAGCATTGTAGCCATAAAAAACATTTTTTGGCAAACATTGCATGCTTGTTCGGTGAAACCGGTTGGTGCGAGCTCGAGGGTCCGAGTTTCGAGTCAGGTAGAGTCTAACAAAAAGTTTTTTTGCTTTTTACGAATTTTATCTTTGTTTCGAAGGCCCTTTCTCACCGAAAACCACTTACCTTCTTCTGCAAATGTAATTATTTCCTGAGTGTTTCCAAAGAAGTCTTCATGATCAATATTTTCCTGGTCATGAACAACCGATTCGTAATGCCGCTTCTGTTTTTCTCCTTCAATATTTTGGACCATTGAATTATATCCAACGGTTGAGCTACTTTCATGGCTTTTCTCATGAGTCTGAACACTGTAATCGTTAAAATAATCATAAGCATTGCGCCCGATCTCACCATTAATGCCAGTGTTGGCGCTACTATCACTACTACGGTTTATATCTATCAGATATGTAGATTTTCTGTACGCATTCGCATTTATTTGTTTGCCGCCGATGCTATTAACATTTTTGGCATCTCCGCTTTTAAGCATCTTAGTAATACTGCCATGGTGGCTTTTATGTTGTGTTGTAGATTTAGACGCAATACGATAATCCATTTTAAATTGACGTTTTTCTGTCCATCTTTTCAAAAATAAGTTTTTCCCTTCGTTATTTTGTATAAAATGCCTTCTTCGGTCTGCAGGTCGATTTTTCAAGACCTTTTCATATACGTTCCCTTTACTTGTGTTAAAAGTATAATCGAACGGGGATCGAAATTGATGTTGACTACTAGGATAACTTCTTCCGCCCCGGCCACTGAACCTATGTATTTCGGGTAGGGCTAACGACCGTGCTCTGGAGTTTTGTTGATCAAAATCATTACCACTGCTCTCAAATGCGTTGTCCATCCGTCCACCGTCTGCACGATATATAGTTTCCCAAATAAATTGCTTGGGAAGGGGATGAGATACATTGGGTTTTTGGCTAAGACCAAGCTTCGTTAAAATTTGCCGTTTAATCGACTCCAAGCGAACTTGGTCGCTCGGTGCAATGTTGTTATGGGGTTGATTAGTTTTTTTGTTGAAATAATTGTTGGTATGGTATTTGTTGTAGATGTTGTAGTCTGTGTGTGGATTATCTGTGTAAATGTGATAATTGTAAAGTGTTATGTAAGTTACATTAGATTTATTTTTCTTTTGGTTTTGTATGGAGTGTATTCGTACTTTAAATTTAGTATAATAGAATGTGGTTGTAGATAAATTAGTCGAGTAATAAAAAAACATTTATTCACCTTTTCCAATGTAATAATAAATAAAGAAACAGAGCTGTTTCTTCAAAAAAAAATCTTCTTCGAATCAACAATTAAATAATCCATTGCTGTTCACGTCTGTAAGGTCGGAAAGCAGATCAATTCCAACAGACAGTCATTCTAGCTCTTACACACATTAGAAGTTTAAGCGGCAAAGCTTTGAATTATGTCACAATCCTAGACGTATGTATGTAATTCTTAATTGTATATTCCTAGATGTGCTGTACATAGAACTTTCGGCGCTCAGTTCACATCCTCTTCTCCGGCCGATGAGGTAGCGGTGACGCCCTACCGAAATTTGCAAATCCCGAGTGTGTTGAAATGTTAAAAATGTTTGTGTTTATAACCAACTATGACCCAGAGTTCGCAAAAATCATCCCATTTATGTTAACAGGTTGACCAACTCACGAATAGATTTTCTTAAAGTATAATGGCAAATGTAGAAGAATTTTTCAAATCAGAGCATTCATTAAAAAGTTATAAATAATAAAATTTAAGCAGTGCTGGCATTCGCTTTGCTCAACCAGAAAACAAAGCTCGGTTATGTTTGGCCATTGGAACCAAATAAAAATCGATGGTGTGTTATGATTATAAGACAATCGCAAATAGCCGAAAAAAGACTTTACTTAGAAAAGTTAGCAGAAAGTCCCTAAAAAGATGAACAAGGACACGAGGTATTTTTCGTTCACATAATATATTGTTCTTCCGATCAGCATTTAAATGTTTCGCTTTCTGTAAACAAAGTTTTACAGAATTTCAAAAAATTTATTTCTTGGTGTCTTATAGTTTTGAAACACACCTTGGTTTCCGAGATCTCAGCGTTAATACGGACAGACAAACAGGCAGTAGGACAGACAGACATGGCTAGATCGACTCGGCTAGTCAGCCTGATCAAGAATACATATACTACGCTTCCTTTAATCTGTTACATGCTTTTGCACGAATACAATAGCCCTTTTACTCTACGAGTAACGGGTGCTTTCAAATCGGACCATTCGTTAAAAAGTTATTCCCGATCGACGGGTATCTGGGTATAGCGTTCTCTCTTTATACCCGTTACTCTTAGAGTAAAAGGGTATATTGTATTCGTGCAAAAGTATGTAACAGGGAGAAGGAAGCTTTTCCGATCCTATAAAGTATATATATTCTTGATCAGGATCACTAGCCGAGTCGAACTAGCCATGTCCGTCTGTCCGTCTGTCCGTCCGTATGAACGCTGAGATCTCGGAAACTATAAAAGCTAGAGGATTGGCATTTTGCATGCATATTCTTGGAGTTCCTACGCAGCGCAAGTTTATTTCAAAATGGTGCCACGCCCCCTCTAACGCCCTCAATTGCCCTACACCATTTTTTGAAAGGTGTCTGGCGCCCACACCATTAAAGATTTTGGAAAACTAAAAATGCAGTTTTATTGTGACTATCAATACCTATCGAAATATAGAAGAAATTTTTCAAATCGGACCATTCGTTAAAAAGTTATGCCCGATCAAAGATTTTATATATCTATCTCCCTCGCACTCCCTTAGCTGAGTAACGGGTATCTGATAGTCGGGGCACCCGACTATAGCGTTCTCTCTTGTTTTGATTTAAAATAATGGCTATCCGCAACACCTGTCGTATTAAAATATGTGCGCGATAGGGGCTATTGGAATTTGATCGACACATGTTAAGACAATTGCGTTTATTCAAGCCTGGGTATAATCAAGAACTTACCTTTATCGTTGTAAATGTTGAGTTTGCCCCCTTCGTGACACAAGGTGCATCCCTTGTGAGACTCCAGATTGGAAGCATAGTAATTGCCACTGCTGATTCCGTTGCAGTTTATTAGTTTGACTTCAAACCAAACGAGCCCAATAAGAAGCCAAATAAGATTGGCTCTATTGCGTTTAATCTTTGAGCAGTTGCGAATAGAGCCTTGTGTTGATGCCCAAGGTGATATTATTTCCCTCAGAGGCGACACTAGAACGCTTCTTTCGGACTGACCCAACAGTTTTATTCCTGTAACTGTGTCGTAATCTACTCTATAATTTGTCTCTAAGGTTTGGCATACGCCCTCACTAAGGCTTAGTCTTTGTTTAAAGACACTCTCGTTCCTTCGCATCGGTCGATCTGTCCGAAGGTATTTTTGCGGTTTGCGTTGAACTGGTTGGCGTTTATCGCTAACCGCATTTCTGTTCCTGCGGTGCCTGCGCCTGCGCCGACGACGTCTCCTTCGTTGTCGTTTGCGATTGCGACTGCTGCAAAGCATTCTGCACAGGTTGTTGGACTTCACCTGCTGGTCATTATTTATGTCGTACGAGGTGTACCCGTAAAATAGCTTCAGTTTTGAGTCCGTATTACTGCTGGAAGTTTCGTTTGGCGTGGTAGGAACAGAGACGTGGACTGCCCTACTGCTGGCCCTGCTTCCATCGGAGACATCAGACTGGCCAAGTACCGAGAAAATATCCAGGAGGATGCAGCTTGTAAGAAGGGTGGCTAGTGCAGTCGTCCATCGAGCAAGCACAAAAATGGCTCCCATAAGCTTTGACACGCCTAAGACTTCGGGATCAGGAACTTTCTTGCGCGCCACAGCCGGCTGGAGAAATGATTTTCGGGAGCCATTGCTGCTGCAGCAGTTGAAGCTAAAGCAGCAGCAGCACCTAACAACCACCACACAGCATCCCTGGCGACAGCAGAGGCATTGGCAATTAAAGAAGCATCTGTTGCCTTTGAATGGCGGCTCCGACTGCGATTGATTGGGGTCGAAAGCAAAACGCATCTTTGATATTTGGCAACGGGTAATACTGGCAGTGACCCTTAGAAAAGATGTAAGAGTAGTGGCAGTTTTATATTCCTGGTATCCAACTTCCGATCCATTGCAAATCCTTTTCATTGGGGCTGTGTATATTCATTTTGTGCCTGTAAAACAGTAAACATAAAGATAGTGGTTTCTAAGTTGGGAGTCGCAGAAGAAACTGTATATCTCAAAACAAATATGCCTCTAGGTGTTGCTTATATATAGGATCACTGGACGAGCCGACATATTTTGGCTGTTACTCGTAGAGTAAAAGGGTATATTGTATTCGTGTAAGAGGTAGAAAGAAGCGTTTCCGATATATTCTTGATCAGGGTCACTAGCCGAGTCGATCTAGCCATGTCCGTCTGTCCGTCCGGATGAACGCTGAGATCTCGGAAACTACAAAAACCAAAGAGTGGTGGGATTACCCACACATATTTTTGGGCTTCCTACGCAGCGCAAGTTTGTTTCAGCCGAGGGCCACGCCCCCTCTAGCGCCCACAATTGCCTAACGTCTACAAGTAAAAGATTTTAAAAGGTGTCTGGCGCCCAAACATTTAAAAATTTCGGAAAAGTAAAAATGCAGTTCTATTGTGTTTATCAATACCTATCGAAATGTAGAAGAAATTTTTAAAAAAGGACCATTCGTTAAAAAGTTATGCGCGATCAAATTTGTATATCTCCATCTCCGTCGCACTCCCTTTAGCTGAGTAACGGGTATCTGATAGTCGGGCACCCGACTATAGCGTTTTCTCTTGTTTTATACTCTTGCAGGGGTAATATAATTTCAGTCAGATGTTTGCAACGCAGTGAAGGAGACGTTTCCGCACCACATAAAGTATTTATATTCTTGATCAGCACCAATGGCCGAGTCCATCTAAACATGTCCGTCTGTCCTTCTGTCCGTCGATCTGTCTGTCCGTTTCTATGCGAACTAGTCTCTCAGTTTTAAAGCTATCGCGATACATTTTGACAAAGAAGGAAAAGTGGGCGGTTCTTTTACAAACACTTTTTCTTCAATCACATTTTTGATTTGCCTGATATTTTGAAAATAAGAAAACACATGTGTCAGGATTTGGACAAAAAACAAGAGAGAACGCTATAGTCGGGTGGAGATATAAAATTTGTAATCTGGCATAACTTTTTAACGAATGGTCCGATTTGAAAAATTTCTTCTACATTTCGATAGGTATTGATAAATACAAAAATCTTTAAAGGTGTGGGCGGCAGACACTTTTTAAACTCGTTTATTGTGGGCGTTAGGCGATTGTGGGCGTTAGAGGGGGCGTGGCTCCGGCTGAAACAAACTTGCGCTGCGTAGGAAGCCAAAGAATATGTGTGGGTAATCCCAATTCTCTAGCTTTTGTAGTTTCTGAGATCTCAGCGTTCATCCGGACGGACATGGCTAGATCGACTCGGCTAGTGACCCTGATCAAGAATATATATACTTTATAGGGTCGGAAACACTTCCTTCTACCTGTTACATATTTTTGCACGAATACAATATACCCTTTTACTCTACGAGTAACGGGTATAAAAATTATTTTTGAAATTATAATTTTTTTAGTTTGCCAAAAAACGTAAATTTTGAAAAAGTACAAATTTAAAAAAAAATGTTTTATAATTTGTTATTTAAAAAAAAATATTTTAAAATGTTACCAAATACAAAAAAAAATAATAAAATAGAAAAAAGCCGAGGCCTTGTTAAAAAAAAATCTATAGTAAAAAACTAAAAACCGATTTAACTAACAATACTGCGCATATATTAAAATATAAAATTTTTTTTGGTACAAAGTTTAAAAAAAAAGGAATTATTGTAAAATACACGAAGTCAATCGGATTACTACAACCGGAGATACAGATTTTCAATGAGAGGGTACTTTATCAAATTTTAAGTTTTTTTTGAAAAATAATTTTTTTTCGGCCAAGTCATGACACACGTGTTTTCTTATTTTCCGAATAGTACACGTAAAAAAAGTTTCAGGCAAATCAAAAATTTGAAACAATATTTTTGGCCAAATCTGTTTGGTTTGTAAAAGAACCGCCCATATACATATGTATTTATTATTTATTATTTATTTTTATATTTGAAATTCAATTGCAAGAGAATCAACTTCTTTTTCCATGTAAATTTTCCAGAAATCGTGGTTCATCGAGGATAAATTTTCGTTAATTTCTGGGGGTTAGTCCCCTAAATTAGAATATTACCGCGGGTTTTTCCAAAAGTCGTAAAACAAAAGTTACCTATCTCCAGCTTCTTAATCCCCAAGTTCATATAAACCCATAAGTAAAGTTACATATATTTTCATTTTGAAAGTTTTTTGTAACGTAATTTTTGAACGGAGCATCGGTATGACCCCTCACTTGTCGCGTAATTTTAGTTAGAATACAAGTAGTCTAATATATTTATCTCCACCAGCCCCAAGAGCTCCAATAAAATACATTTTTTAAGGCTTGGTATGGAATCCTTTTAGTTTTTTTGATGCTAAGAACATGCAACTTGTTAAAATGTTTTGCACAATTAAATTATTAACAATAAACGAAAAAAAAACATATTTTTCCATATTTGAAATATAAAAAATAAAAAAAAACATGGACTTTGTGGAAATTTCACTACCGAACTTAAAGCTTATCAAGAATGACTTAGCAAAATATTACATTAAAACGGTTTGCTTAAATTGTTATAGCGTACATTGCCACTGGCATCGTACGGCATAGGTAGTACTTAGGCTGACAGACCCCATTCCAAGGAGCTGAAAACCACTCACACAGCCACAGACATGTCTGCCCCAACTAAAGCGTACAAGGCGACACTTAGTCAGACGGGGTCGAGACGAGACGACGCCAGACTGGACACTTACAAGTGCGGCAACGGAAAGGGAGATATCAAATAACATGTGTTTTACTGCAAAACCCATGCGTACTGGCTAAAAGCCCACTTTAATTATGTGTAGAGGTTTTCACAAAATGTATCACCTTTGTATTTATAAAATATCTGTAAAATAAGCGAAAATGTTCGTAATTTATTTACTGTGAATTTCCTCAAGACGACTATTAATAAACACTGTCTGTTAAATTCTTCAAGATTTTTCACCTTATTACAATTTATTTTGATTTCGCTTTAGGAAGAATGAACTTTGTATCTCCGACTTTATGGCATGACATGACATTCATGCGTGCGCATGACCACAGAGTATATACATACGTATATAGGTTTCTTACTCGATGGTTCAACACTGTACGTATCGATAACATTATCGGGTTTTAAGCCATTTTACTCCGATTTTCTCTGGTATTTTTAAAAAACTAGTCTTAAGAAACACCGAAGAACAAATAAAAATTTAAATTAGAGACGGATTAGATTAGGCTACTTTGTAATTAGTGCGCTAATCAAACAATAAAATCTAAAATTTTCGAAAGAAAAACAAGTTTTCACAAGCCAGCCGAACCTTATATACCCTTGCAAATCATTTCTATTAACTTACAAAAGCTATATCCCAGAGAAGAAGAGAATGTAATAAAAATCAACAAAGATATAGTTTGTATACCCTTGCAGAGGGTATTATAATTTTGGTCAGAAGTTTGTATCGCAGTGAAGGAGACGTTTCCGACCCCATAAAGTATATGTATGTATATATTCTTGATCAGGATCAATAGGGGAGGCGATATTGCCATGTCCTTTTTTTTTCAATACCGTTTGCGAGCTCAGTTTAAAAGCTAGCGATCAAGTTTGAAAATGGTCCCGGTCGAACAAAAATAAAAAATCCTTCGTTCAGGGACAAGATAATTATTTTTCTGATAAGTAGCAAAAATAGTAGTGATGAAATTAAAAAGAAATTCAACTTTTTAGCAAATACAAGTGTATATAGTCTTATAATTATTTGTTTCCCTTTCTATAAAGCTAAAAAAGGTCACTATTGTTCAAATTAGCAGCTCTCTCTTTATCTTTACTTTGGATTTGCCTTAAAAAATAATTATATAAATTTATAAATAATAGTTGTTCTGCTTGAATGATAATTTTAAGTGGTAGACACGGCCGAACGTAAAAAAAGGACGGTTACTCATTCCAAATTCAAAATGTTTCGTACATGCTCTTATTATATTTCAAATTTATTCAAGTGTAAGCAGAAAATGGGACTGACGAATATTTACACCAGTCATGTCATTGACGGTTTTTGCCCCCGAAATGGTTCTCTCCCCCGAAATATTTTTGCCTTGCACTCTGAAAGCGTACAGCAGGTGGCGCTAGAAAATAATTGACGCCTAAAAGATGCTAACGAAATAAAAGCAGTAGAGAAAATGAATGAATTGAAAACAGCTGATTTAACAGTTTCTATTTTAACTGAGGCGCCCCCTATTGGAATTCCGGAAACGTTACATTGCTAAATGTTATTCTGTTAATGCATCCTCAAACTAACTTTTTTTAACGAATTTTTAAAAAAGAAAGAGAGAAGCTTCTTACAAAAAGAGTGTTTTCAAAAGTTAGTAAATAGATTTATTTAGTACAAGAAAAACATGATCGTTAAGTTAATCCCGAATCTCCTTTTCCAGTTACATATATGGCAATGGAAAATACAAATTAGTTGCTAGCAAAAATTAGATAAGTATATATGAGAAATTCGAATGAAAATATTTGGGATGTAAAACTTAAAAGGGAATGGGATTGAACGACACTTTCTTCATATTCTTAAATATCTAACAGAGTTATGATAAATATTATTAATAATACATTTGTTACACATATAATTCAAGGAAGCGTTTTCAGCCCTATAAAGCATTTTCGTTCTTGATCAGAAACACTAGCTGCGTGGATCTAGCCATGTTCTGATGTCCACATTTAGATTCCTTAGCTTCTGCCACGCACACTCTACAGCTGTGTTTTTAGCAGATTGTTGTTTTAGTTTATACTTTATTGTTTTTAATTGTACTATTGTACGAATTGTATAAGATTAAATTCATCAACCAGTCATATATAAAGATCTTTTAAGTCGATTGTGGCTGTTAGACTGGGCGCGGCGCTCGGCTAAAAGTTGCGCTGCGTAGGAACCCCTTAAATCCGTATAGTAAATCCCAGTTTCCAAGATCTCAGCGTTCATACATGGCTAGATCGACTTGGCTAATGATCCTTTTACCGGTTTCATACTTTCCGACGACTACAATATACCCTTTTACTCTTTAGGAGAAAGCTTACTGTCCCAACTTACAGACCGTACCGACGTTCATACCGAAGCACATACAGATCGATGGTCAGTCCGAAAGCGGACATAAGAAAAATATACATATACAGGGGTCAGACACGATAACTCTACGAGTAACGGGCATTGTTAAAAGAGACGTTTAGTTTCTTTTAAAGGTAAATACACATTTGACTAATTGAAAAATTCAATAGCGAATTTCTGGTGCTAAATCCAAATTTGGCAGTTAAACAAAAAAGGTCTGCCGCGGGTAACATTTATACCGAATTCTACTGCTAGCTTGTTAGATTGTAAGTTTAAATAAATAATATTTAAAATTGTGTTTCTATGTACCTAAATATTGAAAGTCATTTCACCATGTGTTCATTTAAAGTATGTTACATACAGGAAAGGGGAACCGCTTTCGATCAGATAAAGTAAATACAAGTGTAGGTACAATTTACATATATTGTAGATCAGGAATACTAGCCGATAATCATAACCGTCTGTCCGCATAAGCTTCGATATCTCGAAAACTTCTGGTAAGAATTAAAGTTCTCTCTGCAAGGGTATAACAACAAATATAGTTAGTAGTATAAATAAGCAGTACATAACATAGCAGAAACAACAATGGCAGATCTGATCCAGTACCTAAAGTTAGCAGTCAACAACAACCAAAAGAAACGGCGGAAAAGCTGTCTCGGTTGGCCTGCAGACCGTGAAAAGCCACGAGCCACGATTGAAATACCGAATTTCATACCAAAAACATATGAATACCGATTGTTCATATCAAGAGCTATCAAGCGCAATTCTACAAAAAATGTTTGTACATACCTATATAAATATGTATATATAACCATGTGCTCAAATTATACTTGCGTTCAGACATACATATGTACATATGTACAAAGTTTTGTTTCCAGTTTCTTATAGTATAATGAACGAGCAATTCGAAAGGAAGGCTGGTAAATAAAATTATTTAGATAATATATTTAGATGTTAAATTTTAATATGTATTCTTCTATAAAAAGATATTGATTCATATTTTTTGGGATCATTGAACTTCATGCGAGTAGGTTCATGACAGCTTTGGTATTAACATTAAGGCACATATCAGCCACATTACATACATATGTGCACATAAAAGGAACGGAAAACTGAACAAAGAGCCCGATCGGAGGGTTGGTTTTTATTTCCAACACAACCACTACGGTCCGGTCTAACAGGTGTTCCATATATAAAGCGCGGGCATCGTCAGTGCCACGGAATTTTCTTCAGTAAAAATGTTGGGGATGAATACGTTTAAATTTACATATATGAACTAGCTAATTATAAAACAGTTTTTTGAGCAAAACAGCAGATATACAACATTGTTGTGGGCAATATCCAAATTATTATATAAAGCAAAAATACCGATAATAACGAAATCCCCGACAATGAAATGCCCATTGTTACTCAACGCGCTTACCGCAACAAAAAATGTTGCATACACGAAGGGGTATTATTTCCACACATAATCCACGATCGATAACTTTCTTACAAATGATCACATTTAAAATATTCGTCAACTAAAAAACACTTTGGTGCGTAAAAGTGCGTGGCATCCTGTTAATCTATCTCTAAGTTTGAGAGATTTCGACGTTCATACGGACAGCCAGGCGGACAGGGCTATTTAAACTCGGCTGATACTCCTGATCATGAATATGTACAACAAACATAAGTATGCAAATCAACTAGGAACAGATATATATAAATTTTACAGAGACAATTTGAATTGAAACTATAAAACTTAAAAACTGTTGCTGAAGTAGGTAATATTACATTTTTATTATGCTACACTTAACAATATCAAAGGCCTTCTTGCCAGTTTTCCAAGCTTCTAGTTTGTTACACTAGCAGCAGCAAGCTCTAGATTTTGAGACGGTTGAGTGATCTCTCTTCTCCCTTCCGTGTAGTTTGCAACGGTAGTCGAAGATTGCTCGGCACGCGCCGTTTTCGCTTTAATAGCTGTATACCAGCAACCTGAGTTAGGTCGACTTTTAGTGATACCAATTTAACTTTTTCTTGGTCTAACCTAAACCTGCAAATCTGAGTACGCGACTGCGGTTTTACTGAATTATATTTTATTTTTAAGAAGTTGAGTACAGTCGACCCTGTACTCTACATAATGACGATCTTTATATGGCTTACTACAATCACACATTTATTTATACATATGTAGGTATTTGGTCGCTGTTGTCAACCTGTAGAATGCAGGTCACTCAATGTTAAAACACAACTCGATCCAGTAGGCAAAAAGGGGGTTGATTATTCACGTAAACAGACTTAGCTTCCGTTCGACTCTATTTACTCAAAAGTTATACACATTAGTGTTTGGAGTCCGTTGGCTAAATTCAGTTTTACTTATAGACAGCTTTATTGGAGACTTGATAAAGTCAGTTACATATCCTTCGCCAGTTGTATAACCAAAATCGTCAAAAATATTCATGGAGCAGTTTAAAAAATGTTGTATATTGCCGAAGAACATATGTTTTTTTTGTAAATATATTTGTTGGGCTGAGGAACCAATGATTGATTCAATATTCAGTTGTTGTTTGACAAATATGTTCAATTGCATACATGTTGAAGAATCCGAATTTTGGGTAAATGTAATCAAAACAAGAGAGAACGCTACAGCCGGGTGCCCCGGCTATCAGATACCCGTTACTCAGCTAAAGGGAGTGCAAGGAAGATATAATATAATAACTTTTTAACGAATGGTCCGATTTAAAAAATTTCTTCTACACTTCGATATGTATTGATAAACACAATAAAACTGCAGTTTTACTTTTCCGAAATTTGTAAAGGTGTCGGCGCCAGACACCTTTTGAAATCGTTTTATTGTGGGCGGTACAGGGGGCGTGGCCCTCGGCTGAAACAAACTTGCGCTGCGTAGGAAGCCCACGAATATGTGTGGTTAATCCCAACCTTCTAGCTTTTGTGGTTTCCGGGATCTCAGAGTTCATACAGACAGGCAGACGTACAGACGGACATGGTTAGAATAAATATACTTCATAGGGTCGGAAACGCTTCCTTATCCCTGTTACATACTTTTGCACAAGTACAATATACCCTTTAACTCTACGAGTAACGGGTATAAATACTCCAAAATTTTGAGTATAATGATAGTACAAAGCGGAAACGGGAGTAGTCTCTCATATCTTCTCTTTCACTTGCCCGGCGCTGAATCAATTCTTCTCTCTCTCTCTATCACTCATTCTGCGCGGTGATCATATTTCAAGCCCAGCTTTTGCGTCGACCAACACGCTATATGTCTCCCGATTAGTCGACTGCCAGTTTGAGCGCGAATGAAACCGACCAACCGTATAGCCGTCTTGGGCCAAGTTTTGAGCGCGACTCAAAAAATATATAAGCCACAATGAACACACTCAGGAAAGTGGTCGCTTGAGTGTGAGCGATGTAAAAACGGCTTCCGCCGTCCATTGCCATTCAACAATTTAGTTTCGCTCGAGATCTCTTGGCGTACGCTTCAAGATCCACCTGAAACTCGCGTTGTTTCGTGGACTCATAGCCAACAGGTGGAACGCGCTGTCTTTTTTACCTGTCAAGAATCGTATTGACTGAAAGTGTCTAAGTTTCGTAATTTGAGCGATATCGTGAGTGTACCTATCAAATATAGAAATGTGATTTGGAATTCGTTTTTCAAAGCTTTCAATACTAAGAAAGTGTATTCCTATAGATTTTATTATATTACTTTCAATGTTTTAAACAGTTAAATAAATAAAAAAAAGCGGACATACAAAATTCAGTAAGAGAACTGTACGTTAAAGTGCTTTATTTATACATATTAAAGTGAACATATTTAACATCGTAAATGAGATTTTACACATAATTTTACTCGTACGATTTGTGTTCTTAACCGTTTTCATGGGTTCTATGGTGAAGCGAACTTTAATATCTTAGCTTTACCCACGCTCCTGACCTTGAGCCGCTTATTTTCTGTTTTCAAGACTGCCTTAGCTATGTTTTCTGACTCGCCATTATTTGGCTGGAGTGTGTGAAAATGCGACTATTTTTCCCACTTTTAATTTTGTTGAATTGAATGTAGTATGGGGTGTATTGCCTGAAAGTGAGTTGGTATTGAAAAAAAGAACAAAGTGTAGAAACCCGAATGACCTCGAAGAAGGACTGCCATGCCCGACCGTGACTTTTGTTTTATGTTACCAATGATATCGCAATTCCACGTACTTGAAACTTTACCGTGCCTAACAATTAAGGATTTTAAACAACGTTTATTTTAAAACTTAATTTTTGAAATATTTTGTATATAAATTTAAAATTATTAAATTAGTTAATTATTATTAAGTGAATTAATTCAGACACGTACATATATGTGTGTTTATGTATGTTTTGTACTAGTTTTCTTTGTATCTATTATAAGTGCAAAATAAGTGTAAAAAAGTCGGGGTTATAATTTGTTTTATTTCATCCCTCTGCCAGGCATCCACTTAATTTTCCCGCGGTTCTGTAAACCCACCAGCTAAAAATATAAAGAATGAAATAAAAAGGGTTGATGGTGGTGGTACGATGATGATGTGAACAACTGAGCCAAAACCTGCACATTGAAAGACTGGTTTATTGTGATAGTCACATAGGAGGTGTAGGAATTTTCGAAGCTACAAATTAATCCGTTTTCTTCTACAATATGTATGTATGCTGTCAAATTCATGATCATTTACATTTTGTATTAGATCAGTGCAAATACGAAGAATGAATAAATAGCAAATTTACTAAAAAATAGTTTTACTTCACATAAAAAGTCGAATAGGCCTATGGTGTGGCAACTTCTATTATAAGAATGAAAAGTGTAAAGGAAAAACAGATGGCCTAGACAATACTCTTAGCTGGCTCAGATCCTTTAACTACATTGACCCTTAGGGGAGTGATAGTCCCAAAAAGGTCAATTAACAACAGGTGAATGAGTGCTAGCAAACACGTTTGCGCGGGTTTAGCCTTCATCTGGCGGACAGCCAGTGCACCTTGCAGGGCAGGGGACTGGCTACGTCGTCGAGCCACAATTAAATGAGCGGGAAATGCAATTGCCTTCTGTCGCGCATTTAAAAGCCTTATAGAAATGTATGTTTGATTGCATTTAGATAACCAAAGGACACAAATATTATTGTATATATTCTTGATTTGTATCAATAACCATGACGATATGTCTACGGAAAATTATTAAAATAAATAGATTAAATTGATAATTGTCGACTTAAAGGTCTTATATACACTTGTACCGTGAACAATATCTAGATACATTTTAATGCATCAACTTTGACAAATACAACAAGCTAAAGATTCTTACGATCTAGCAACAAATTAGTTTTTCATAAATTTTTAAAGTTTGGAAAAACGGTGATTTTTTACATAAGTCAACAGTCTAAATCTATATAAAATCGAACGGGCGTTAGCATATACATATTAACGACCTAAACTCTATACTATTACCAGTAAAATTAGTCGTTGAAGACCTAGAACTGTTTATTAGAACTTGAACCACATTCGGATATTTGTTTTAAAATAAAAGAGATGAACCTGTTTTTATATTCCAGTTACTTTGACATTTTTGGAAGCCCTGATGCTCATAATGGATATGCAGACATCGTCACATCTTAGCCATGGGCTCGGGACACTCTCCCATCAGCTTCAACACCGTATTATACACCAGCCGCAGATTCTTCACAGTACCCAAGACCCAACACTGAATACAAATACAGGCCAGCATGAGCACGATCACCAGCATTTGCAACACCATATCCTATCTCAACAGCATCAGGGCGTTTCACCGACTTTACACACTTTGCAGAGCACGTCGACAGGTGATAGCCTAAGCACTGCTATCAACCCCAATCAAAATCAGCATGATCATGCCGGTAGTAACGTGTATACCTCACCACACATGGAAGATAAGTCAAAAGGTAATTAGAAGGTTAATACATTTTATTGGAAGGGGTTATTATGATAAAATGTAATAGATTTGTTTAAGAATGCAACGCACACAAACAAATAGTAACGTTGACATTTATTTGTACTTTTCATGCTAGAAAAACTAAATTTGAATACTGTTTATTCTTAGGTAATGACCAATGAAATAAGCCAATTGATATATTCACGTTTACATTAAGGAGTAAAAAGAGTTAAACAAAAGATTACATTTTCATTATATTAAAATTTCAAGTGGAAAAATGTTGACAGTAGGAGAAAAGGATGTTAATCCAAGTTACAAACGTCCGGAACTAAAGAACAATAGCTTTTGCTGACAGAAGAGATTGGGAATAGTTAAGCAAGCTCCCAAGAGCAATGCACTTGGGACGCGATTGGAAACCTTTTATTTCCCCTCCCAAGATTTGGCAGTGCGACCAGTAGTCGCAGAAATCGATTCTTCTTGGATTCATGTTTGAGTTGTATGAATGCTTTAGAAACCAGAAATTAAATGAAAGGTGTTTCCTCCAAGTCACGGAATTTTTAGTATAGGAAAATTTCACATGGATTCACATTGGAATGTTCCACGATTTTTACCAGCGAATTCCTTAATAAGAATCATTTATAATGTTGGTCCATGCACTATAACAGGAACAAACAAGAGAGAACGCTATAGTCGGGTACCCCGACTATCAGCGTTTATACAGACGGACATGGCTAGATCGACTCGGCTAGTGACCCTGATCAAGAATATATATATTTTATAGGGACGGAAACGCTCTTCTAACTTGTACATATTTTTGCACGAATACAAAATACCCTTTTACTCTACGAGTAACGGGTATAATAAAAAAAGGATAGCAAGCTATATTTAAGGGTCCAAGACCGAGGAAATTAAGATTGAAAATTACGCAAATATGTATGTAGATTAGCTATATTGGCATACCTTTATCTTTGGTACTTATTTAAAATTTAAAAAATTCCTAATATTTAGCCTATAACACCAGTTTACAAAAAAAATCGATGAAATACACCATGAAGGAAATTGTTGTAAAACATTATATTATTTTTAAATCTTCTTAAAATTTTTATGGATTGTTTTTATGTTTTTGACTAATTTTTAAAAAGACATCATGGAAATCAATTTGATATTAACCGCATTTAAGCATTGATATATTGTTTTCACGTTTCCGACCACATAAAGTATATATATTCTTGATCAGCACCAATAGCCAAGGCCATCTAGCCATGTCCGTCTGTCCGTTTCTATGCGTACTAGTCTCTCAGTTTTAAAGCTATCGCCATGCAACTTTCCCAAAAGCAGGGACCGTAATCATTATGAGTTTTATTTTAAAACTCACACAATAATCATTATTTTTGATAAAAAAAAAAAAAAAACTCAAAAATAATAATTAGACTATGCAGCATCAAAAATTTACCTCGATGGATGCTATATTTTTGGATTCGTTACGAATTCCCAAGTTAAACTGCGTTTTCCAAAAAGTTCCCCGACGCAAGGATTCTTAGCAAAAGGACCTCAAAGTTCGAAAAATGCTGAAATTGGCCAACTTTCCAGAGATCTTAGAGGCAAACGGATGCATGGTTTGATTCGATGTTAAAGTTTTTTAAAAGATACACTCTTTATCTTTCAAACCCCATACTTAGAATAATTTTAGGATTTTTTTAAGGCAGAAACAAATTCCAGAAAACATAGTCTAAAAACTTGAAAACATACAGCTGCGGTCAAAATAGTAGTAGTGTTGCCGCCCTGTGTTTTTAAAAGTTTGATGTTGTAACTTTTTTTATCCAATTAGTCTAATAGTATCATTATAATCAATACAATATTACCAGGAAAAGATCAATTACAATAACAAACTTTTAAATACACAGGGCGGCAACACTAATACTATTTTGACCGCAGTTGTATACTTTTATGTTTCTTGACTATGTTTTCTAGAATTTGTTTCTGCCTTAAAAAAAATCCTAAAATTATTCTAAGTATGGGGTTTGAAAGATAAAGAGTGTATCTTTTAAAAAACTTTAACATCGAATCAAACCATGCATCCGTTTGCCTCTGAGATCTCTGGAAAGTTGGCCAATTTCAGCATTTTTCGAACTTTGAGGTCCTTTTGCTAAGAATCCTTGCGTCGGGGAACTTTTTGGAAAACGCAGTTTAACTTGGGAATTCGTAACGAATCTAAAAATATAGCATCCATCGAGGTAAATTTAAAAAGCACTAAAAATGCTGCACAGTGTTATTTTTGAGTTTTAAAAAAAAAATCAAAAAAATCATTATTTCTGATCGGAAAAAATAAAACTCAACAATAATGATTATTGTTGATTTTTATTTTTTTTTATCAAAAATAAAACTCACTTGGACGCCACGGCTTTTCTATGCCGATTTTGGGCGATCTTTTTACGCAGTCCTATAAAACAAATGCAGACGTACCACCTCTGACAAAAAAAGCTTGAATTTGGCTTCTGCATCCCGTTAAATGGTATTTGGATTTTAGTCAGTAAAGGAGATACTTCCAGCCTTTGTTTATGTTTATGTATTAAAACATGGATTTCAGTCGAAATCATCTTTTCCTTCTCTCTCATTCTACACGAACTACTTAACCAATTAAGGCCGCGAGTTCTTCAACACAACCTGGAACAACATTTAACAAAATACCACTACTTTTTGATATATTTTTGATATATTTAGTTAGTTGAAGAGTCAATTAAAATGTCAAACGAACTATAAGAAAAAGGTCCTTAGCTAGGTAGAGAAAGTATCCTCGTCTTCTTAAGAATTCGCGGTTTTTGAAGAACGGATTTAAATAGGTAAGTAGGTAAGTAAATTGGTTAACAGTCTGAAGTATTAGTTTAAATCGATATTTGAAGAACCGCGAATTCTTATGAACAACTAATACTTCAGACTGTTAACCAATTTCTACTTACCGAAAAGCCTTTTCTGAACTTTGTTTGATATTTAAATTAGTTTTTCAAAAGCCGCGAATTCTTAAGAAGAAGAGGATAAGCTCTTTTTGAGAATAAGGGACAATGCTTCTTAACATTCTAGAGATATCAAAAAGCGGTGGCACTTTGTTAAATGTTGTTTCAGTATGTATTGTCGAGCTGGCGGCCTTCATTAGTTAATTAGTTCTTGTAGAGTGAGAGAGAAAGACAAGTGCATTTCGACTGCAATCCATGGTTAAATACAAAAACATAATAAAAGCTAGAAATATCTCCTTTTCTGACTATAAGAATGATACCATTTAACGGGATGCAGAAGCCAAGTTTAAGATTTTTTTTTTCAATGGTGGTACGTCTGCATTCGATACATAGGACTATGTAAAAAAAACTCCGAGAATCGGTATAGAAAAGCCGTGGCGTCCAAGTGAGTTTTATTTTTGATCAAAAAAAATAAAAATCAACAATAATCATTATTGTTGAGTTTTATTTTTTCCGATCAGAAATAATGATTATTTTTGATTTTTATTTTAAAACTCAAAAGTAATGATTATTTTTGAGGAATATAATAAATATCCCAAAAATAAAAATCATGGCGATAATGAATAGATTAACCAACGAGGATTACTATAGTGTTTTCCTTTTTTGCGTATGTCGATCCTAAGTGCTTGATTTTTTGGTTAAAAAAATAGATCAATAATCATTATTTACGGTCCCTGCCCAAAAGTCTTCACGGTCAGCCTTAGCACGGTCACACTTTGCACCACTTAATACAGAGTCAGACAGCAACACATGGGGACTTGGTGAAGGGATGCTGAATTTTAAAAAAGTTTAAATGCAGTTCCTTGCGGGTATGCATAACATTATGAACAGCACATTTTTAAACTATTTTGCCAACATTTATAAAAACAAATTGAATTTTGGGACACTTTGGGGTTGTCACGCGGCGCCTAATTATTTTACGAATCTATTTGATTTTTTAGATTTTTATGTCAATTTGTTCTGTGTAAATTTTGCTACTCACCGTTTTTTATAGGGTCTTATTTTATATTGATTTAGATTAGATTGGATTAGATATCACAGTGAACGACAGTCGACTTAGTGTCGAATCGCACCGGGAGTTTGCGCGAGGAGATCCGAACACATTTATATTTAAATTCCAATGTGTCAAATTGTTTCCAACCGGACCCGTTCAAAAGTTATAGGATTCAGTTATAAGTTTGGTTGTATAATCAGGGTATTCCCTAAACTGTTGAATTGCTGAATTGTTGAAAATTCAACAGAAAATTTCTGCAATTAAGGGAACCACCCAAAATGGTTCTTGTTGAATTTTCAAACAGCTGTTATTTGTTGAAAAGTTTAACGGAATTTAAAATATGTAAAACCTAATTTTTTATTGTTTGTTACCGACTAAAATTGTTAGCTAGGTAAAAATAACTACTAATAGACTTGCTAATTTGATTTTAAAGTAAATAATGCGAACTTATGATAGTAAAATGTTGCAGAGTGGCCATGACTTTTAGTAAAATAAGGTGACAACTCTGGTTTTCAACGATTCAACAAAATTTTCAAAAGACATGAGGCTGTTGAATTGCTGAAATTTTTGAAAGTTGACTTTGTATGGAACAGCTGATTAACAGCTGACCAAAATTCAACAATTCAGCAGTTCAACAGTTTATGGAATACCCTAAATGCATCGTTAAAGATCAAGCTATTGTTTTATCAATTTTTTAAAGCTCTCTAGTTTACCGGAAAAATATAAAAAACCAAACAGAAAAAAACTTCGGTAAGTTTGAATGCTCTTGCAGATTTCTTCTTGCAGATTGAAAAATACCAAACATAATATAATAAACAAGAGAGAACGCTATAGTCGGGTTCGTGTCCCGACTATCTAATACCCGTCACTCAGCTAAAGGGAGTGCAAACGCTGTACTCGGGTTGGTGTCCCGACTAATAATCGTAACTCAGCTAAAGGGAGTGCGAGGGAGATAGATATAGAAATTTTGATTGCGTATAACTTTTTAATAAATGGTCTGATTTGAAAAATATCTTCTACATTTCGATAGGTATAAATATGCACAACAAAATTGCATTTATACTTCTCGGAAATCTTTAAAGGTGTGGGCGCCAGACACATTTTAAAATCGTTAGTGGGCGATTGTGGGCGTTAGAGGGGGCGTGGCACTCGGCTGAAATAAACTTGCGCTGCGTAGGAAGCCCAAGAATATGCGTGGAAAATCTCAACCTTCTAGCTTTTGTAGTTTCCGAGATCTCAGCGTTCATACGGACAGACAGACAGACGGACAGACAGACGGAAAGACAGACGGACAGACAGACGGACAGACAGACGGACAGACGGACATGGCTAGCTCGACTCGGCTGGTGATCCTGATCAAGAATATATATACTTTACGGGGTCGGAAACGCTTCATTCTACCTGTTACATACTTTTGCACGAATACAATATACCCTTTTACTCTACGAGTAACGGGTATAACAACAAAATATATGAAAAAGTCTGAAATAAAATCCAATTTTTACTGATTCCTAAGGAAGCTATAGAATATAGACGTTCGATTGCAGACGTTGGATTTACCCTGATCAGGGTATGCACAAAAATAAAAACATTTGGAAAGATTCAGGGTAAAACCTTTTAGACTGCGCGAAATATCTAAAAATTTTTGCAAGTAATATCCGATTGTTCCCAATAATTTGCATAGAATCGGAAATAATTCCTACTACCTGTATGCATACTTTTTCCTAAATGCAATAAAGCTTTTTACTCTACGAGTAACGGATGATCACTGTGAACGGTCTGTGTGTCCACGTAGTGACGAATCGCACCGGGAGTGTGCGCGAGGAGACTACAAGGTTTATCCGTAGAATTAAAAATCTGCTCTTTGAAACAAGTGATACGGCGATCGAAAGGCATTATTATTCTAATTTAATTTTGATTCTAAAACTTTTTAGAACTTTATTGGATTAAGAGAATTTTTTGTGAAATTAAAAAAAAAAAAATTAAAAAAATAAGCAATAGGGAGACCGGTGGGTCCGAAAGAATTTCTTTTTAAATTTTTTCTTTGCTAAAATACGCGACGAACGAGTCCTTGTTTGTCCCAATCGGAACGTTGAAAAGTTGACTGTTTCTCATTTTTCCGGTTAACTCAGTTAAGACATTTTTGGAAGACACGTGCAAAAAGTTGCAAAAATTATTAGTGTTGCGATATTAAAGATACATTTGGTAATAACTTTGCGTTATTACCTTTTTGCAACTTTGTGCCATTACTAAGATATACTCCACGGAGCACAAACAAACTTGTTAGTTTTTATACCCGTTACTCGTAGAGTAAAAGGGTATATTGTATTCGTGCAAAAGTATGTAACAGCTAGAAGGAAGCATTTCCGACCCTATAAAGTATATATATTCTTGATCAGGACCACTAGCCGAGTCGATATAGCCATGTCCGTCTGTCCGTTTGTCCGTCTGTCCGTCTGTCCGTCTGTCCGTCTGTCTGTCTGTCTGTCTGTCTGTCTGTCTGTCCGTCTGTCCGTCTGTCTGTCTGTATGAACGCTGAGATCTCGGAAACTACACAAGCTAGAAAGTTGGGATTACCCACACGTATTCTTGGGCTTCCTACGCAGCGCAAGTTTGTTTCAGACGCCCACGCCCCCTCTAACGCCCGCAATCGCCTTAAACGATTATATGTGTGAGTGTGTCTGTGTCTGGCGCCCACACCATTAATGATTTTGGAAAAGTAAAAATGCAGTTTTATTGTGTTTATCAATATCTATCGAAATGTAAATTTTTCAAATCGGACCATTCGTTAAAAAGTTGTGCTCGATCAAAGTTTTTTATATCCATCTCCCTCGCACTCCCTTTAGCTGAGTAACGGGTATCTGATAATCGGGGCACCCGAGTATAGCGTTCTCTCTTGTTTATACTTACGTAACTATCCGTATAGGTCTATTTTACGAATCAAATTTTTATACCCTTGCAGAGGGTATTATGATTTCAGTCAGAAGTTTGCAACGCAGTGAAGGAGACGTTTCCGACCCCATAAAGTATATATATTCTTGATCAGCATGATAAGACGAGTCGATCTAGCCATGTCCGTCTGTCCGACTGTTTCTACGCAAACTAGTCTCTCAGTTTTAAAGCTATCGGGCTCAAACTTTCCCAAACTTTCCCAAAAATTCTAGCTTTGGTGTTTTTTGAAATATTACCTTCTACTCTTGGGAATATTATCTCTATATTAATAAAGGAGGAATAATAAAAAATGTCCAGTAGCAAATTCCACCCAGAACGGATTGACATAAAAATCTAAAAAAAATTACATTAATTCGGAGAATAATTAGGAGCCGCGTGTGAGGTATACATTAGAACCAAAAACGACCCCCAAGCCCCCAAAATTCGGTTTGTTTTTTTTTTAATTCTTTCTTTTGCCATTTTATGTTCATAATCTTATGGCATACCCGCAAATAGCTGCATTTAAATTTTTTGGAAATTCAGCCTCCTTTACCAAGTCCCCAATATTTATTTTATTTCTTTCTTTCTTACTTCCTAGTGCTACAAGGAATTCCTTATAAATTAATGCACTAGTCACAAAACAAAAACAAATTTTGTTTTGCCTTCTGACGTCACGGCCTCCACATATGTATGTATGTATGTTCTGCTGGCGCATTTTGCATAAAGTCGTACATGTATGTGTGTATGTCATGCTGTCGCACTTTAAGTGTGACCGCGCAAGGGGAATTTAAGTGTGACCGCGCAAGGGGAAAAAGGAAAATGAAAAATGACAGCACATTTAAAATGCACGGTTCAAAAATCGATTAAATTTAAAAAAGATTTTCCTGTCTGCAAAATCATGCTGCTCCGATCAGCTTTAGAATTTTGAAACAGTTATACAGTCGAAGTTTTCCTTAAAGTTATTTTTATACCTGTTACTCGTAGAGTAAAAGGGTATATTGTATTCGTGCAAAAGTATGTAACAGGGAGAAGGAAGCTTTTCCGACCCTATAAAGTATATATATTCTTGATCAGGATCACTAGCCGAGTCGAACTAGCCATGTCCGTCTGTCTGTCCGTCCGTATGAACGCTGAGATCTCGGAAACTATAAAAGCTCGAGAATTGGCATTTTGCATGCATATTCTTGGAGTTCCCACGCAGCGCAAGTTTATTTCAAAAAGGTGCCACGCCCCCTCTAACCGCCCCCTCATTTTTTTAAAGGTGTCTGGCGCCAACACCTTTAAAGATTTTGGAAATGTAAAAAGTTTTATTGTGATTATCAAAACCTATCGAAATGTAGGAGACATTTTTTAAATCGGACCATTCGTTAAAAAATTATGACCGATCAAAGTTCTAATATATCCATCTCCCTCGCACTCCCTTAGCTGAGTAACGGGTATCTGATAGTCGGGGCACCCGACTATAGCGTTCTCTCTTGTTATTTTTAAAATCCAAGAAACCGATCAGCTTTTCAAACGTTGAGTTATTGACAAACTGTGGATTTGTAAAAAACAAAAAAAACATTAATTCGCTCCGCTGCGTACACACACACGCACTAAATATGTATTAGCAAAAAAAAGCGTATTTAACACACATCCACTAGGTATGTGCGTGTGTACGTGTGTGTACGTGTGTGTGCGCATTGCAGCTGACTAAGGAAGTGAGATTCGCTTAGATTTAAATTCATGATAATACTGATATCCTTTTGCTAAAAGAATATTTCATTTACATTCCCCAGCAGATTTAAAACATTTTCTTACAGATTTTTGTGTTTTAAAATTCAAATCGCATTGAAAATATTAAAAGAACACTAAATATTCAAATCAATTGATTCTCTTCCTCTTCCTTACACGTGCCTCAAATTGTTTAAACAAATGGAAATGTTTAAACAATTTGTTTCACGGCACCCCCTTCCACCTGTCTTCCTGTCGTTATTAATATAATTATAATTAAGGTGAAAAATGAATGATAACAGAAATAATAATTCTAAAATGCGGCTAATATCCAATTGATTTTTATACCCGTTACTCGTAGAGTAAAAGGGTATATTGTATTCGTGCAAAAGTATGTGTGTGTCTGGCGCCCACACCTTTAAAGTAAAAATGCAGTTTTATTGCATTTATTAATACCAATCGAAATGTAGAAGAAATTTTTCAAACCGGACCATTCGTTAAAAAGTTATGCCAGATAAAATTTTCTATCTCCATCTCCCTCGCACTCACTTTGGCTGAGTAACGGGTATCTGATAGTCGGGGCACCCGACTATAGCGTTCTCTCTTGTTTTACATTGCTTCGCATACATATTTGTTTCCTTTATAAGAGTTGTCTACTGTGGTATTAAAATCGCCAAGAGTATTTGGTTATAATTTACATTTTCGTTACCTATGTGCATAAATTACCTTGGCTTCATTCTTAGGTAATTAATAAATTAACGGAACTCGGTTTAAATAGTTTTAAAATTTAGTCTTTGATAAACAAAAATACAGGGACAATTTACAAAGGCGAAAAGGTAGAAGGAGGTAGCAAGGCCAAGATCAACAGGATTTGTTTTGAAGGACCGATAAAATAATATCCAGCCTAAAATGTTCATTCCTTTCAAAAATGTTCTTAGACTTATAAAAAGTTCTAATAAAATCTTTTCTCGGTTTATAGGCTGAAAAGTAGTCATTTTTTAAATTTAAAATAAGTAGCTCCATTTTCAATTTTAGTTTCCGCAGGCGAAGCTGCGGGCTACACACCCTGCTAGTTTGGTTTAAATTTTTGAATTTCGAATTAAATTTAAAAAAAATCTGATCACTTTTCTTTGACATTTCAAAATTTTAAATTAAATTTAACAAAATTCGGACGGCTATACTATATAGCTGCATAGGAAGGATCAAAAAATGAATGCCAAAATAATACGAAAGCAGCAGATCTGCAAGGGTATATAAGCTTCGGCTTGCCGAAGCTAGCTTCCTTTCTTGTTGTTTTTATTTAAAGTGTAATTTTAGTTTTCCTTATATTTTTCTGTTACCAAATAATTAACTAATAATCATTTTTCCTGCAAATATAGTGATCAAGTTTGACGAATATTCAAACAGAATATTAGGCACCATTTCGGACACCAATACGCCACCATCTGCTAATAATTTCATGTCACAAGCCCAAGGAGTCGAATGGATGACAGCAATAAATGATGTGCAAAACGGGGCAGGTACCACATTTATACGCGTTTCAATTTAAAGCCTATATTTAAATAGCAAATATTTTCTATTTTATTTTTCAGAAGACTCACACAGCTCGCAAGGCAGTATTTCTGGCGATGGTAAGTGGTTCATAGTTTTCCATATCAATATGTAGTACCGATTATCGTGGGACCGACTGGTACTCATACCATGTAGACGTAGCTATCCACAGTGATTTCTGCTTCAGTAACATTCTCTCACAAAGCTAAGTGACCGCCATCCGATCAATTTTCTGTGGCTTTGTAGGAATTGTCTCAAGTATCTTGGTGCCTAATTGAAAAAATGTACCTTGACCACAAAGCTGTTTCCTGACTATGACAGAGTTCTTTTTGTTTCTTGTATTTATTTGGTTTGGTCAATGGAGATAGTCATTGGAGACTGGACGCTGTCCGTCACTACTCACTCAGGTGACGATCGAACAACCTCAAGTTCTGATTCACATTTAGATCACCATCATACACAATGCGGTGTACAATTACAACGTTGCATTATCAGGCTTTGTATGAAGATGTCGGGATAGCAACTCAGTTCCGATTCCATAACCGCAAATATAAGAGAATACAAATTATAACTTAAATCAAATATAGACAGAAACCACAAATCGAATCGTTTTCCGGTAACAAAGATACACTTCCGGTTCCCAAAGGACTTTTTTATAAATTTAAGCAAGGACCATGCAAGCTAAATTCCTTTTTTAAATTCATTCATTCTTGAAAAATCTGTCATATTAATACTATTTATTTCTCGAAAATTGACTCACGCGATTCGTCAATACATGGCTGTTGCAGAAACCTTTTCCAACCAAATTTTCCCCCAAAAGCAAATCTCGGTGTCGCAAAAACCCTTTTGAAAATAAAGTACACAATTTAAAACCGAAATAGTAGACGTTAAAGCAAACGTTCCTAAATCAGAGCAAATTTATTCTGAAACTCCTAGAAAACTCTACAGATTCTGTGACATCCCCGATAATATGAAAGAAATGAATTTACCACATTTAATTCGCACTAGTATTGAGTTAAAATGAAGTGTTTTTCCAGATTTAAGATTTTTTATCTCAATCAGTACATAAATCTAATTATAATTAAACAATTCCCAAAACATAGGTTCAAATATGCTTCAATGCGTTGTCGGGAGGGTTGCTTTAATATAGCCAAATAATAGACACAAAAAAGCGTCCATAACAGCCAGTTGAATACACAATTGGGAATTAAATGTGACCCAATCTCATAGTAGCTGCCCCTTTTCAGAAAAGTAACAGCTGTGTTTCTTATTCTTCAAATGATGACTGCTGATGTGCAGTTTGACTAATGTTCTAGTAGTTAATAACACTGTGTACACACAAAAAAAAACTTGGTAAAATCAACTGTTTTAATTGTCAATCAGGCCCCAACCACAAAAAATAGTCAATTCTACTAAGTAAATAGTTACTTTCACAACAACAAATACACACAATTAGCAAAGACACACACCTATATGCATGAAAAAAATGACAATTTGTTGTGGTTGGGGTCTTTTTCACTATCGGCAGATATCGACAACTAAGCGTATTCTGATTTAATACATTTTTATACCCTTGCACAGAGTCGTAAATGTTGTTGTAATGTGGCCTATGACGCGCGGAAATGGTCTGAGTATCGGTCCTTGAAAGTTCACTTTTCTAGCGATTTAGCTTGTAACTAGTTTCAACGGTGAAGTAAATTAATTCAGAATATATTTTTTTCTGCAAATTAAAATAAAATTTTTTTTCATTTACCACCCGCAGTGGTGGATATATCCCCCGCGCATCCGAACATAAGGTTAAGTCTATCCACTTAAATGTTGATTGTGAGCGACTTCGTAACTTTAAAAGCTATTGCTGCACGCTGCCTTTGCTTTAGTATCATTCGAAATTATATTTACAAAATAGTGGAACAGTCTTGTGGCAAAAGAGCATGTGAGCTCATGTAAAATTATTTAATTGTGTGTAAAAATTGTGCAAACCTGGTTGTATAAAAAAAAACAAGAAAGAAAGCTAGCTTCGGCTGGCCAGCCGAAGCTTATATATCCTTGCAGATCATTGCTATTCATTTACAAAAACATTAAATTTAAATTAACTTGCGTATATGTTACATGTTCACGTTGGCGAGCTGTCATTTAACTCTCGAAAATAATAAAAAAAAAATAATTCGCCTTAAATTTTAAATGTTTGAGTCAATTTCGTCTATTTTACATTTTATAGAACTTTTCTTTAATTTATATTGTTTTCGTCGGAAAATATGTGACAGGTAGAAGGAAGCGTTTTCTGAAGTATACACATGCTTTTTCTACTAACCGAGCCGATCTAGCCATTTCCTTCCATCTGTCTGTATACAGTTTGCTTTTCTTATTAATTCCTACACATGTCCGTTGTTTTTATCGGACCTTTCATTAAAAAGAAGTGAGCAAATTTAGGTGGCCACTAGGTTAGGCGCGTGCAAGCAGTTGCTTGGTAGCAGACCATGCGCGGATCCAAAGGGGGTTTAATGGGTGATAGATCTCCCAACTCGGGTGAAAAATAAAAAGTCTTTTTAAAAAGCACTTTAAGTCTTAAATACTCCTGAGATATCGAAGATCATACGGACGTGGCTAGATCGACTTTTCTTCTAATCCTGATCAATAACGATTCATACTATTACTATACTATTACATAAAAAATGGATTGGTTTTGGTTCGATGAATTCTGGTGCATTAGGTAGGTGTTCTAACTTACTGAACGTAGACGATCATGAATAATTTTTGTGCGCGAAAATGTATTAAATAGTAGTTTAAGTAGAACACGTTTAATTTAGCATAGAGTGCCGTCTTTTACCTCTCATAACGTTTTATAAAATACTTGGTTTAATTTTTTTAATATTTGGGGACATGAAATCATTTATTAAATTCCAACGGGCCAGTACCGACGTGCTTGTGCGAAGCAACGGCAGCCGAGTCATTCAAGTGTGTGAGAGAGATGTCGAAATACGCAGAGGCAACACTTGAGTGGTGGGCAGGAAGGTTTGCTGTGATTGGTGCCGGTGCACACTGATGCCTGCCTTCTTTGTGGCTATTGGTGGATTTCGAGGCCGCCTATTCCAATCTGAAATCTGAGAACTTTAGAGCTCCTGTTTATAATAGTCCAAGGCGGACTCGAATCACATGCTCAAGTATAAATATGCTATTAATGCTGTTATTAATTTGAACCGAGAGATTCATTAATGTTTTAAAGGCGTACTGCCCATGAACCATGTTTTTTAACCACGGAAGCCAAATTTTTATACGCTATGCACGGCACTCATGGCGATAAGTCTGACCGATTCCGTATCTTGGCCCCTTGCTGACATTAGCCGCAAAAACAGAAATTGCCTAAAAATAAACACCTCTGCCAATCCATCCCCCCAAATACTGTCGCAGTCCTCAGCAATTGGATTGGCCACCACAAGAGCAGCCACCCAACATTGCCGTTTGCTGCGATGCTACGCCTTTGCCTGTCTCTCGGCTTTGGGCTGTCTTCATTGGCTGACTGCAGTAAGATGAAAACGGCTGTCCCGGAGTCAACGCCAACCGTAACGGGTGGGCTGCGCGGTGGCGTTGTAAGCGTAAAAAGGACCACGTATTTCCAAGGACATGCAAACGCCCGCGCCATCCCACACTGAGTACAGACAGGGATAAGCAAAAATAGTAGAAGTAGATAAGAATAAGGAAACCGTGCGCAGAATCTCTGCGGCTGGCAGCAAACAGTCCGGAAAAAATGGTTAGCAATATTTTACGGTACACAAAACGAAAGAGAAAACACACTTTTAAATAAAAGAAGAAAAAGTAATGTCAACGGTTGAAGCGGTGAAAAAGAAGCCCAGGCCAGGGCAACTGAATAAGCCACAGCAACGCGAGTGCTCGGTCTACTCTACTTATGCAAAGAAGCTCCCAACGAAAATCAAACTTCATCTCCAGCAGCCAGCCGATGGCCAGTGCTTTTCCAGAACGTCAATCAGAACTTCGTTGTTGCAATCGGAGGACTTCTAGCTGTATCGGCATCGATTACAGGTTCGGTTTACCGTTACGGTTTGCGGTTGCGGTGCGATACGTATGTCACGCTTACAGTTAAAGCTCACCCTTCGACAAAATTGTTATAAAATGGTGATCAAAGTGAATACAATATAGTGATTGTGTCTAAATTCTGATTTTGGTCCAAAAAGGGAATATAATACAACTGCTTCATCAATACCTAATCTTCTGTAAAATGGACCTATCTACAGCTTATCGCTACAACCAGAATATGATGGAATATTATACATGTAATTCTCTACACTTAAAAAATTAGATAAATAAAAACATTATTTGATCACACACGAACACAACATAAAAGTTTTTGAACCTTCAAGGAACCATTGAATAATTTTTATACCCTTGCAGAGGGTATTATGATTTCAGTCTGAAGTTTGCAACGCAGTGAAGGAGGCATTTCCGACCCTATAAAGTATATATTTTATAGATCAGTATCACTAGGCGAGTCGATCTAGACATGTCCGTCGGTCCGACCGTTTCTACGCAAACTAGTCTCTTAGTTTTAAAGCCATCGGGCTCAAACTTTCCCAAAAGTCTTATTATACCCGTTACTCGTAGAGTAAAAGGGTATATTGTATTCGTGCAAAAGTATGTAACAGGGAGAAGGAAGCTTTTCCGACCCTATAAAGTATATATATTCTTGATCAGGATCACTAACCGAGTCGAACTAGCCATGTCCGTCTGTCTGTCCGTCTGTATGAACGCTGAGATCTCGGAAACTATAAAAGCTAGAGGATTGGCATTTTGCATGCATATTCTTGGAGTTCCTACGCAGCGCAAGTTTATTTCAAAATGGTGCCACGCCCCCTCTAACGCCCTCAATCGCCCTAAACCATTTTTTGAAAGTTATCTGTCGCCCACACCATTAAAGATTTTGGAAAAGTAAAAATGCAGTTTTATTGTGATTATCAATACCTATCGAAATGTAGAAGAAATTTTTCAAATCGGACCATTCGTTAAAAATTTATGTCCGATCAAAGATTTTATATATCTATCTCTCTCGCACTCCCTTAGCTGAGTAACGGGTATCTGATAGTCGGGGCACCCGACTATAGCGTTCTCTCTTGTTTCTTTTGCAGTTAGTATATATTTCGGAATATATGTCATATAGCTCCCATAGGAAAAATCCATAAAAAAAACGGATGACTATATAATATAGCTGCCATAGGAACGGTCGGAAAATGAAAAGGAAATTAATAGGAAAAAAATTATATCTTCGAAAGCAGATAAAATTTAGATTGTTGTAAAGTTAAAAGGAATGATCTGCAAGGGTATATAAGCTTCGGCTGACCGAAGCTAGCTTCCTTTCTTATTTTTTTAAGCCGTTAGCGTTTTGACTGTTAGCTATTAACGGAAATACAAATCTCTTGCATCTGTTGATGTTGATTACTTTATAGGCTCGGAAATGTCCCTCTACAAGGGTATAAATATGTATCTTAAAGTGTTTTTGTTTTTCAACATAATAATATATTGTTAAAGTCCTTGATTTATCGGGTACCTATATATTTTCGAGTAAGTTGCAACAATAACATTTTACACATTCTTCTGATATTGAGATTCAATAGATACATTATTAAATGACAATTGAGCCACCAACAAAGGTCCTTTGTTCACAGTAATACTGTAGCCGATATCCTGCTGAGTGCTTTCAGCAGCATAGGTCAAAGACGAGTATGTGTGAAAAAACATTTCCAAATTTTCAGCTGCTATTTTTTTTTTCTACTTAAAATTGTAATTTCAAATGTTTATAAATCCTTACACATCTTAATAATATTTCCTAAAGTTACTACACTTACTTATTTTATTGTTTATTTTATTTATATTTATCGGACATAATGTCAAGCAAAAAAACTTGTTTAAATTTAGATATTAACTATAACCAGAAAGGAAGCTAGCTACGGCCATATATGTATATTATACATATTTATACCCGTTACTCGTAGAGTAAAAGGGTATATTGTATTCGTGCAAGAGTATGTAACAGGTAGAAGGAAGCGTTTCCGACCCTATAAAGTATATATATTCTTGATCAGGGTCACTAGCCGAGTCGATCTAGCCATGTCCGTCTGTCCGTCTGTCTGTCCGTCTGTATGAACGCTGAGATCTCGGAAACTACAAAAGCTAGAGAGTTTGGATTACCCACACATACTCTTAGGCTTCCTACGCAGCGCAAGTTTATTTTAGACAAGGGCCACGCCCCTTGTAACGCCAACAATCGGCTTAAACGATTTTAAAAAATGTCTGACGCTCACACCTTTAAAATTTTATGAAAAGGAAAAATGCAGTTTTATTGTGTTTATTTTTCAAATCGGACCATTCGTTAAAAAGTTATGCGCGATCAAAGTTTTATATCTTCATCTCCCTCGCACCCCCTTAGCTGAGTAACGGGTATCTGATAGTCGGGGCACCCGACTATAGCGTTCTCTCTTGTTTTGTTTATGTTAGCCGCTATAGGCGCTATATATATAGCTGTGATGGTCCGATCATACTGAGTGATACACCAATAGAAAGGTATCGCAAAAACTAACAGGATTGCATACCAGAAAATCAATTGGCTTGAAAGAGAGATCGGAGAAAGTAAAATAAAGAAAATTTCGAGTTTTGGAGCTGTTGGGCCCGGTGGGGATAAATGCCTCCTCGCATTATTTTAGTTGTGTTTCTATTAAAAATTCCCGTCGAATGAGGGGTCATATAATAAAAACCGATGCTGTCTGTCCCAAAACGTTAGTTTAAAGTCCTGGAAATTTTATATGGTGTTAAACAGCTCGATATAAGAAACATTAGTTCTACCGCTTTTGGAAAAACTCGCTAGTTTGGCGGGAAAACAGCTATAAATGGCTAAATTTCGTAGTCCCATAACTTGCGAAATACTTAAGCTACATATTAAAGGTATTTTTAAGTACAATAAACGCCTCCTTAACACTATTTATGTATATGCAACAGATAACTTAACTTATGCACAAAACCATTTTTATACCCGTTACTCGTAGAGTAAAGTATATATATTCTTGATCAGGATCACAAGCCGAGTCGATATAGCCATGTCCGTCTGTCCGTCCGTATGAACGCTGAGATCTCGAAAACTATAAAAGCTAGAGGATTGACATTTTGCATGCAGATTCTTGGAGTTCCTACGCAGCGCAAGTTTGTTTCAAAAAGGTGCCACGCCCCCTCTAACGCCCACAATCGCCCTACACCATTTATTGAAAGGTGTCTGGCGCCCACAACTTAAAAGATTTCGAAAAAGTAAAAATGCAGTTTTATTCTGTTTATCAATACCTATGGAAATGTAGAAATCGGACCCTTCGTTAAAAAGTTATGCCCGATCAAAGTTTTTATCTCCATCTCCCTCGCACTCCCTCTAGCTGAGTAACGGGTATTTGATAGTCGGGGCACCCGACTATAGCGTTCTCTCTTGTTTTTAACTTATTTCATTTTTCTCAAAAACTGTTCTAACGATTTCATTTTAAATTTGACACTATATAGCCCTTGAGATTCCTCAACTTTTTATGTATAACACATTTTGTGATAAAAATGCGCGTTTGGAAGCAATTGAGCGATGAAAAGTGCAACCCGTTTCAGTTTAGTATAGGAACACTTCACCCTTATTCGAATGCCCAAAACCATTATAAAGTATATTTATTTAGACGAATGGCAATGCATTTTTTGTCACAAAATTTGATATCAGAATTGTAAGCTATTAAATTTAGCCAATTTTAACAAAGGCAACGTGAATAGCATATAAATTTACTTTTTCAAAGCGGAATATAACTATAAGCGTTCAAAATTGGCCAATTTTTCCAAAAGTCGAAGAACAAACGTTTTTCAGATCCAGCTGCCTAACACAGTAAAATTTATTAGAGGATCCTAAAACTACGATTTGATGCATACAAACAAAGGGACATTTCATTTCATTTTGGAAAGTCCTCCAAAATCTTGATTTTGGAATAACTTTTGAACGGAGCGTCGCTCTCTCTCCCAAGCCAATTGATTTTCTTAAAGTATTGGGGTGCGATTCTGTTAGTTTTTGTGATACCTTTCGATTGGTGTATCACTCATTATGATCGGACCATCACAACAGAGTTTCAATTCTGCGGCTACATAATAGTAGTCGCCTTCGCACACTCTCCTGGTGTGCTTCGTCACTACGTGTACTGCCGTCCACAGTGATATATTAGCTTCTATGAGAGCAAATGTAAACAAACAAAAACTTCTGATATCAAATAAAAAGACCTCTTAACGAGGTAAAAAACTAGTGACGATTGCACCTTCAACACACAAAAGTTCTAATATCAACATTTGTGACGAAAAATTATTACACTCGTCATTAAATACACTTTCTAATATTTTCTCATTCGGCACGCTGCAATAGAAAATGTATGTGAAGGGAAAAAGGCTGGAATCGTTTGCTAGGGCGGGCCGAATCAAAAAGAATATAAAACAAGTCAGAACGCTATAGTTGGGTGCCTCGACTATCAGATGCCTGTTAGAATCGTTACAGTTAAAGAGCACAACTTTTTAACGAATGGTCCGATTTGAAAAATTTCTTCTACATTTCAATAGGTATTGATAAAACAATAAAACTGAATTTTTACTTTTCCACAATATATTTAATGGTGTGGGCGCCAGACACAGAAACACACACACATAAAATCGTTTAAGGCGATTGTGGGCGTTAGAGACTGGCAGACATCGACTCGGCTAGTGACCTTGATCAAGAATATATATACTTTATAGGGTCGGAAACGCTTGCTTCTACCTGTTACATACTTTTGCACGAATACAATATACCCTTGTACTCTACTCTATGAGGTATAACAACAGTAGAGGCGTTGCGACATATAATTATATGTTTTATGTTTGCAATCGTGAGTTCAAGCCGCAAAGTAGTCAAAATGAGTTTTACGTAATTAATCCTTGTTTTTGCAAAGGCAATCTATCGGGGGTGTCACAGAAATCTTTTCCAACCAAATTTTTACCTAGCAAATCTCGGTGTCCCAGAAACCGTTTGAAAATCAAGTACACGAGTTTAACTCAAAATAGTAGGAACAACCGTTCTTAATTTAATAACGTTTTTCTTAATTTAAGACTTTATGGACGTCCGATTAAACTTGATCTGTGTGCACAAATTTTATGGCAAATTTGAAAAACAAGAATCTTTGAAAATGGATAGCCATATAAGCGCGTTACGAAAATGTCCCAATCCTTTCAAATAGTTTTTTTTTCGGTATGGTGGCAAATCCGCAAAAATCCTTTATTAGGGATAATTTGAACTCGTTCTATCCAAAATTGGACAACTAATACCTCTTGCAGGAAGTCTAACTCTTCACGAATAGTTAATGTCATGCAGTTAATGCCAGTTTGACTAAAATAATAATAATAATAATAATAATACATCACATGTCAAAATAGCAATTGTCATAAAAAAACATTTGCCACTATACCCCACTTTTGTTATCTTAGTCTCTGGTTAAGTGAAGATTTTATTAAATATGTATGTTGGTTTTAATATACTCAAAGTGAATTTGTACCCATTAAACTCGGGAATAATAAATTCGGAGTAAAAGGGAGCAGTTAGCACAGAAAATTCAAATTAGTGAAATAATTGAGAATCCCGCAGTGAATTATTGTAAATGAAGTGTGGTAAGTGCTCTTTTCTCTGTGCCTTGGCCTGGCATGTTTGTCATTAGTTATTCTGTCTTCAATCGTTATATGATGCGCGGTCTCTTTGTCTCTTTGGATTGGTACCAAATTGTTTGTATTTCTGTACACAGGCAAATGTTATCCTAATCCATATCCCTTAAGATTTATAAATGGAAAGAAAGATTGATAATTAAGGGGATACGTCCACAACCCAGACCGTAGGAGCTAGACCAGTTAAATTTTTACACAGTACTCCATGGCTCACTAAGTTCTTACATGTCCCCCCAGTAGCCCCAAACAGCTCCAAAGCTATATTTACGAATCAAAATCAAAGCCCTGTTATATGGGCTAAGCTCTAGAGCTCGAAAATTATAGATGTCAGTATCGATATTATCGATTGTTTTGAAAATTTACAAACATCTATGTTTATCTGATACATCGATGTTTTTTTACCCTTGGAGACGGTATTATGATTTCAGTCAGAAGTTTGCAACGCAGTGAAGGAGACGTTTCCGAACCCATAAAGTATTTATATTCTTGATTAGGATCTCAGGATCAATAGGGGAATCGATATAGCCATGTCCGTCAGTCTGTCTGTTTCAATACCGTTTGGGAGCTCAGTTTAAAAGCTAGCGACCTATAACTTTCACAGTCGTCCTAAAACATATGTTCGTCTATTTCCAAAAGCTCCTATAGGAACATTTGGAAATAACTCGAAAAAATTAAAAATCTTATTTTTTTACGAATATCTTGGTCAGGGTTAAAGCGCGTGCCGATCGGACGTTTATATCCTATAGCTCCAATAGGAATAATCGGGTGTGTCACAGAAATCTCTTCCACCCAAGACGGTTGGTTTTGTGCGTTGATGTAAGTTAATATCATACCGGATTTCGGTTGGAAATAGTTTCTGTGATATACAAATTTTAAAAATTTAATTTATTTCCATATATAAAATATTTTGTTGTTTATTCTTTAATGTTGTGTATTTATGGCATTCTAGTCAAATTTTCAACCGTGAAATGTGCAAGGGTATTAAAACTTCGGCTTGCCGAAGATAGCTTCCGTCCTCTTTATACTTTTGCAAAGGGTATAATGATTTCAGTCAGAAGTTTTCAACGCAATGAGGAGACGTTTCCGACCCCATTAAGTATATATATTATTGATCAGCATCACTAGACGAGTCGATCTAGCCATGTCCGTCTGTCCTCCTGTCCTTCTGTCCGTCCGTATGAACGCTGAGATCTCGGGAACTACAAAAGCTAGAAAGTTGGAATTAGTTTATTTCAGCCGAGCGCCACGCCCCCTCAAACGCCCATAATCGCAATTTTGTTGCGTTTATTTATACCTATCGAAATGTAGAAGAAATTTTTAAAATCGACCATTCGTTAAAAAGTTATGCCCGATCAAAGTTTTATAAACCCATCTCACTCGCACTCCCTTTAGCTGAGTAACGGGTATCTGATAGTCGGCGCATTCGACTACAGCGTTCTTCCTTGTTTTGACCTAAATTGTGTTCATTTTAACGGTTAACGGTTTTAACGGTTAATTCTATAGCCCAAATACTTGCAAAAATTTCTAGCATGTTGAAATGTATTTTTAAGGAGTTTTTTAGATCTTGTAATTTATTGCGCCGCATTTTGTCGCAGAAGCGAAAGCCCGCTAAGAGATAGAATGAAAATATTTTATAAAGTATATTTATAACCGTTACTCGTAGAGTAACTAGAAGCATTTCCGACCCTATAATATATATATATTCTTGATTAGGATCACTAGACGAGTCGATCTAGCCATGTCCGTCTGTCCGTTTCTATGCGAACTAGTCTCTTAGTTTTAAAGCTATCGCGATGAAACGTTCCCAAAAGTCTTCTTTCTATTGCAGGTAGTACATATGTCGAAACGAAACGAATCGGACCTCGAGCACCGATCAAGTGAGGACTAAACTTTGGGTACATATTATAACTGCGAATGTCAAGAAACTACTCGCTTGCTGTTTGCATATCTCCATCTCTCTTACACTCATAGAAATTTTTACCTAAATACTAGAAAAGTCGCCCTAAAACAGAGTTCGCCCTAAAACTACGAAAAATTTTCTTATTATAGGGGTGGCTAGCCCTAAAAATAGGAAAAATCGCCATGGAAAATATTTTTTAGGGTTAGTTTTTTCAAAAAGGCAAAAATGCCCTATTATTTAGGGCGAATTTTTATGAACGAACTCTGATAGAATTTCCTTCTTTTAAGGGCGAAATCGCCCTAAAAAGTAGAACAAAATACACCAAAAATTGCCCTAAAAACTACCAAGATTCAAACGAAAATTTTAAGACGCAATAAATGGATACATACATGTAAAACGTGTTACGTACATGTGTATGTAGTTGACACGTCAAAACAAGTGAGTTAGAAATTCTAAGGCGAATCGCCCTAATAATCGCACCAAAAGTTTGAAAATGGGTAGCCCAGCGGTCTAAGCACTCGCACTTTCAGCTTTACTTACTGTTTGAAAATACGGGTCGTGGGTTCGATCCCTGTGTGAGTCAACTATTTTTTTTTTTTTCTTTTGAGTTTTTGTTATTATTGATATTTTTTCGCCCGCATGTTAAATTTAAAGTAGTCTTTAAACCTTAAATACGTATGGATATTCTGAGTTTAAAAACTAAATTATGTAAGGCATGTGAAAAAACGGCCGAAAATATCCCACCCATCAGCAAAAAGAAAACAAGTTTTCGTTCCCTTTAGTCAAAATATAACTTAGACCTCAAGAAAATAAGATGTGTACAGGGTTTGTACGTCGCTTAGCGCGATGGGACTGTGGTGCAGCGTTAGAGCGTTAGACTCTAACCCGAGAGGCCGTGGGTTCGATCCCACGTAGTGATATGACCGAAAGTTTTTCTCAAGTAAGTTGTTTTTTCTCCTTATATATATCTCATTAATTCGATTACAAAGATGATTTTTCAGTTCTAAACGCCGTGTTGCATAGGTAAGCCTTCCAACCGCATCCTTCCCATATACGGCAACAACAAGTACATTTAAATGATCTGAAGCAGGGTAGTTGTGTGTGTGTGTTGAAGTCAAGTCCAGTTCCTAGGACCTACGCGGCTTAGTATAAAGTCTATCCCAGGCATAAGGGATACTCTCTCCCATATGGGAAAAATAGATTTTTTGGTTTGATTTTTGGTTTGATTTTTAGGGCGATTCGCCTTTAAAAACAGAAAAATAACCCTAAATATAAGAAAAAAAAACCCTACATAAAAGAAAAACTGCCTTTAAATCCAGAAAAACGCCCTAGATTTATGAAAAACTGCCTTAAGTTTAGAGGTCTTTTTCTTATTTCCAAGAACATTCGCCTTTAAATCTAGAAAAACGCCTTGCTGCCTTCAGTTTCAAGGTCTTATTTCTTAATTTCAGGGCAATTACCTTCAAAAATAGAAAAATAGCCCTAGATCTAAGAAAAATCGCGCTAAATGTATGACTAATTCACCCGTACTTTTAGGGTAATTTGCCCTTATTTCATTGCCTAGTCGCCATTGACCCCCGTATTAGGGCGATTTTCCTTGTTTTTAGGGCGATTTTACCGGAAAATTTCTATGAGTGTACACTCATTTAGCTAAGTATCTAGTAATTGATAGTCGAGGCACTTGACTAAAGCAAAAAAAAAATATTTGGAAAAGTGGGCTGTACAAATTGACCGCTTGTACGCGGTAGAGTGGGCGTGGTAAAACAAACTTGCGATGTGCAGGAACACCTATGTAGCATCTGCATACTTAATGCAAAACTTCTAGCTTCATACAAACAGGCCGTCAAACGGACTGACGGACAGGCTTCATCGACTTTATAGGGTAGGAATTTTAAAAAATTGGTTTTACATGAGCCCCTAGTACACTGTGGTGTACATTCTACCCTTCATCGAATTTTATTTGATACCCCTGAACCCTCTGTACATGATACTATAAAATTTTCTTGGTTATAGCAAGGCAAAACTATACTTTTAAATAAATCAAGATATATAAGTTAAAATAATTGCTTATTGTAATAGTAAATTTGTTGTTTTAAATGATTTTTATTTCGCGGTCCTCACATACGTGTCTACTTAGCACAGTTCCGACGAAGAAGTGTTTTTTTTTTCTCGTTTCAAGGTTGCCACACATTTTTTTACGTTCTGCCTTGACAGATCGTATACTTAAATGTAGTATTTTATATACTGTCCATAGTTATACAATAAATACTTAATCTATCTTGTTTAAATGTTTATCTTATAATCTAATTTTAAATATTGGTTGTTGTTTAAGATATTAACAAAGAATTATCTTACATTATTTATTTTAAATAGGTCATGGAGGAGTTAATCAACTTGGAGGCGTCTTTGTTAACGGGCGCCCACTACCCGATGTCGTTCGTCAGCGTATTGTGGAGCTCGCGCACAATGGTGTCCGCCCATGTGACATATCACGCCAGTTACGCGTGAGCCATGGTTGTGTGTCCAAGATACTATCAAGGTAATTAAGCACTAAAAGTAACACTATATAATATCTAAAATTTACCTCGATGGATGCGATAAATTTGAATTTGTAACGAATTCCCAAATTTAACTGCGTTCTCCGAAAAGTTCCCCAATGCAAGGATACTAAGAAACAGGACCTCAAAGTTGGAAAAATTCGCAAAAGCTAAATTAATAGTAACTGAAAAATCTCTTTCCTTGTATATTTTATTAAATGGAAAGATCTCAGTAAAATTGTGTATGAAAAGGAGGAAAAAGCGGCTAAACTGGTAATTTTTAGATATTTTGCAGTTTTGCTTACACACAAAAATAAAATTGTCAAAAAGACCCCAACCAAAAAAAAAATGTCAATTTTGTCATGGATATAGGTGTGTGTCTTTGCTAATTGTGTGTATTTGTTGTTGTGACACTAACTATTTACTTAGTAGAATTGACTATTATTTGTGGTTGGGGACTGATTGACAATTATAACAGTTGATTTTACCAAGTATTTTTTTGTGTGTAGGAAAAAAATTGCATTACAAAATTTTTTTTTGTTAGTCCCAGGAAAAAATTTTAAAATTTTACTTTCACAAAAAATGGTCTAATTTTCTAACTTTTCAAAGGCTGCTTAATGGGCTAAGAACCATTTTGTGTCATTTAAACGGAATTAAAATGCTCTTTCTGTAGCTGCCAAAATGGTTATATTAAAAGTTCAAAATATGTGTAGATTTAACTTTCAAATCTGTCAAAATAGTTATGCCGACTAGTGTATATAGTAGTTGAATTTGAAACACTCTCTTTGGGTGCTTCATCATTACGTGTACTGCCACTGTGATTAAGCGGCGTTAAAATGTCTCCCAAATCATTATTTAACAAGAAAGGAAGCTAGCTTCGGCCAGCCGAAGCTTATATACCCTTGCAGATCATTCATATTTATTAACAAAAACATCAACCGTCCGTCTGACCGTTCCGAACAATAAAAGCAAAAAGTTTTTATTAAGCATGCCTGCGTGATGCCTGGTCAGCGTTTTTATTTTAAAAATGCTTAATAGACTAATGGATTTATAATACAGGGCACTGTCTATACCGTTAATTTTTTTTAATTACTAAAACTTTGCATACTTTATTTTCAGATATTACGAGACTGGCAGTTTTAAGGCCGGTGTTATTGGCGGTTCCAAACCAAAAGTGGCCACCCCGCCAGTAGTAGATGCAATAGCCAACTATAAACGCGAAAATCCCACGATGTTCGCTTGGGAGATCCGAGATCGGCTTTTGGCAGAAGCTATATGCTCACAGGATAATGTTCCCAGTGTTTCTTCAATAAACCGGTAAGGAAATACTTTTAAACAAGAAAGGAAGCTAGCTTCGGCCAGCCGGAGCTTATAAACCCTTGCAGATCATTCCTATTCATTTACAAAAACATTAAATTTGGAGTAACTTGTGTATATGTTATTATTATTAATTTTTTGATTCCTCCTTTGGCAGCTATATATTAAAAACGTCCGAATTTTGATATGTTAAATATAATCTATATCCCAGAGAAGAAGGGAATGTAATAAAAATAAAAAAAAATATAATTTTTTCCTATTAATTTCCATTTAATTTTTCGACCGTTCCTATGGCAGCTATATGATATAGTGATCCGATTTTTTAAAAATTTAATTCAAGCGTAGAAAGCAATATTTCAAAAAACAGATCTAGATTTGTTCACGATTTTTTTCCGATCCTTTCTGTGGGAGCTATAAGATATAGTTATCCGGTCGGTTCCGACATATATACTACCTGCAATAGAAAGAAGCCTTTTGTTTGAGCCCGATAGCATTAAAACTGAGAGACTAGTTTGCGTAGAAACGGACGGACAGACGGACATGGCTAGGTCGACTCGTCTAGTGATGCTGATGAAGAATATATATACTTTACGGGGTCGGAAACGTCTCCTTCACTGCGTTGCAAACTTCTGACCGAAATCATTATACCCTATGCAAGGGTATACAAATTGAAGTCCCAATCAAGCCTGAAACCCAAGCGTGGATTAGAACGGATATACGAACATCCGCTACGCGCTATGTTGGTGCTCCGAAGTTTGTTTGCTGTCATGCTGTTAACATCCGTATCCGTTTCCTTAAAGCTAAACTCGGATAGAGCCCGACATCATACTGACTTTATATTTAACCAAACCTTTCATCTAATAAATATATCTAAGTAGTTTTTAGCGTTCATAATTGTGGCACAATGCTTGACACACGACCACAACAAAAGCCACTTTCCTCTCGAGCATCCGGTGTGGCTTTATTGCCGACAGCATCATCCTAGAGTCTTGGCCACGCCACGTGGCGGTTCCGACGTCGACACTGCCCCACATTGCTTTTATTTACGCACTTCCTTTTTGGCCATAATTTATGTTGGTAGCATTCAAAGATACCACCGAAAAGCAGCTGCAAAAACCTTCAAACGATTGCCTAGTAAAAAATAGCTGCACCCCTTAATTAATCATTATTTAGTATAAAAACCTTGTCAAATACTTTTACCATTTTGGCGTCATCTTCCAAAATATTTTTATACCCGTTACTCGTAGAGTAAAAGGGTATATTGTATTCGTGCAAAAGTATGTAACAGGCAGAAGGAAGCGTTTCCGACCCTATAAAGTATATATATTCTTAATCAGGATTACTAGCCGAGCCGAGCTGAGATCTCGGAAACTAGAAAATTGGGGTTAATATTCTTGGGCTTTCAACACATCCCAAGTTTGTTTCAGCCGAACGCCAAGTCTACTCAATCGCCCACAATCGCCTTAAAGGACTTTAAAATATGTCTGGCGCTCACATCTTTAAAGATTTAGAAAACTAAAAATGCATTTTGTTATGTTTAAAAATACCTATCAAAATGTTTTAAATCTGACCTTTCATTAAAAAGTTAGTTATTAACAGTTAAGAATTAAAACAGCCTCTAGATGGAGCCATCAAAATTTTAACAGCCGCTGGATGGCGCCCATGGGCGCCATGGGCTTCTGCAGTAGCTTTTATGATTGCACATCTCCATCTCCATTGCACTCCCTTCAGCTGATTAACCGATATCCGATATCTTGTTTTAATTTAAGCCTATTGCTCGTCCTTCCCTGCAAAAAAAAAAAACAAATCAAATTTAAAAAAAACTTAAAATTTTTCTGAATATGGGATTCGAAAGATAAAGAGTGTCACTTTTAAAATACTTTAACAGCAAAACGAACCATGAATCCGTTTGCCTGTGATACCCCTGAAAAGTTGGCCAATTTCAGCATTTTTCTAACTTTGAGGTCGTTCTGCTAAGAATCCATACGTCGGGGAACTTTTTAGAAAAGTTTAACTCGTAAGGAATTCAAAAATATCGCATCCATCGAGGTAAATTTTTAATGTAACATAGTGTTATTGTTAAATTTAATTCGAAATTCAGGATTATTAAAAAACAAGAAAGGAATCTAACTTCCGCCAGTTGAAGATTATGTACCCTTGCAGATCATTCCTATTGAATTACAAAAAAAAACAAAAACACCTTTTAACGAGGTAAAAAAGATATGACGATCGCACCATCAATATTAAAAAACAGGGACCGTAACAGTTATAAGTTTATTTATAAAACTCGCACTAAAAATCTTATTTATGATTGTATTTTTTTCTGGGACCGTAATCATTATAAGTGGAACAAGAGAGAACGCTATAGTCGGGTGCCCCGTAGAGTAAAAGGGTATATTGTACTCGTGCAAAAGTATGTAACAGGGAGAAGGAAGGTTTTCCGACCCTATAAAGTATATATATTCTGGATCAGGATCACTAGCCGAGTCGAACTAGCCATGTCCGTCTGTCCGTCTGTCCGTCTGTCCGTCCGTATGAACGCTGAGATCTCGGAAACTATAAAAGCTAGAGGATTGGCATTTTGCATGCATATTCTTGGAGTTCCTACGCAGCGCAAGTTTATTTCAAAATGGTGCCACGCCCCCTCTAACGCCCTCAATCGCCCTACACCATTTTTTGAAAGGTGTCTGGCGCCCACACCATTAAAGATTTTGGAAAACTAAAAATGCAGTTTTATTGTGACTATCAATACCTATCGAAATGTAGAAGAAATTTTTCAAATCGGACCATTCGTTAAAAAGTTATGCCCGGTCAAAGATTTTATATATCTATCTCCCTCGCACTCCCTTAGCTGAGTAACGGGTATCTGATAGTCGGGGCACCCGACTATAGCGTTCTCTCTTGTTTTAACATTCAATTCAGCTCATAAAATAAAATCATAAAATCCCAATTCTCTTGCTTTTGTAGTTTCTGAGATCTCAGCGTTCATCCGGACGGACAGACGGACAGACGGACATGGCTAGATCGACTCGGCTAGTGACCCTGATCAAGAAGTCCGGGAAGTTTCCTGGAGTTTCCCCTAGACTTTTTACTTACTCTGATTTATCCGGTTTTTGAACCGGGGTCCGCTCGCATCAGAGGCAGACGTGTTACCCACTGGGCCATCACACCATGTTAAGCGCGAGTGCCTAAGTTCAACTTAAATGTAAAGTTATTGGTCTTAAATTAATTCCGTATGGTATCAATATGAGAACATGGCCTTAACATGTCGCACCGCACTTGTTTAGTACTTTTTCCCATACCGATTTACAGCAAGCTTATACCTAAACAAATTAAATTAGAATTTGAGTTTTCAACCTCACATGACACGTGCAACCATTCATAATCAATTCGATTCGTGTTACTACTAGGTCCTGTAATACTGAACGAACGCCAGAGCTGACATGTGACCGATGATAATGCCAAAGTCGCGGCGAACAGGGGTAATTCATGGTATAATCAGCAAGAACATTTCATAATGCGACAATGTGTGATGTGATGGCACTTGAGCGATGATTAGGGTGGTGGTGATTCAATCGAATCAAAATTGTGCGTTCGAGGGCGGCAGGACTCCCCATATACTGATTCCCAGGAGACTGACACTTAATAAAGTGACTTTCATAGCACTCAACCAATTTTAGTTTTCAGCCCTCCGCCGAAGTACATTCAAATGTATCTACAGACGTATACAACGGAACATGCAGCGGGTTGTACTTTTCTCGAATCCCAAACATATGTCTCAATTGTGTGCACTGTCCAAATATCCAATTGCTCATCCCGTCTCCAAACTGGTACTCAAAAAAAAAGTAAATCTGAGACTGTTGTCATCAGGGCATGATTTGGGCAGAATTGACTTCTGTTTTTGCAACCCTCTGAGGCATATGGTTTCCCTAACAATTTAAAAAGCATCCTGCCAAATGTACTTACATACATCGCGCATTAGGGGACTCCAGGTAAATAATTCCTCAAAGGGGAATTAGGTCGCCTCGAGGCAAATTCCTCAACCGCATGTTATTTTTTAAAAATGCTTAATACATTTTCATGGTTTTAACCCTACTTTTTTGTTTTTTTCAAGTTAAAACTGGTATTCAATACAAAATTTAATAGAAGGAAAATGGCACTGGAAGCTGACGTCCTTCTGCCTAATCCTACTTTAAATTTGACATGCGGACGAGAAAACGGACCATAATGTATAATTTGCAACGAAGTTTATAAACCCTTGCAGTTAAAACGAAAATCACTGGTTATATGATTATGCCATATAACTATTAGGTTTCAGCATCCGCGGATCCACGGGAGGGATTTTCAACCCACTCGGGTGAAAAATTAAAGAAAATTATGTATTCAAAAAGTATGCAACAAAAAATGTGTTCTGAAATCCGCCCGACAATCCAATCCTGGATTAAAGCGAGCTACTCAATCCTTATGTTCAAGAAGTAGTAAAATTCTATAGAATAATAGCAAGCCAATAATAAACGCAAATTTCTTACTTTTTCAAATTTCAGCATTGTGAGGAATAAAGCCGCAGAGAAAGCCAAACATGTCCATCATCACCAACAGCATCATGTGCCACAGGGTCTCGGTGGAGGACACATTGCCACAGAAAGTCTCGATAGCAGCACAGGAACGAACGGCGAGCCACACCCACCGAGTGGTGGAACTAGCAATAGTAGTGCTAATTCGGCAAACACAAACGCTTCTGCGGCGGCGATTGCGCCTCACGGTTCAATTCCGACGTCGGGCACTGATTCTGTCCAAGTTCCAGTCGGTCAAATCAATGCAAACACCAATGACACCAGCAATGGAAATATCAACTCAACGACTGAACAACGAACGACTGGATATAGCATTAATGGAATATTAGGTATACAACATGGACATCATTCTCACAACAATAATAACAACAGTAGCGTCAACAACAACAACAATGCAGATCCCACCAATTGTAAACGTAAAAGAATCGAAGCCCATGGTAAGTTTATTTTGAGTTATCGCATTTAATGCGGAGTCGACAAATACATAAACAAGTTCATATGAAAAGGATACCGTGTATATAAGCTCGATAAATAAATAAATCAGCCAAAAGGATTGGATAACTGAATCTGGCCCTTACAATTTCTAAGATGAAGATATTCGAAAGGTCAGACTATCGGTGTGTGTACATAGGTGCAACTGTGCGCGGTGTAAAGTCCGGAAATGAACACATCTAAATCCTTAATTATTTAATATTCGTTAAATCCCCGTCGGCTCATTTAAATATCTGAAAGCAAACCGAAGAACAGATAAGATTGAACTAGAAATTACTGCGTGCAAAAGGGAATAGTCTTGTGGTATCTTTAAATCAGATATCCTGTACCGAATGTCGGGCAGAATAACTAGATATTATCTTAATTGATTGTGAGGGTTGCCAAAGTAGATACAATTTGATAATAATTCCAAGCTGTCCAAATTACCTATTCCTCAGAAAGTGCCTGTCCGTTTCAATAAATACCCAAGAATTTATAACAGCAAGCGAGCAATCGCACCCTAGATGAAGAGATTTCGATTCAATCGTACCATACTGGTGTACATGGTTCGATTTTTTATTTTATTTTTGAGAGCTAGACACCATTATCCATAAAGGTTATCAGATCTTGGCAGGTCTGCAAAGTTGTGTCATTGAATGGGTAATAAAAAGCCATATAAAAATCACAAATCGACTCATGGCCCATTTTTTTAAGCTTCCCTAAAATTGCTATTTGAGTCGCTTGGGGAATTAACTGCTGTTCACTTGTGGCAAATTTGTTCGAATAAAACAGATCGATGCAGGAGAAGTACCATGAAATTCGACAAAGGGTTGCTTACCAAGTGACCAATGTGTGGCCATGTGGACAAATTTCGCAATCAAACCCATTTCAAGTTGATTCAGCATCCACTTTTAACAGAGCACACAAAATTTAATTTTTAATTATGATATAATTATAAAAATTTCTTCGGATACCGTTACTCAGCTAAAAAAAGTGCGAAATATACAAGCTGCACAGTGACGGCAAAGCGGCACCTAGTGCCAAAAATTATGATTGCCAATAACTATTTATTAAATGGTCAGATTTTAACAATGATAAGATTTAAGTATTGATAACGGAAACAAAATCTTATTCACCCTTTTAAAAAATCTTTGTCTCTTGCTCGAACAGAAGAAAGAACGCTACAGTCAAATTTCGTTATAAGCTAAAATAGATACCGCTTGGAGGCAGTCCATATATTACAAAAACATTTAAGTGTGGGGGGATGTCAGCGAATCGAAAAAGGAAATCGTGATTACGAAATATATTGTCAGCTCCTGCCTTTGTCATACATTTTCCCTTTTTTGGATGGACGTTAAACTTCAAAGTCCGACTAAAACCTATTATAATAATAGAAAAGAATGAAATGTCAAAAATAAATTTGAAAGGGTGTCGGTGTACTTATATTTACATTACCGCCGACGCAATGTGACTATTAACTCACGAACGCACTTAGGCGGCACGTGACAAACTTGAACAACGCAAAACGAAAGGAAATATCTTGACAAACCGTAATATAAATAAAATTAACTGATTAATGTTTAACCAATTTACTTTTTAGATGAGAACCGTGACACAAATATCCATTCTGAAGATGATGGCAAACGGCAACGTATGGGATACAGTGGCGATCAACTTTACCCAAATGTAAGTGTACAATTCAATTTACGAGGGTGGCTTTGAAATCGACGCTAAAGGTTTTCTGTGGCTTCCCCAGTCAGACTAATACAATTAGTTTTCCTTATTTCTATATAACTAATAAAACGAAAATAAGGCAAAGGAATCAGATATTGTTATATATTCAATGTGGTCCCTGAAAATGTGACTAAACAAGAAAGGAAGCTAGCTTCGGCCAACCGAAGCTTATATACCCTTGCAGATCATTCCTATTCATTTACAAAAACATTAATTTAAATGAACTTTCGTATATGTTAAAACAATCCAAATTTTAGCTGCTTTCGTATTACTTTGCACTTAATTTTTTGATCCTTCCCGTGGCAGCTATATAATATAGCCGTCCGATTTTTGTTAAATTTTATTCGAAATTTTGAAATGTTAAAGAAAAACCATATCCCAGAGAAGAAAAGTATGTAATAAAAATCAACAGATATAATTTTTTTCCTATTAATTACCATTTAATTTTCCGACCGTACCTATGGCAGCTATATGATATAGTCATCCGATTTTTTTAGAATTTTATTCGAAATTCAGAAATATTTAAAAAATAGTATTCCCAAAAGTTGAAGGTAATATTTCAAAAAACATTAAAGCTAGAAATTTTTTTACGTTTTTTACGTTTTTTTTTTTGATCCTTTATATGGGAGCTATAAGATATAGTTGTCCGATCCGGTCGGGTCCGACATATATACTACCTGCAATAGGAAGAAGACTTTTGGGAAAGTTTGAGCCCGATAGCTTCAAAACTGAGGGACTAGTTGGCGTAGAAACGGACGGACAGACGGACGGACAGACGGACAGACGGACAGACGGACAGACGGACGGACAGACGGACATGGCTAGATCGACTCGTCTTGTCATGCTGATCAAGAATATATAAACTTTATGGGGTCGGAAACGTCTCCTTCACTGCGTTGCAAATTTCTGACTGAAATCATAATACCCTCTGCAAGGGTATAAAAACTTCACAAGGGAATAAGCTCTTAAGGGCGTAGGGTCTTAGGCATTAAAACATCGCCTTACTTTGGGATTTTTGTTTGGAAAACTAGTTCAAAACTTTTGTATATTATTTAATTACATTTAATAACATCCAGCAAATTTTATATTAGTTATTTATCGGAGACCAACAGTGTGCTAAAATAATCGGATTATATTTTTTTTATTTCTGTTAAAAATTAAAAAAAGCTTAATTAGTATTAAAGGGGAGTAGATGCATTCGCGTTATCTGATTTTCTTTTTCTAAAATTACAGTACCAAGTCAAAAATATATAAATGTTTGTTTTTTCAAGATTTGGTCAGGGAAATGGTGTATTAAGGATGAACACAAGCTGCTTGCCGAGCTAGGCAATTTGACAACAGGCAGCGGAAACTGCGCAGCATCATATTATGAGGCTCCAAACGGATTTTCAACAAACTCAATATCAGGAGCTGGCCCGACACCATCTAGCAGTGATACGTCTATGTTGTACGATAGTATTGCAACGATTTCGCAAACTCAAAGCTCACTTTATACACCAACAATAGGACCTTCAATTGGTAAGTCATATACCCCACTATATTACAAAGTATTTTTGAATTTAATAGTTTATTTTGTATGTTTTATTTGTTATTATTTGATACATTTTCTTTAAATATGGTATACCTATTTATTTTTCTTTAAATTTATTTTCCTTCGTAAACTTAACCGATGTAGGAGGCAGTTCGCTTACACCTTTAGTCCCTATAAGCATGCATGAAATGAAGCTTAGTGCAAATTCAATGCAGGAACAGACAATCGCTCCCTTTTACACAGGTAAGGAAAGACAGATTGTTATACTGAGTTCTTAAGGATATGCACATAAATCCGAATGTTTCTAAAATATTCTAAATTATTATTTTTTTTTCGGTTGATTTTTTTTTATTGTCGCCGATTTTTTTATTGACCCTAACGTTTAAGTCTGTCACTAAAGAAAAGTACATATAATTAAAATACAACATAATCTTTCAAATGTTATATAACAATATAGTTTACATTCTCCAATCTGAATGTAAAAGAAAGCAGATCGTTCCTATGATAGCTATAAGATATGGAGCAGATAGTAGAAGAGAATATGATCAAGATCATCGAAGCTACAATTTGTTTCCTATTATTTTCTCATTAATTCTCTGACCGTTCCTCTGGCAGCTATATGATATAATCGACCTTTTTTTTTTTAATTTTAATTCTAAATTCTAAAATATTCTCACTGAAATCATAACACCTCTTGCAAGGGTATAAAAAACAGTGAGTTTGGATTGATAAAATCGTTCTTCAATTAACCGATTTATGTTTCTTAGTAATTTTTCAATATTTATAACTGTCAGACCAGGCCACAATAGTCGATTTACTATTTCTATGAATCAAACAAAAAACAAGAGAGAACGCTATAGTCGGGTGCCCCGACGATCTGATACCCGTTACTCAACTAAAAGGGAGTGCGAGGGAGATGGAGATATAAAACTTTGATCGCGCATTACTTTTTAACGGATGGTCCGATTTGAAAAATTTCGATAGGTATTAATAAACACAACAAAACTGCATTTTTACTTTTCCGAAATCTTTAAAGGTGTAAGCGCCAAACACCTTTTAAAATCGTTTGATTGTGCGCGTTAGAGGGGGCGTGGTTCTCGGCTGAAATAAACATGCGCTGCGTAGGAAGCCCAAGAATATGTGTTTGGTAATCCCAACTCTATAGCTTTTGTAGTTTCCGAGATCTCAGCGTTCATACAGACGGACAGACAGACGAACAGACGGGAATGGCTAGATCGACTCGGCTAGTGACCCTGATCAAGAATATATTTACTTTATAGGGTTGGAAATACCTGTCGAAAAGAAGCAATTTTTAAAATCTGACCATTCGTTGAAAAGTTATGCGCGATCAAAGTTTTATAACTCCATCTCCCTCGCACTGAGTAACGGGTATCTGATAGTTCTCTTGTTTCATAATATAAATATACGTAATATATATACGTTTGAACACAATACATTGTACAGCCAAATATAAAAGTATATATTAGTTACCATTTGAGTTATAGAAAGCTAAAATCGGTTAATGAGAAAAAGTTTAATGAAAGTTTATGTAGACACCTTTTTTTAGGCATTGTCTGTAGCCGAAACTTACCGATTCGATATTTCAAGCTGCACCGCTATCGTGGGTGACACAGAAACCCATTATTGGGACTGAAAATGGTTTGAGCCATGTATTTTTTATGCTGTTATGTAACTTGGAAAGATCGTTTTGTAACCGATGCTAAGGTGACAATACTTTACTCCTAAAAAATGTTAACTAGCGAAAAACGAAAACTATCGTAAAACCAGAAAGATGCACACATATTAGCATTTAATGGAAGTGGGATTTAAGCAAATGATAATTTAGAAATTAGCCCAAAATCTTTTAATGTTATTGCATATATATTAGCTCTAGCATTTGACGGAAACTATTCATCAATGGAAAACGGCACCTCATCAGTCGGACAAGGAATCATTAATGTGTCAGAAAGCTCCGATCCGGCTGATCTTTGCACGATTAGCACTAGGATTGTACAAGACCACTCGGAAAATAATAGTAACAGTGTAAAGGTGGCCCAGTCGCACAATGAGGGGGGCAGAGAAGAAACCAATAAGGAATCTGTCAAACAAAATACCAATTCGGATGCCAGTGAACATATTCCTTTGCCACATCTACATCATATAGCAGAAGAGCAGTTAATAAGAGGAAACCGACGCCCACCTTTAAACACTATTACACACCCATCTTCCCTAATACTTCTGCAGCCGTCAACCTCGTCACTTAGTGTCCACGACGATCGATCAGACGTTGAACCCAATCTGCGTAATAATGTAGGCCTTTATTCAACACCTACAGTGCTACCAAGTTTTAATCACTACTCCGCAGGCAAGTTGAAAATATAGGAGTACAACGTACATGAGAAGAGTATCCCACAATTTTCTCATACTTGCACTTTCATCTATTGCACTAAACTGGTGTTGGGTAACCTAAATTCAAAGTGATCGGAAAAAGGTCAAAGTAACCCTAACTTATATAGATCTATAAACTACAAGTACTCTTGATCAGCGTTAAAAGTCAGAAGCCCATACACACAAAAAAAACACGCCAAATTTCTGGTCGTTTTTACATGAAATTCTCATAAAATTGATATTAAATAATATCATTTTTGCCGAATTCTCTCTCTCAGAGATTCTCTAACTTCTAAAAAGAAAGCAAGGAGAAATATGGCGAGCAAAATATTGATATTATGAAGTAATTGTGTTTCACATGTTCTCCTCCGCGACCCATAACACCTTTTCGACTGGTTTTGTACAACCGGGACTTGATTAATAGAATGTTCTACAACTGACAACTTTTTGCGACTTTACGATTTGATCTCTTTTTTTCGACTGTGTGGTACTCTTTCTTATCATCTATTTTCTTTTGTGTTGTGTGTGGCTGCCAACCTGATCGAAACCATTTCTTCCTTACATATATGTTCATTAGGGTGCACTTTTTATACCCTTGCAGAGGGTATTATAATTTCAGTCAGAAGTTTGTAACGCAGTGAAGGAGGCGTTTCCGACACATAAAGTATATATATTCTTGATCAGCACCAATAGCCGAGACCATCTAGCGTTTTAATTTTTGACAACTTAAAAACCAAATTTGAAATAGGCTCGCAGAATCTGGAACCCCTGGAATGAAAATCATCAATAATTAATATGGTTACAATAATTATTATTGAATTTCATTTATTAGATAAAAACAATTAATATCTTTTTTACGTTTTTTAAAAAATATTAACAAATAAATATAAATGTGAGAACAAGGCTTTTGATTGTGGTGTAAATCATAGGATTCTGGAATATTATAAATTGCTGATTTTTTTGTTAGCGCTCCAAAATTATCTGTTCCCTCACCACTGCCAACTAAAAGGAGTAGGATTTCCAATATTCTAAGAACCAACTTCTCACTTGCCCGCAGGGTATGATGCGCGGCATAGAAAACGAAACAAATTAATAAAATGTATATTATTAAAATTATCGTTTTTACGTTTTCGAGCATATCTAATTATCGTGGCCTCATATCCCGTCCGGATGAAAGCTGAGATCTCGGAAACTACAAAAGCTAGAAAGTTGGGATTACCCACACATATTCTTGGGCTTCCTACGCAGCGCAAGTTTGTCAACCGTGTGCCACGCCCCCTCTAACGCCCACAATCGCCTTAAACGATTGTATATGTGTGTGTGTCTGTGTCTCGCGCTCACAAATTTTTCAAATCGGACCATTCGTTAAAAAGTTATGCGCGATCAAAGTTTTATATCTTCATCTCCCTCGCACCCCCTTAGCTGAGTAACAGGTATCTGATAGTCGGGGCACCCGACTATAGCGTTCTCTCTTGTTTTTTTTATGTTACAACAAACAAAATTAAAGCTGTTTCCGTATTATTGTGACATTAAGTTTTCGATCCTTTCTATGGCAGCTATACGAAATATTAAAAAAAGTAATCACTATGGACGGCAGTCCATGTAGTGGCGAAGCGCACAAGGAGAGTGTGCGAAGGCGACTATATATAGCCGCAGAATTGAACATCTGCTGTGATGGTCCGATCATACTGAGTGATACACCAATAGAAAGGTTTCGGTTTTACCAAGACTTTAAGAAAATCAATTAGCTTGAAAGAGAGATCGGAGAAAGTAAAATAAAGAAAATTTCGAGTTTTGGAGCTGTTGGGCCCGGTGGGGATAAATGCCTCCTCGCATTATTTTAGTTGTGTTTCTATTAAAAATCTCCGTCGAATGTCATATAATAAAATCCGAGTCTGTCTGTCCCAAAACGTTGCTTTAATGTCCTGGATATTTTATATGGTGTTGAACAACTAGATATAAGAAACATTAGTTCTACCACTTTTGGAAAAACTCGCTAGTTTAGCGGGAAAACAGCCATAAACGGCTAAATTTCGTAATCCCATTGCGAAATACTTAAGCTACAGACTTGTGCTTTACCTCATATTAAAGGTATTTTGAAGTACAATAAACGCCTCCTTAACACTAGTTATGTATATGGAATAGTTAAAACTTATGCACCAACCCATTTTTTTAACTTTTTTTTATTTTTCTCAAACACGAAGATTTCCTTTAAAACTTTAAACTTATAGTCCTTGAGATTATTGTAAAAAGTCACGTTAAAAATTATTCATAAACAAAAGTAGCCACTTTTGCCAGTTCTGCCTGAGTATTGAATCCAAACTGTATTTTAGGGTCATGAAATGTTTTTAATTGTTTTAAATAGTTCCAAATAGGAAATTTTGTTTTACGACTTTTGGAAAAAAAACGCTACTAAAGCGGGAAAAAGCTAAAAATAGCTAAATTTCGTAAGTTTGTAACTTTTGAACGACTTAAGCCACAGACATGTGCAATACCCTGTTTGAAATGTGTTTTGAAATACTTCAACGCCTTTTTAACTTAATTCGTTTAAATATAATAGTTTAAAATTATGGTTGAACAATTTAAATTAAATTAAATAAATGTATATAATAGCACCTATGAGAGCAAAAGTAAACAAACAAAAACTTCTGATATCAAATAAATAAATAAATAATAAATGTTCTCATTCGCAAGAACTTAATGCAGAAGAGGTGTGCCAATAACAAATTAAAAATTGAGGGAAAACCCCTAAAAATGAAAAACTGAAAAAACACCTCCAGGAGTTGCGGCAATACGTATCGCCATGCCAACAGCTAATTTAAAGCTTGCGACCTGGGTATTCAACAGTTTGAAATAAAATATATATATATATATATATATATATATATATATATATGTATGGAATTTGTAACATTTTTCAAACTTTAAGGTCCTGTTTCTCAGAATCCTTGCGTCGGGGAACTTTTTGCAGAGCGCAGTTTAATTTGGGAATTCATAACGAGTTCAAATTTATCGCATCCAGCGAGGTAAATTTAAAAAGCAATAACTTTGTAACAGAGTGTTATATGAAGCAATTAATTTAATACCAACTTTTAATTTTGAAAATAAGCATGTTGGTTATTTTTGAACAAATGTATGAAACTTTAATAAAAACAGACCAAATTTGAACAATAAAAATTGTATTTTTAGTGCCGATTTTAAATTTTGAGAACGTAACCTTTTATTTCAGCAGGGTCGTTCCCTCAATTGCTTTAATTTGTTGTTGAACTTTTCATTTAAGCAAGAATTAAAATTTAATAATAATATCCAATCTTCGGAATCGATTTTCAAAAGCTAAGAAACAATGGCACCTGTTTTCTTTTATTAATTTTGCTTATTCAGCCAGAACTCATAATTTATCTACTAATAATCGATTGCACATATAACATAAGAAGTGCTAACATATGTATATATAACACACATTTAATAAAATAAGAGTGTACTCATCATGAATAATTACTGTAAAATAGTTAAAAATTACATTTTGTGTCCAGTGCGTTTATATTTAAGTTATATATATGACACTAGGAAGGTACATAATTATTAATAGGTATACAAAAATTTAATTTTTCTTCAAAACATTTTATATCAGGCGTTTTGTGTGTTAAAGGGGGTGATCGTCACGACTTTTCATACAAAACAAGAGAGAACGCTATAGTCGAGTACTTCGACTATTAGATACCCGTTACTCAGCTAAAGGGAGTGGGAGAGAGATTAATATATGCACGCGTCAAAGCTACTAGCGCCATCTAGTGGCTGTTTCATTTTTTGCTCATAACTTTATAATGGATTGTCCGATTTGAAAAATTTCTTTTACAATTCGATAGGTATTGATAAACAGAATAAAACTGCATTTTTACTTTTCCAAAATCTTTAAAGTTGTGGGCGCCAGACACCTTTCAAAAAATGGTGTAGGGCGATTGTGGGCGTTAGAGGGGGCGTGGCACCTGTTTGATACAAACTTGCGCTGCGTAGGAACTCCAAGAATCTGCATGCAAAATGCCAATACTCTAGCTTTTGTAGTTTCCGAGATCTCAGCGTTCATACAGACGGACAGACAGACGGACAGACAGACGGACAGACAGACGGACAGACGGACATGGCCAGTTCGACTCGGCTAGTGATCCTGATCAAGAATATATATACTTTATAGGGTCGGAAAAGCTTCCTTCTCCCTGTTACATACTTTTGCACGAATACAATATACCCTTTTACTCTACGAGTAACGGGTATAAAAATACAGGAGTAATTATTTGGTTGCCCCAAAAACGTGGATGTCCTTTTGGTTAATTAAAAAATTAATTAAACACTCATGTATCTATAAATTTATGTACATAAAATGTAGTTGCTTTATTTTTGAAATTCCCTCTTAAATGTAATATTTGTATCCAGTAGTAATGTTATATCTGTATGTTGAAGCAAATTTGAGATTATTTTGTATATTTAACTAATGAAATCGAGTCAGACATTTAGCCCTAAAGAATTATGGATCAATCCGTATTCCAGGATATATATTTGTTATTTTATTATTTTCTTTTATTTAATATTTTGTTAATTTACCTTCTCGACCTTTAGTTATACATACATATATTTTATTTATTATATATAGGTATTATATATTTATTATAAGCTCTAAAGTATTTTTCATTTATTTCCAGGATGTAGCTCAGTTGTGCCCAGCACAGATTATGCCTACAATCCCGCCTATACACAATATGGAGGCGCATACGGATCGTATGCCCCGTATGGGGCTGGCGGCGGCCTGATAAGTAAGTTAATTATATTATCTTATTTTTGAAATAAATGCAAAATGTAAAGCAAGACAAAAACAAATTTCGGTTCGTAAAATGATGTTTAATTTCCCAACACAAATGTAGATTTTTCAAACTTACATTTGCATAAGATTTGCCGTTAAATACATTTTTTCATAAAATATCATTAAGTCAGTAATAAAATTAATTTCATTAGATCTATTATTTAATTCATTGGAGTAGAGCTGCAAAAAAATATTTTTCTTCTTTCTTTACAAAATTTGACCAACTACACTCAATCCATCTGAATTTTTTGAAATTGACATTAAAATTGTGTATATATATTCCAGATTCATCCTACTACTACGAAAGCGGACAAACTCAGTCGGCATTAACGCAAGACCTGGTCAGGTCACCTTTAGCGGCAACACGCGCGAACTCTCTAGCATCCGCTGCTTCGCCAGGAAGCGGAAGTGCGTGCACAAAATCGGAATCGTCAGACATTTTTCTTGTTTAATATAGACTTTCTGCCCGGGTTTTAAGTACTCGCATTTGAAGTATAATGTTTTCTTGTTTAAAAGAATTTAAATTTTTTGTTAATGCATTTAGCGTTTGTTTTTTTTCTTAGTAACACCACACGTTTTAAAACAAACCAAAACAAATAAAAGAGTCTCAAAAACACACCTGACTCATGCAAGTACCCAAGTTAAAATGGGAATAATTTTTTCAAAAACTGGCACTTATAGTATGTAACTAGAACATTTTCAAAACCTAATATCCTGCGTTCTTTGCTCTCCGTATAACGATAAGGACGGGTCCTTGCAATAATGATAAAAGTACATATAAACATGCTATCGTACGTATGTAAAACAAAATCTCGACCAGATAAAATTCATGATTTTAATTGATTATTTATTTAAGGATTTTGTATATATAACACAACTTTTTATACAAACTTGCATTTATTGATCAACTTAAGTTATAATTTAAGGAGGCTTAAAAAAATATTGAAAAAGGTTAGTATTTGAAATATTACAAAAATAGTAAACTAATGACATACATACGAAACCAAAATGTCCATTAAGGCGATATTCAACCAAAAATATTAAAAAAAAGTTTTAAAAACTTTTAAAATATTTATTTCCATTAATTTTTCATGACTCATATTTTTCATTAATAATTCATGTAAAAATGTATATAATTAATGACTCTTATAAAACATTACTAAGCTAAGTAAATGCACTAAGTTTTTAAGTACATGTGTATGTGGACGACATAAACACGGTGCACATTAGGGCGGTCCACATTTGTATGAAAATTTTTAAGGTCCTACTCTCACCCGCCTATACGGTGAGCATTGAGGTATTTGACGTATACCAAAAGATATTTTTTTATAAATCGCGTTTTTGGGTCTGCGAATTGTTTTCAAAGTTTATCACTCATACGCACTGTTGCCTTCGATCATGAAGTTTTTTTTAATCTAGGTGGATTAGAGTTTAGTTCAACAATTCATTTGATGTTTTGCTTTTAACAAATTATTCCATGAATTTCTTAATTTGACAAGACAAGAAATGGGAAACGATTTTTTTCGACCAAATTCGAACTGATATACGTGTCGTATGTATAATTTTTAAGAAAACTTTGAAGACGTGTCGCAACGTCTAAGTTCCGAAAAAAAATTGTTTTGTTTTCACATACAGTTTTTGCTCACTTTAATCTACCATGTGAAGGGCTGAGAATGGGATTACATTTTTTGGACCGCCCTAGTGCACATGCTTACAAATGTTGCGTAGTGTTACTAAATACTACAAAATAAAATAATTCTCATATAATTTATAATCTTACCCGAGCAGAAATTCAACGATGTTTTTGGGGAGTATTTCATCGGCATAATGAACTTTTAGATAAAATACTTTGACTGTTTTAATAGATTCATAAATTACACAGGCCAACAGAAATTTTCGTGCAGCCTTTACCGTGCTAAACTAGTTCTACCTTAATTGCAAACAATTTTACATTTCTTATTTCTGCACAAGAGAAAAATGCAATTAAACTTAAAATGAAATTATAATATATTTAAATTTTGACTTAACCTGTCTGACTTCTATTTATTATTGGAAAAAAACTAAAAATGTCTGCTGGCCTATAATAAAACATACTAAAATGCGAATAACAATGCACAACGCCTACTTCTCTTGGCCTTTGTAATATACATATCTAAATTTAAAAACTTGTAGTATTTTGTTGTGGCAGAATGCCCAAGCAATCATTTATAACATATAATTTTAAGTTTATATGAAACTAGTGTTAAGCTGCTTATATACTGTTTTAAAATACTCTAGTAGATTTCGAAACCAAATTTCAATTTTAGCTGGATTCGTTGAGCTATGTATTTAGGCTTAGTTAGTTTTAAGTAACCGCTTAGAATAAGAAAGCACAAACCAAATTTAAATGTATTTAGAAATAATTATATGTGTATCTAAATAAATGATAAAAGAATCAAAATCGTTCGTTTTGGGTAAACAAATTTACAATAACAAACTTTTATACTGGAAGGGCGGGAACACTGCTTCTATTTTAACCGCAGCTGTTTGTTTTTATGTTTGAGGCTCTAACGCCCACAATCGCCTTAAACAATTTTAAACAAGAGAGAACGCTATAGTCGGGTGTCCCGACTATCAGATACCCGTTACTCAGCTAAAGGAGTGCGAGGGAGATAGTTATATAAAATCTTTGATCGGGCATAACTTTTTAACGAATGGTCCGATTTGAAAAATTTCTTCTACACTTCGATAGGTATTGATAGTCACAATAAAACTGCATTTTTAGTTTTCCAAAATGTTTAATGGTGTGGGCGCCAGACACCTTTAAAAAAATGGTGTAGGGCGATTGAGGGCGTTAGAGGGGGCGTGGCACCATTTTGAAATAAACTTGCGCTGCGTAGGAACTCCAAGAATATGCATGCAAAATGCCAATCCTCTAGCTTTTATAGTTTCCGAGATCTCAGCGTTCATACGGACGGACAGACGGACAGACGGACATGGCTAGTTCGACTCGGCTAGTGATCCTGATCAAGAATATATATACTTTATAGGGTCGGAAAAGCTTCCTTCTCCCTGTTACATACTTTTGCACGAATACAATATACCCTTTTACTGTACGAGTAACGGGTATAAAAATGTCTGACGCCCATACCTTTAAATAAATATGCAGAAAAGTAAACATGCAGTTTTATTGTGTTTATCAATACCTATCGAAATGTAGAAGGAATTTTTCAAATCGGAACAATTGTTATAAAGTTATGCGCGATTAAAGTTTTATATCTCCCTCGCACTCCCTTTAGCTGAGTAACAGGTATCTGATAGTCGGGGCACTCGACTAAACCGTTCTCTCTTGTTCTAATATAGGAAAGAACAATAAATGAAGTTACCTTCGACAAGCCGAAATTAATATAGCCTTCGACAAGCCGAAGTTAATATACCCTTGCAGTTAAAATACATACTTACCGTTTACTTAAATTTGTTGATAAATTGAAAACTTCAAACGCTCTATCTCTAATGAACGAGATATATCAGAAATTAATACCAGGGACCGAAAATAATGATTATTTTTATTTCTTCAAACAAAAAAATCGGCCACTTATAATAGCCCTAAAAACAAATGATTCTCACCAAAATAATTATCGTTGTCCAATCTATGCATTCCCGTCCTGATTTTTAAATTGATGAAATGAATCTTTTTGTTCAATGGTAATCTTTGTTTTAGAGCAATATAATAAAACTTATAGCATAATAATTATTTTTGATCAACAAAAATATGTCTCAAAAATAATGATTATTGTTGATTTGTATTTTTTTTGCTTAAAATAAAACTCATCAGAGCCTCGCGGCCCTCTTCTAAAACTTTTCGCCAATCTGATTTTACAGCCGTCTAAGGGGCTATCAAAGCTACCTCCACGATTTTTTGCAAATTTTTTTAGCCACTTTTAAAAATTTTTCCAACCAAAATAAAACTTATCAGAGCCTCTCGGCCCTCCTGTAAGACGTTTCGCCAATCTGATTTCTCAACCGTCTTAGGATTATCAAACCATTTTTCGCCAATCTGATTTTACAGCCGTCTAAAGAATTACACTGTGCAGCATTTTTAGTGACTTTTAAATTTACCTCGATGGATGCTATATTTTTGGATTCGTTACGAATTCCCAAGTTAAACTGCGTTTTCCAAAAAGTTCCCCGACGCAAGGATTCTTAGCAAAAGGACCTCAAAGTTCTAAAAATGCTGAAATTGGCCAACTTTCCAGAGATCTCAGGGGCAAACGGATGCATGGTTTGATTCGATGTTAAAGTTTTTTAAAAGATACACTCTTTATCTTTCAACCCCTATACTTAGAATAATTTTAGGATTTTTTTAAAGGCAGAAATAAATTCCAGAAAATATAGTCAAAAAACTTGAAAACATACAGCTGCGGTCAATATAGTAGTGGTGTTGCCGCCCTGTGTATTTAAAAGTTTGTTGTTGTAATTGATCTATTCCTGGTAATATTGTATTGATTATAATTTTACTATTAGACTAATTGGATAAAAAAAGTTACAACATTAAACTATTAAAAAACACAGGGCGGCAACATTACTACTATTTTGACCGCAGCTGTATACTTTTATGTTTTTTGACTATGTTTTCTAGAATTTGTTTCTGCCTTAAAAAAAAATCCTAAAATTATTCTAAGTATGGGGTTTGAAAGATAAAGAGTGTACCTTTTAAAAAACTTTAACATCGAATCAAACCATGCATCCGTTTGCCTCTGAGATCTCTGGAAAGTTGGCCAATTTCAGCATTTTTCGAACTTTGAGGTCCTTTTGCTAAGAATCCTTGCGACGGGGAACTTTTTGGAAAACGCAGTTTAACTTGGGAATTCGCAACGAATCCAAAAATATAGCATCCATCGAGGTACATTTTTGATGCTGCATAGTGTTATCAAACCTTTTTCCACGATTTTTTGCAAATTTTTTTAGCCACTTTTAAAAAATGGCTTATCCTACGATTTCAAAATAAAAGCCATTTTTAAAAGTGGTTACAAAAATTTTGAAAAAATCGTGGAAGTAGGTTTGATAATTCCTTAGACGGCTGTAAAATCAGATTGGCGAAAAGTCTTACAGGAGGGCCGCGAGGCTATGATGAGTTTTATTATACCCGTTACTCGTAGAGTAAAAGGGTATATTGTATTCGTGCAAAAGTATGTAACAGGGAGAAGGAAGCTTTTCCGACCCTATAAAGTATATATATTCTTGATCAGGATCACTAGCCGAGTCGAACTAGCCATGTCCGTCTGTCCGTCCGTATGAACGCTGAGATCTCGGAAACTATAAAAGCTAGAGGATTGGCATTTTGCATGCATATTCTTGGAGTTCCTACGCAGCGCAAGTTTATTTCAAAATGGTGCCACGCCCCTTCTAACGCCCTCAATCGCCCTACACCATTTTTGAAAGGTGTCTGGCGCCCACACCATTAAAGATTTTGGAAAACTAAAAATTCAGTTTTATTGTGACTATCAATACCTATCGAAATGTAGAAGAAATTTTTCAAATCGGACCATTCGTTAAAAAGTTATGCCTGATCAAAGATTTTATATATCTATCTCCCTCGCACTCCCTTAGCTGAGTAACGGGTATCTGATAGTCGGGGCACCCGACTATAGCGTTCTCTCTTGTTTTAGATTAGATTTCGTCAAAAAAACCAAATGCCTACTTCAAAAAGAACAATATAATAATGCTTTTTCGATTATTTTTATGTGAGCCATAAGATTTAAGGGTCGGATCCAGGTCGGATCTACCCAAAATATGAACTATGTACCTGCAGTAGGAAGAAGACTTTTGGGAATGTTTCATCGCGATAGCTTTAGAACTGAGAGACTAGTTTGTATAGAAACGGGCATGGCTAGCTGGACTCAGCTATTGGTGCTGATTAATAATATGTGGTCGGAAACGTCTCCTTCACTGCGTTTCAAACTTCTGACTGAAATTACACTTCCCTTTGCAAAGGGTATAAAAATTGACACTTTTTCCAGCTCAGAACAACTAAGGCTTCCTGAGCATTGAATTTTGTGTGTGCGTATCCAAACTGTATTGGAATCATTTAATTTGTCTTTAACAGTTCCATATGGGCGGTTCTTTTACAAACCGAACACCTTTTATTGGGTCACATTTTTGATTTGCCTGAAACTTTTTTTACACGTACTATTCGGAAAATAAGTAAACACGTGTATCAGGATTTGACCGAAAAAAAATTATTTTTTTAGTTATTAAGTTTGCCAAAAATCGTCAAATTTGAAAAAGTACCCTCTCATTGAAAATCTGTATCTCCAGTTATATGAATCCGATTGACTTCATTTCTTTTGCATTAAATCCTCTAAAACCTCTTCTTTCAAAATAAAATTTCTAAAAATATTAAATTTTTAATTTCTTAAAAATAAAAACAAATTAAGATTAAAAAAAATTGTTTAACCAATGCCCCCACAAAAAAAAATATTTTTTTTTATTTTAATACTTGCGCCATAATGTTAGATACAATAGATTTTTGTAAAAAGTTGGAGCCATTTTTAGTTTTTTAAATATCGAATTGTTTTTAACAAGGCCTCGGCTTTTTTCTATAAACGCACGTCACAGCAAGTAGGGCTACTCTCTCACTCTTATCGGATCCCTATGGAATTTGTGTTTTATCATCGTTTTTTAGTTCTTTTACAATTTTTAATGATTAAAAGTTAAGTTTTAAGTCTTTTGTCAACTTCTGAATGACAAAAAGTAAAAAGCCATTTTTAAATCTATTAAAAATGAGAATTATTTATTTAACCGTTCATTTTTAATAGATTAAAAAATGGCTTTTTACTTTTTGTCATTCAGAAGTTGACAAAAGACTTAAAACTTAACTTTTAATCATTAAAAATTGTAAAAGAACTAAAAAACGATGATAAAACACGAATTCCATAGGGATCCGATAAGAGTGAGAGAGTAGCCCTACTTGCTGTGACGTGCGTTCATAGAAAAAAGCCGAGGCCTTGTTAAAAACAATTCGATATTTAAAAAACTAAAAATGGCTCCAACTTTTTACAAAAATCTATTGTATCTAACATTATGGCGCAAGTATTAAAATAAAAAAAAATATTTTTTTTTGTGGGGGCAATGGTTAAACAATTTTTTTTAATCTTAATTTGTTTTTTTTTTAAGAAATTAAAAATTAAATTTTTTTTTAGAAATTTTATTTTGAAAGAAGAGGTTTTAAAGGAATTAATGCAAAAGAAATGAAGTCAATCGGATTCATATAATCGGAGATACAGATTTTCAATGAGAGGGTACTTTTTCAAATTTGACAATTTTTGGCAAACTTAAAAAAATTCTAACTAAAAAAATATTTTTTTTTCGGTAAGTGTAAAAAAAGTTTCAGGCAAATCAAAAATGTGAAATTTTTTTTTTTGCCATATCTGTTCGGTTTGTAAAAGAACGGCCCATATAGGAAACTTTTGTTTTATGACTTTTGGAAAAACTCTCTAGTTTAGCGGGAAAAAAGCTACCAAAAGCTATATTTCGTAAGTTCGTATCTTCTGAACTACTAAAGTTACAGACATGTGCTATATCTCGTTTAAAAGGTATTTTTTAATACTTAAACGCCTTTTGAACTTAATTCGTTTTAATACAATAGTTTAAATCAGCGGTCGGCAGCGCCCTATTAAGTGAGCATAGGGTTTTGTTTTGCTAACCCTCTGCCCTCACGTATACTGTAAAACTACTTTGCAGTTTCCGAATTTAGCCCAAGCGCTGAAATGCACTGAGTCGACTGCGACGCCGGCTGAGCGTCAGCAGAATCGACTCTCTCACCAACCCCCTTTCTCTCAATCACGCTCTCCCAAATTTCTCTCTCTTAGAAAGACAAAATGTCGAACTTCGCCTGTCTCGCTCTGCAAGCTGGGCAAGCGCGATCGTGGCAAAGGGAAGACAACAACAAGATGTTGTTGATGTTGTTTTTCCCGCTCAGTATTCTTTTTCTGTTTCTCGAGGGCAAACGTTAAATTTTAAAAAAGATTTTCCTGTATGCAAAATTATGCTGCTCCGATCAGCTTTAGAATTTGGAAACAGTTATACAGTCGAAGTTTTCCTTAAAGTTATTTTTTTTTTTTAAATCCAAGAACCCGATCAGCTCAGACGATATGTTTCCAAACTATCTATTAGTTTTCAAACGTTGAGTTATTGACAAACTGTAGATTTGTAAAAAACAAAAAAAAAACATTAATTCGCTCCGCTGCGTACACACACACGCACTAAATATGTATTAGCAAAAAAATGCGTTTTTAACACACATCCACTAGATATGTGCGTGTGTACGTGGGTGTGCGCATTGCACCTGACTAAGGAAATGAGATTCGCTTAGATTCAAATTCATGATAATACTGATATCCTTTTGCTAAAAGAATATTTCATTTACATTCCCCAACAGATTTAAAACATTTTCTTACAGATTTTTGTGTTTTAAAATTCAAATCGCATTGAAAATATTAAAAGAACACTAAATATTCAAATCAATTGATTCTCTTGCTCTTCCTTACACGTGCCTCAAATTGTTTAAACAAATGGAAATGTTTAAACAATTTGATTCACGGCACCCCCTTCCACCTGCCTTCCTTATCTATCTAAATTAATAAAGGAGTAACAATAAAAAATGTCCAGTAGCAAATTCCACCCAGAACGGATTGACAAAAAAATCTAAAAAAATTACATTAATTCGGAGAATAATTAGGAGCCGCGTGTGAGGTATACATTGGAACCAAAAACGACCCCCAAAGGCCCCAAAATTCGATTTGTTTTTTTTTTAATTCTTTCTTTTGCCATTTTTCTGTTATAAATGTTGTTAAAATGATTTAAAAATGTGATGTTCATAATCTTATGGCATACCCGCAAATAACTGCATTTAAATTTTATGGAAATTCAGCCTCCTTTACCAAGTCCGCAATATTTTCAAATTTTGTTTTGCATTCTGACGTCACGGCCTCCACATATGTATGTATGTATGTTCTGCTGGCGCACTTTGCATAAAGTCGTACATGTATGTGTGTATGTCATGCTGTCGCACTTTGAGTGTGACCGCGCAAGGGGAATTTAAGTGTGACCGCGCAAGGGAAAAAAGATGAAAATTCCACAGTCACAGCAGATTTAAAATGCGCGGTTAAAATATCGATTATATCGAAAATCGATTATTTTGCACCATTTTTTTTTAGCCAAACGTTAAATTTTAAAAAAGATTTTCCTGTATGCAAAATTATGCTGCTCCGATCAGCTTTAGAATTTGGAAACAGTTATACAGTCGAAGTTTTCCTTAAAGTTATTTTTTTTTTTTAAATCCAAGAACCCGATCAGCTCAGACGATATGTTTCCAAACTATCTATTAGTTTTCAAACGTTGAGTTATTGATAAACTGTGGATTAGTAAAAAACAAAAAAAAACATTAATTCGCTCCGCTGCGTACACACACACGCACTAATATGTATTAGCAAAAAAATGCGTATTTAACACACATCCACTAGATATGTTTTTTTTTTTTTTTTTTTTTTTATTTGAAAGAAACTTAAATATATACATAAAGGTAAGAGGAAAGGAGGGTGCCGCTCCCGCGGAACTGCCGCAAAGCTTTACTTCGCGGGGCGGAAGGCGGTCAGGGTTCCGCTCCTCATCTGGATCCGGAGCGTCGTTGTTCTCGACGCCTCAGGTCCCTAATAATGACTGCTGCCATATGGGCAACAGCGTCCCATTTGGTTGCGCTGTCCAGCATGCACTCAATAGCATTGTCCGCCGTTATCGGGCAATTCGTAGCCGCTTCCGCAACTACTCGATCTCTTTCATAGAGGGGGCATACAAAGAGAGCATGCTCCGCGTCCTCGCTGGTGGTGTTGCCGCAAACGTCGCAATATGGGTCTCGTTCGTGCTTAAACCGCCACAGGTACTCCTTGAAGCAACCGTGCCCCGTTATCATCTGTGCCGTGTAAAAATCCACCTGCCCATGCCTCCTGTTTAGCCAGGGAGCTATATTAGGGATCAGCTTGTGCGTCCATCGTCCGGTTCTCGCGGTGTCCCATCTCTCCTGCCAAAGTTCGACTGTCCTGGCCCGCTGAATCCTGTCACCCGAGATTCCAGTCCTTCGTTCTGCCGCTAGAAGGTCTATCGGAATTGTTCCCGCTACCACTAGGGCGGCTTCCTCGGACACTGTGCAGAAGCAGCTTGAGATCCGCAGTGCGCATCGTCGATAGACTGCCTTGCATTGCCTGATATATGTTTTGCACTTCGCTGCATCGGCCCAGATAGGCGCGGCGTACAATATCGTCGAGGTTACCACTGTGGCTATAAGGCGCCGGCTGTGCTGCTTTGGTCCTCTCGTGTTGGCCATCATCCTTGAGATGGCTGATGTCGCCCTGGACGCTTTAGCTGCTATATATTCCAAGTGATGCTTGTATGTCAGCCTGTGGTCGATCATGACCCCGAGGTACTTGATCGCTGGGATGGACTCGATTGTTGCTGCGCCGGCTCGGAACCGTACCTTCTCGACGACTTTTCTGCTGCTTATGAGCACCGCCTCGGTCTTATGCTCCGCTAGTGTAAGCCCGTTGCTAGCTAGCCAGCTCATCAGCATATCGATTGACCGGCTGCAAACGTCCGCTAGGTCGTCTAGCTTCTTGGCCACCGTGACCAACGCTATGTCGTCAGCAAATCCTACTACCGTGCAGCCATCTGGTAACGTCAGCCTGAGGATCCCGTCATACATGACGTTCCATAGGATGGGTCCCAGTACCGAGCCTTGGGGTATGCCTCCGGTCACCTGGTGTTCGTGTACTCCAGCATCGGAGCTGTAACTTAGTACGCGATCCCGGAAATAGTCGGCTATCACCTGCGTCAGGTAGTCCGAAATCCCTTTGCGCTGAAGCGCGCGGAGCACAAGTTCCCAGTTGGCCGAATTAAAGGCGTTTTTTACGTCCAGGGTGCAGATCAGGCAGTACTTTTTTGTGCCACCCCGCCACCTTTCTCCTTCAATGGCGTTCGCAGCCAGTTGAGTCACCTCTCGAATAGCGTCGACAGTACTACGCTTCTTCCGGAAGCCGTGCTGGTGGTCGGACAGAGCGTTGCGTTCTTCGAGCTCCTTCTCCAGTTTGTTGCATATGATGCGTTCGAAGATTTTGCCTATTGTATTAAGCATACATAGGGGTCTGTATGAAGATGGGTCCTCGTTCTGCTTCCCCGGTTTCGGGATAAGCACGAGTCTTTGCCGCTTCCAGCTCGTGGGGAAAACGCGTTCGCAGAGGCACTTATTGTACATCTGTACGAAGAGATTCGTGTGGGATGCGACAATGGCATGCAGTGCGGCGTTGGGGATTCCATCTGGACCAGGGGCTTTGTTTTTCTTCATGGTGGCCAGAACGCCCAGGACTTCCGCTTCGCTAGTTAGCACCGTTCTTCCTGTGTACACGTGGGGTGGTACGAGTGGAGTCTGAGCGGGAAACAGGGTAGACACGATTGTGGCTAGCTGCGCCGGACAAGTTGGGGTCGGCCTCCTGTTTAGCTTTCCCATGACCATCCTGTAAGCAGATCCAAAAGGTTCAGAGTCTGCCGCATCGCACAGTTCCTGGAAGCACCTGGCTTTGCTAGCTTTTATGGTATCCTTCAGTGCCTTCTTCATCGCTCTATAGTGTACTTCGCTTGCTTCATGTGTAGGGCGACCTCTGCATCTCTGGCATTTGCGCCTTGCAGACAAGCACTCTCTCCTGGCTTTGGCTATCTCCTCATTCCACCATGGGACCGGTCGCCTTGCATTTCCACCTCTCGAGGCCGTTTCCATCGCTGCAACGCACGCAGCTTTGACCCTGGCCGCTACCGTCTCGGCGCAGGTATTTGCGTCGCCATCTGAGCTGGTGTCGTCCATGCGTGATAGGAGCACATCGACGTTCAGGGTGTTAACTCTGTAGAGTGTTTGCCGGCTAGTTGGAGCGGGGGAGCTATTCGCCGTCTCCGTGATGATCGCTGCATGGTCACTATGGGTGTACAGGTCCGTGACTCTCCAGGCGCAGTTTCTGGCCAGCTCGGGGCTAGCGAAGGTCAGGTCTATGATTGACTCCCGACCAGCCTTGCTAAAGGTGCACCTGTTCCCATCGTTAAGTAGGCAGACATCCAGCGGAGCCATGGCGTCGAGCAGTATGGTTCCTCGTGGCGTCGTTTTAACGCTGCCCCATGCAGTTGACCACGCGTTAAAGTCGCCTGCAATTAGGACAGGAGATCTTCCGCGCGCGTCCTGGGCGATTTCGTGCACTATGTTCCTGAAGTCGTCTACATGTACGCTCGGGGCTATGTAGCAACTATATAAGGTTACCCCCAGGATTTTCGCCCTAGCGTAGCCAGGCGTAGACGCCCTTTGTGACATGTGTCCCGGGTGCTGCCCACAGCTCCATATGGCTGCGCCTGTATCCGTGCTCTGTTGCCAGACACCTTCTGGATTTGCCTTGTACGGCTCGCTGATTATCGCAATATCGACTCGCTGGTCGATCACCGTCTGCGAGAGCAGGTCTTGTGCTGCTCTGCAGTGGTTCAAGTTAAGCTGGAGGAACTTAACCATGCTGCAGTTTCTTCAAGGCCGTCCGATACTCTGGGCACATCCTGCTCAGCGTCGAGTGTTCGACCTCTCTCCCTGATTTGCCTCCTCTGGAGCAAAGGATGCATTTTGGAATGCTTCGGGTGCACTTGCTGTGTTTATGGCCTGTTTCCCCACATTTGTAGCACGCTTCCTGCGTGGATTTGGCGACTCCATCCGAGACTCGGCATCTGGCGGAGGTGTGCCCGAATCCCATGCATTTATAGCATCGCCTTGGCTCGATCTTCTTCCTTATGCGGCAGACCACCCATCCAATCCTGATTTTGCCCTTTTGCAGGATCCTTTGCGCATGTTCTGGTCTAAGGTTGACCGTCGCGGTTTGCGTTCCACCATAGGCCTTTCACATTCGTGGAGCAGCTTCGCCAGGAATGTCGCTTTCAACTTCTGCGTATATGGCTTGCAGGACCTCCTCGCCGCTGGTCATCTCGTCCAGGTCGAGGATCTCCACTTGGACCGTCTCCTGCATGACAGCCACCTCGGCTTTGCCGGAAATGGCAGTTTGGATGGCAGCCTGCAACTGCTGCGTGGACGGATCCAGCGGCTTCTGCATCCTGAGTAGTAGCCCTCCACTCGCTGTCCTTCTGATGCCTTGCACCTTATCCTTGAGGCCCTGTAGGGATGGCTCCGACTTGACCATCCTCAGCATGTCTGCGTAGGATCCTTCGCTGCATTTAATTACGATGGCGTCTGGTCGCTGGCTTCTGGGCTTCGCGGTGGGGTTCGATTGGGCTTGTTTGGATCCTGCGCTCTCGGCGCTGCGTTGGGGCTTCTTGTTTCGAGGTCTAGCCTGTTGCCAGCTGGGGCTTCCTCGGAGCGTGCTATTGCCGTTGGCTCCACCACTTCCAGGCTTCGTGGCGGTGGTTGCTTCAGGTGCATGACCTGCCCCAGGGGAGGCGGTAGGCTGCCTAGCGCTCGGGGGGGAGCCCCTGGCGAGGCTTTCAGCCAACTTTTCGCTGATCTCGACCTGCAACGCCTTCATTTCCTGCAGAGTGTCGATTGTGGCCTGCGTGACATGGCGGACAACTTTCTTGTTGTTGCCCTTGGTGTCCGTGAACTTGCGGATCATCTCGTCCAGCATTTTACCCAGCTCTTCAGCTAGGGCTGATTCGCTCATTTGGACCCGTTGCTTCTTCTCGGCTCCAGGTTGTTTCCCATCGGGGCTCGTGGGGTCTCTGCCTCTTTTGGGGGTATTCGACTCCTCCTCGTTACCGCCAAAGACGAAGATACGCCCGTCCACCTTTGGGGGTGCTGACTTTGGGTGCGAATCGGTTGGCGGTGCCGGACCAGGGGGCGACCGTTGCACCTTCTGCTTCATAAGTTGGAACTTTTTAATAAGCTCCTCTTCGGCCCTGGCTACAGCCAGTGCTTGGGTCCCGTCATCCAGGCCAGCAGGCTCTTTCCTCCCGGTCTTCGCTGCCTGCTCCATTGGAAGTCCCTCGACGTACTGGGATTTCCCCCAGTATTGGCACCGATATACCGCTCCGGCTCGGTCCCCAGTGCCCCGTTTAGTGAGGCGCCGCCGCGGCGGGGGGGTTGGGAATTAGCCAGTACCTTGGCCTTTAGCTAATTTTCTCCCCAGGAGCAGGGTAGGAAGTAAAAGGGGGGATGCGATTGTCTAGGCTGTTTAAAGGAAATTCTAGTTTTGAATATTTTAACAGCGCAGTTTTAGCGCCACTGTTAGGCAGGGTGCTGTTGTTAACCAGCAGTGTGCTGTTACGCGCGGTGCTGTAAGCTCGCTGTTAACCTCGGCGCTTTCCAACCCTGTTTATCAGCTGGCGTTTGTTTACCAGGAAAACGCGGGAGGATAAAAAAGCGACTGGTGGAAACTGTGAGCGAGGAGGCGTTTGTAGAGAAAGTTGCGGGACTCGGTGGGCGCGGGAGGGGCTTCCCCCCTAGCCGACAGGCTAGATCGCCGGGTTCGCAAGTGCCCAATATTTTGAGGAAGCACAAGGAGTTAAGCAGGCGCAGATCTTGGTACGTACCTATGACCCCAAATGTCTCGTTATGACAAAGATTTGCACTTTCAGGAAAACTATTACCACTTTCACAGCTTTATTTGGGTAAGTTTACAGAGCGCGGGGAAAAACGACCGTTCTCTCAATCAATGTTTAAACAATTTGATTCACGGCACCCCCTTCCACCTGCCTTCCTTATTTATTAATATAACTTATGCAAACAGTCCATTAGAATTTTAGAAAGATTTAAAAAAACACATAATGGTTTTTCAAGTTTTTGTATTTTCCTTAAGTAGTTTGCATAGGACAAAATACCGTTCTTTTTACGGAAATTAAGGAAAAAGATCTGATCAAATCTTTTCTCGGCTTATAGGTTAAAAATTAGTCATTTTTATACCCTTGCAGAGGGTATTATAATTTTGGTCAGAAGTTTGTAACGCAGTGAAGCAGACGTTTCCGACCCCATAAAGTATATATATTCTTGATCAGGATCAATAGGGGAGTCGATATAGCCATGTCCGTCTGTCCGTCTGTCCGTCTGTTTCAATACCGTTTGCGAGCTCAGTTTAAAAGCTAGCGCCTTGAAACTTTCACAGTCGTCCTAAAACATGTGTACGCAGATCAAGTTTGAAAGCCGACCCGATCGGACGTCTATATCCTATAGCTCCCATAGGAACAATCGGATATAGCTTTCACAAAATGAAGATATTTCGCTCAGTGTAAGAGCTATTGACAAGAATCTTTCTAAATCTTAATATTTTACGCATACCTTGATCAGGGTAAAAGCGCGTGCCGATCGGACGTCTATATCCTATAGCTCCCATAGGAACAATCGGATATAGCTTTCACAAAATGAAGATATTTCGCTCAGTGTAAGAGCTATTGACAAGAATCTTTCTAAATCTTATTATTTTACGCATACCTTGATCAGGGTAAAAGCGCGTGCCGATCGGACGTCTATATCTTATAGCTCCCATAGGAACAATAGGGTGAAATCGGTCAAAATTTGTCGTTTTTCAGGATATTTCCCGCAGAATATAAGCTATTCCCATGAAACTTTCCAAATCGTATTTTTTTGTGCGTACCTTGATCAGGGTAAAAGCGCGTGCCGATCGAACGTCTATATCTCATACTTTCCATATTAACAATAGTTAAATGCTGTAAAAATATCCCTTTTTTTATATTTTTACATGACATTTTTGCAGTACTAAAGCTATTGACATGAAACTATGCAAATCTAATTTATTTATGTATACCTTGCTCAGGGTAATAGTTCTTGCCAATCAGACAACTGTATACTAAAGCTGCCGTTTAATAATTAAATTGGTTACATATAGGAAATATTTTTTTTTTCAATAGTACAGCGCTGTCCTCCTCGATTCTCATAATTTTTGACCATGAACTTTTTTGATGCTACAGGTGCTCTTCTCCTCGATTCTCATAATTTTTGATCATGAACTTTTTTGATGCTACAGGTGCTCTCCTCCTCGATTCTCATAAAAGCGTGCCTATGGGCCATGCATTTAAAACCTGAAGGAATTGTCAAATTTTTTACCATCATAATTGAACTTGTTTTAAAAACGCTCTGATCTCGGAAGCTGTAGAAACTAGAGGCTTGTACTTTTAGATTTACATTCCATTACTTTCTATTCGGCGCAATTTTGCTATGCGTATGTGCCACGCCCACGTCAACGCCCACACTCGCTATAAGATCTAGATGTTTGGGATTTTAGATTTAGATTTCTTCGCTTTCTATTCGGCGCAAGTTTGTTATGCTTATGTGCCACGCCCACTCTAACGCCCACATTCGCTATAAGAGCTAGAGGGTTGGCGTTTTAGATTTAGTTTCCTTTGCTTTCCATTCAGCGCATGTTTATTTTTTTATATATTATTACACAAAGTTAAGCTTTTTATACCCTTGCAGAGGGTATTATAATTTTGGTCAGAAGTTTGTAACGCAGTGAAGCAGACGTTTCCGACCCCATAAAGTATATATATTCTTGATCAGGATCAATAGGGGAGTCGATATAGCCATGTCCGTCTGTCCGTCTGTCCGTCCGTCCGTCTGTCCGTCTGTCCGTCTGTTTCAATTCCGTTTGCGAGCTCAGTTTAAAAGCTAGCGCCTTGAAACTTTCACAGTCGTCCTAAAACATGTGTACGCAGATCAAGTTTGAAAGCCGACCCGATCGGACGTCTATATCCTATAGCTCCCATAGGAACAATCGGATATAGCTTTCACAAAATGAAGATATTTCGCTCAGTGTAAGAGCTATTGACAAGAATCTTTCTAAATCTTAATATTGATCAGGGTAAAAGCGCGTGCCGATCGGACGTCTATATCTTATAGCTCCCATAGGAACAATAGGATGAAATCGGTCAAAATTTGTCGTTTTTCAGGATATTTTGCGCAGAATATAAGCTATTCCCATGAAACTTTCCAAATCGTATTTTTTTGTGCGTACCTTGATCAGGGTAAAAGCGCGTGCCGATCGAACGTCTATATCTTATAGCTCCCATAGGAACAATAGGGTGAAATCTGCAAGGGTATTAAAACTTCGGCTTGCCGAAGTTAGCTTCCGTCCTCGTTTAAATTTAAAATAAGTAGCTTCATTTTCAATTTTAGTTTCCGCAGGCGAAGCTGCGGGCTACACACCCTGCTAGTTTATTAATATAACTTATGCAAACAATCCATTAGAATTTTAGAAAGATTTAAAAAAACACATAATTGTTTTTCAAGTTTTTGTATTTTCCTAAAGTAGTTTGCATAGGACAAAATACCGTTCTTTTTACGGAAATTAAGGAAAAAAGTTCTGATCAAATCTTTTCTCGGTTTATAGGTTAAAAATTAGTCATTTTTTTAATTTAAAATAAGTAGCTTCATTTTCAATTTTAGTTTCCGCAGGCGAAGCTGCGGGCTACACACCCTGCTAGTAATATTATAAAAACAAATATTTTCCCAATTCAGATCCCATTGCTCAAGTGCAGCCTACAGAGCCTCTGGAGAGAATGCGGAAATGCGTGAATAATCTCCATGCGCGAAAAGGCAGCTCACCAAGACTCTGGAAGCTGAGAACCTGCCGAAGACCCCTACAAGTCACCGTAGTTTGTAAAAATCTATTAATTTAATGTATTAATAAACCTATTGATAAAAACAATGAAATTCAACATATTTTCAATGAAAATGGGCGATGAATTTGGGTGATAATTTGGCGCTGAAAAAGCGCCTATAAGGTTTTATAGCGGCTTGCGGTGACCACGATTGCACAAGAACTAAACACGGACGAACATACGGACATGGCTAGATCGACTCGTTTAGTCATACTGATCAAGAATATATATACTTTATGGGGTCGGAAACGTCTCCTTCACTGCGTTGCAAACTTCTGACTAAAATCATAATACCCTCTGCAAAGGTATAAACGATCGCAGCTTCAACATACAAAAGTTCTGATATCAACATTTGTGACGAAAAATTATTACACTCGTCATTAAATACACTTTCTAAAATTTTCTCATTCGGCACGCTGCAATAGAAAATGCCTGTGAAGGGAAAAAGGCTGGAATAGTTTGCTTCTTAAATTTGAAGTATTTTAAAGCCTTGGCATATTATAAATAATTTTATGTGTCCGCAAAAAAAAAAAACAGTTTTAAGGGACAACCATAACGAAGATACTGGTGTTCAGATGTCCCTACACAGGGAGTCGCTTCCATAAAATCGCATACCCTCGTTCGGTCCACTGACATTTGAAAAACAAGAGAGAACGCTATAGTCGGGTGCCCCGACTATCAGACACCCGTTACTCAGCTAAACGGAGTGCGAGGGAGATATAAAACTTCGATCGGGTTTAACTTTTTAACGAATGGTCAAATTTAAAAAATTTCTTCTACTTTTCGATAGGAATAAATAAACGCAACAAAATTGCATTTATACTTCTCCGAAATCTTTAAAAATGTGGGCGCCGGAAACATTTTAAAATCGTGGGCGATTGTGGGCGTTTGAGGGGGCATGGCGCTCGCCTGAAATAAACTTGCGCAGCGTAGGAAGCCCAAGAATATGTGGGGTTTATTCCAACTTTCTAGCTTTTGTAGTTTCCGAGATCTCAGCGTTCATCCAGACAGACAGACAGACAGATAGACGGACAGACTGAAATCGCTAGATCGACTCGGCTAGTGACCCTGATCTATACTTTATACTTTATATACTTTATAGGGTCGGAAACGCTTCCTTCTCCCTGTTACATACTTTTGCACGAATACAATATACCCTTTTACTCTACGAGTAACAGGTGTAAAAATTAGGGACCGTAATCATTATGAGTTTTATTTTAAAACTCACACAATAATCATTATTTTTGATTACAAAAAAAAATAAAACTAAAAAATAATTATTATTTTTAAGTTTTAAAATAAAAATCAAAAATAATCATTATTTCTGATCGGAAAACAACAACATTTAACAAAATACCACTACTTTTTTATATATTTAGTTAGTCCACTAATCTAGCTAGAGAAAGTATCCACACAATGAGCTCCTCTTGTTCTTAAGAATTCGCGGTTTTTGAAGAGTCGATTAAAATGTCAAACGAACTATAAGAAAAAGGTCCTTAGCTAGGTAGAGAAATTATCTTCTTAAGAATTCGCGGTTTTTGAAGAACGGAATTAAATAGGTAAGTAGAAATTGGATAACAGTCTGAAGTATTAGTTTAAATCGATTTTTTAAGAACCGCGAATTCTTATAAACAACTAATACATCAGACTGTTAACCAATTTCTACTTACCTAAAACCCTTTTCTATACTTGGTTTGATATTTAAATTAGTTCTTCAAAAGCTGTGAATTCTTATGAAGAAGAGGATAAGCTCTTCTTGATAATAAGGGACAATGCTTCCTTACATTCTAGAGATTTCAAAAAGCGGTGGCACTTTCTTAAATGTTGTTTCAGTATGTATTGTCGAGCTGGCGGCCTTCATTAGTTAATTAGTTCTTGTAGAGTGAGAGAGAAAGACAAGTGCATTTCGACTGCAATCCATGGTTAAATACAAAAACATAATAAAAGCTAGAAATATCTCCTTTTCTGACTATAAGAATGATACCATTTAACGGGATGCAGAAGCCAAGTTTAAGATTTTTTTTTCAGAGGTGGTACGTCTGCATTCGATACATAGGACTATGTAAAAAAAACTCCGAGAATCGGTATAGAAAAGCCGTGGCGTCCAACTGAGTTTTATTTTTGATCAAAAAAAATAAAAATCAACAATAATCATTATTGTTGAGTTTTATTTTTTCCGATCAGAAATAATGATTATTTTTGATTTTTATTTTAAAACTCAAAAGTAATGATTATCTTTGAGGAATATTATAAAAATCCCAAAAATGTCGATCCTAAGTGCTTGATTTTTTGGTTCAAAAAATAGATCAATAATTATTATATTACAATCATTATTTACGGTCCCTGATAAAAACTCGTGAATACACGTGAAGAAGTCTAAAAATGCATGGATGACAGAACTTGTTTGTATTTATATGAGAACAAAATAGAATTCGAAAGAATTTGTCTATTACAGTTTGGTTATATATAGTAGGTAAAATTAGCATAAAGCACAAAAGCACAAAAAAAATTATCATTTCCTGTTCCTCAATTACGCCCGAAACCGTCTCCACCAAACGGTTTAAACGGTTTAAATCTATTACAAAATTAAATGAATTTAAATGAACAAATAAAAAGTATGTTTTTAATAGTACATTTCCAAGTTCACAAATTTAGAGCTTATATGGTCGATTTAAAAATAAAATGTTTACATATTTCGATATGTCTCTTAATCTAAGTTTTAAACTTGTAAAATAATAAATCAATAACAACTTCTGTTTTATTAAATAACTCAAATGATTTGGCTATTTCGATTCCTTTTGGAATATTCCGTAATTATTAATTAAGCTTAAATTATGGGGACGGAGAAACCTCCTTCTATGCATTAGCGACAGAATGCAGTTGAAGTTTGTTAGACATGTGCATGTTACATTCTTAAGTGAAGGTTGACAAAAAATAAATTAAATTAGGTCTTATTTATATATATTTGTATGCCTATATGCTTTTATTATGGATCTAGCGACGCTGGTTATATAATAATTGTACTATACCTTAGCTATAATTTGTGTTCGCGCTAATATTACATGTACATGCAAATATGTATTACGCACGTCCACTGACTTAGTTTTAACAATCATACAAATGCAACAAAAACATTTTTCGCAAAATCATATTTAAATGCGCGTCTTTACAATTATGTGTGCATGCATATATGCGGTCTCTCATTTAAACTGATTTAACTGTTGGATAACTGTTGATTTAGTAGTTTATATTTAAAAGCACATTTACATATTTTAGTTCCAGTTTTGAGAAAAAAATTAATGACATTACGTAATTCACTGTTGGAAAATATTGGTGTTATCCCATTCAAGTTGATTGATGTGAGCAAATCCGTCCTTTAAAGCTAATAAATATAATCCTTATTACAAAAAATAGTGGACATATTTTTAAAAAAGTACTTTACCTTCTTCATCCTCAGAGTCCGAATTTTCTGATTCTGAACTATCCTCAGATACAGCATCTGTTTGCATTGGATTTATAGTTATAGTCAAAGCTGAATCATCCCAAACTAAGCCATCGTCAACAATCTAAGAATTAAATATTAAAATTAATTTATTAATTTCGACAATATAATAGAATAAAGTTCTATAAACAAGATGAAACATTTTTTTTTAAATATTTTTGTGGGTTTGGCAATGCACAGACTAATCAAATAAAAACACCTCTTAGCGAGGTTAGAACTAGTGACGATCGCACCTTCAACATAAAAAAGTTCTGATATCAACATTTATGACGAAAAACAATTATACTCGTCATTAAATACACTTTCTAAAATTTTCTCTTTCGGCCCGACCTAGCAAACTATTCCTGGCTTTTTTACTTCACAGGCATTTTCTATTGCAACCTTAAAATACAGTTGGCATACGCAAAAACAAAATTTAATGCTCAAGCATCGATAGTTGTTCTGAGCTGGCAAAATTAGCTATTTTTGTTTTTAAATAGCTTTTGGACCTGACTTTTTATAATTACGCGTCATGCACCAAAATTTGGGGAATCTCAAGGGCTATACAGATTAAAATTTTAATCGTTAAAACCGTTTTTAAAAAAAAATTTAAAAAAAAGATTAAAAAATTTTTTCATTTTTGTTTTGTTATAACTTTAAAAACATTTTATTTTGGCAAATTGCTTTTAAAAAGGCGTTTAAAGTATTTCAAAATACCTTTAAAAGGAGGTATAGTGCAAGTCTGTAGTTACGGCCTTCCAAAATTTCGATAGCTGTTTTTAGCTGTTTTCCCGCTAACCTAGCTAGTTTGTCCAAAAGTGGTAGAACTAAGGTTTCTTATAACAAGCTGTTAAATAACATAAATTTGCAGGACTTTAAAATAACGTTTTGAGACAGATAAAAAAAACTGACAAACAGAACCAATTTTAATTTTGGAAAGAAGTGGAAAATCTTCTTTTGGTTATAAGTTTTGAACGGAGAATCGGATTTTACGATATGATCCCTCATTCAACGCGTATTTTTGGGCATTTGTCCCCACCTGCCCCAACAGCTCCAAATTTCACCTCTCTCCCAAACCAATTGAAATTGATTAAGTCTTGGTATGCAATCCTGTTTGTTTTTGCGATCGGATTATCACAGCAGATTTTCAATTCTGCGGCTATATAATAGTAGTCGCCTTCGCACACTCTTCTGGTGCGCTTCGTCAATACGTGGACTGCCGTCCACAGTGATACACAAATTTTCCAAAACGGCCTAAATAAACTTTAGGAGTCTGAAAACATATTATTATTATATCTTTGACTTTTCGCCAAAATAAAAACATCGAAACTATGTAAGTTTTTGGTTAAATATTCGCCTATTATTATGTTTATCACACCAAAGATTTTTAAAAAAGTTAAAAAAAAATCCATTTGACAGAAGCGAAGATATGGCGATGCTATTTATACCCGTTACTCATAGAGTAAAAGGGTATATTGTATTGGTGCAAAAGTATAGAACAGGGAGAAGGAAGCTTTTTCGACCCTATAAAATATATATATTCTTGATCAGGATCACTAGCCGATTCGAACTAGCCATGTCCGTCTGTCCGTCTGTCTGTCTGTCTGTCTGTATGAACGCTGAGATCTGAAAAATTTCTTCTACATTTTGATAGGTATTGAAAACACAATAAAACTGCATTCTCACTTTTCGGAAACGTTAAACGGTATGGTCGCCAGACATCTTTTAAAAAAATGGTTTAAGGCGATTGTGGGCGTTAGAGGGGGCGTGGCGCTCGGCTGAAACAAACTTGCGCTGCGTAGGAAGCCAAAGAATATGTGAGGGTAATCCCAACTTTCTAGCTTATGTAGATTCCAAGATCTCAGCGTTCATACAGACAGACAGACGGACAGACGGACAGACAGACAGACGGACAGACAGACAGACGGACAGACAGACGGACAGACAGACATGGCTAGAATCGACTCGACTAATGACCCTGATCAGGTATATATATACTTTATGGGGTCGGAAACGCTTCCTTCTACCTGTTACATACATTTGCACGAATATAATATACCCTTTTACTCTACGAGTAACTGGTATAAAAAGCATAGCATATCTTCGCATCTGTCAAATGGATTTTTTTTTCACTTTTTTAAAAATCCCACTTAAATTGTGTGATATTGTCATAAAAATTAGATATCGCTTTGACACCATGAAGAAAATCTCGATACGATTCACATAGAATCACTCATATGTCTAATTGGTACTGTTATACAAGGGGGCGTATTTATACAAATACTCTGCCAATGACTTTATTGGTATAGTGGGTTTATAAATATACTTACTTTTGGACAAGGTTGGTGGCGATCAGCATATTTTTGGTTGTTTTTTAATCGTGCAATCGAAACACCACAAAGCAAAACAGCCAAAAAAACACTTACGAGAATTATAAGCATTGTAAGGTGAGAGCCTTCAGCTAAAAAATATTTGAGTACATTATTAAAAACAAGAAAAGAAGATAGCTTCCGCCAACCGAAGTTTATATACCCTTGCAGATAAAATAAATATATTACTCCTATTTAAAATGTTGTTTTTAAAAAGTAAAAAATCAAAACGCCTACTTTCTACAAAGTTTTAATGTTTGATTTTGATTATTTTTATGGGAGCCATAAGATATAGTGGTCTGATCCGGCCCGTTCCGATATATGTACTACCTTCCATAGAAAGAAGACTTTTATGAAAGTTTCATTGCGATACCTTTAAAACTAAGAGACTAGTTAGCATAGAAACGGACAGACGGACATGGCTAGATGGACTCGGCTTTTGGTGCTGATCAAGAATATATATACTTTACTGCGTTGCAAACATATGACTGAAATTATAATATCCTCTGCAAGGGTATAAAAATGCATATAAATTATGTTCCGTAATCATTTACATTTACCTTTATGTGCGAAAGAATGAACGTGAGATTTCGGTTCTTGCACATCATTTGTGTGCAACTGGGAATATGAATATACCTTAGAATCTGCAGCACAAAGAAAAATAATTAATATGTATTTTATATATTTAATATCATGAACGTGTCGAAACCCACCAGTTGCCTGATTGTCATTTTCACTTATCGAACCAGTATTTAGGTGATAAGTGGTTTCAGTGTTAGTGTTTCCAATAGCATTTACGTTGGATGAAGACGACAAAGGTGGTATATTGGTCGACTTGAACAATGTCTGCTTGGGATGCAATACAGTGAGTGTGAGTGTATACTCAGCGCTTTTGTACTTAGAGCTTAGCTGAGCACAAGAAAGCTTAAATACTCGATTTAGATAATAAGCTGGTTTTTTATTACTGTAGACAAGGGATCTTAACACATTTAGGTAATTAAGAATGGTATCCTTTCCTATCATTTCGACCCCATCCTTATTTATATTGGTTTTTATATCCATGCTAGATGATAATGATTCATCGCCATCTATTTGTATGTCTTCATGATCCGGATTTAGAGAGGGAAATACCACAACACTACAGGAGTCAAGATAATTTTTTCCTTCCATTTTTCCACTGTTCTTAGATAACGAGTCAATGTAAATTTTGTCCAATATGTGCACGCCTAGTTTAATTTCCTGATAGGATACTAATTTATTTGAAGTTCCTGGAAAAAATTGATCATAGCATATAGAAATAAATAAAACCGTACCTATTGTTATAAATAATATATAATAATAATATTGTTACAAATTAATTGCACAGATAAAACTAATCAAAAATCCGCGCTGAGAAGGAATGTCCGGCGGAGCGCTTCAAGGAGAACTTGAACTTTGAAATGGGTTTATCTTAAAACCATTTTTAACTGGTAGCCACGATATAACAATTTTACATCAACTACCCAAAGATATAAAATTACAGATTATACAGCTGCTAAAGCTCATTACCACTGTTAGCAAATAGTTTACAATAAATTGTCACCATTAAATAAAACAGTAAATAAATTGCACAGACAAAACTAATTAAAAATCAGTGCTGAGAGTGCATAAGGGAGAACTTGAACTTTTAAACGCGTTTATCTTATAAACAATTTTCGTTACTGATAGCCACGATACAAAATTTAAAAATCCATTGGACCAATACTTTAAAAATATGAGCTTTGAAAGATGTGTTTTTAGGTATTTACTCTTAAGCATCGCAGATAAATTGCGTTCTTTTCGAAACCACATTTTAAGGGTCCATCCATTCATCGGCATTTCTAAACGTCTCAAACGTCCTTTTTCAAACTGGTGGCATACCCCTGGAAAGTGAACACCGCAAAACGCCATTTTTTTAATTTCTCCAGCAATCGATTTGCCACTGAAATATTAGCCGATAGTATTGGCTTTACAAATTAGTGGACGGTATTCAAATGACACTTAATAAAATACAAAAGGTTTGAATTAAATACATTTATCCAGTTTTATAGAAAAAATCGCAAAGTTCATTCTTTGATGACAAAGACCCTACCCTCCCTAAATCCCGTTTTAGGAATTTCTTGGTTTAACTTTAATTTTCTTTTTTCCATATAATAACTGCAATCAACTTACCAGATATTGTTATTTTAATGGAATCCGATTGTGGATCTTGATCAGAGGTCTCCAGCTGTAAGATTGATTTGAATTTTGTAATAGTATCTGTCAAAGGTGCATTGATATTTTCATTTACCAACGCCGATCCGACATCAATATCGACGCCGAGTGGTGCTACCGGTTCGTTAACCATAATATAAGTCTCAATTGGCGGCAACCGAAAAGAACTTTCATTACTACATGTCAGAGCTGTACGCACTTCTATGTTACGTCGTCCTACTGTGGGGTTTCGTTTAATATTGATATATTGTATTTTACGCATCAATTGTTCAATATCGTGTTTAGTTTGGGCTTCAATATAGATTTCGTTCATTTGAATGTTGGATTGAATCTGGGCGCTTACTGAGTCCATATTCTTATTTTTTGTTGGCGATTGCTTAGGGGATAACAAGTGCTCAGCACATGTGGTTCCACATTTAATGTCTTCAGTCGTCAAAACTCCATTAAGGGTTACTTTAACCTCAGAAATATCTCCATTAAAGCCATGTTTCAATCTATTTTCCAAACTTTGGTAACAGGCACCGATAGCTAAAGATGTATTTACTCCATGTGCCGCGTGTAAGGGCCAGTCATCAATTACCTCCGGGTTGCTATGACGATCCTCAATAGAATTTTCAAAACGTACGCCGTCAATGAATAAATCAACCTTGCCCGGGTCCTCAACATTGAGAACATAATGATGCCATTCGTTGTCGCAAACCTCAGGTATTTTCCAACGCCATTCAGCCGGACTAAAGATATTTAGATCACCTTCGTTAAAGTTTTTTCTTAATAAAAGAATAAGCCGACAATTGCGAACAAACAAAGCCATATGATGTCGGTTCATTTTGTGGTCGTCAGCGCTGCAGACAATGTGTTCTTTAACATGTTTATTAGCCACAGCTTGACTATTATGTCGAAACATGGTAAGAATGCTAAACGCACGGGTTGAAAAATCGTAATGGTCGACAACAGTGTCAGGAACCACTACTCCTGTGGACCCATCAAAGTGAAATATAGGTTCAACACCCTCGTCATAGCTCAACTCTTTAGTCCATTCTGCCCCATGTGGCAAAAGGTCTTTCATTTTTTGGCTTGAAGTGCAATTTGATATGTCCCGATCGCATCCAAATGAGATGTGTTTAGTCTAAAAATACATTAAATCAAAAACTAAATTAAGCACTGTATTAAGTAAGTCATTGAGAGTAGGATATTAAAATGTATGATAGCTAAGAGGACATCGCTCTCAAAATTCTTGTATTGTAATTAAACGCGCTTATAAGTTTGTATGTATTTTATTAAATTTTACAGGTAAAAGATTTTTACCTTAGGACCCAATGAAAAATGTTATTGAAAGACACTCTCAAAGTGTTTTGCTCAGACACTGACCATTTCGGTTAGCTATATTTAGCAGGGATCATAACTGTTATGAGTTTTATTTTAAAAATCACTTTTTAATCATTGTGTCACGAGTTGTATGTAAAACTATAGACATAATCGTTATGCTGAGAGTTGTATATAAGTTTTATTATACGCTTGGAACATAACAGTTATTCCTTAAGTTTTATTTAAAAATCAAAAAATCGCCGCGATTTTTTTTTAATTTCATGCCAAATTTTACTTGTGACTCGTTCCATTTTTTTTTACACGATGTTTTAATTTCAAATTTAACATACATCATAAAATTTCGCATATATATTTTTAGGACACCTTCGATAACAACTCAGCTGTTAATTAGGAGACTCTTTGTTATATTCGGATCTGAAGCGTGGACTAGGCCTAACGGGGACACCACTATAAAAAAACGCGCCTGGAACTTTACCTCAATTGTGGTGCGGAAAAGTGTTCATTGAAACTATTTAAATAAATATAAAGATACAAACATTTTTGTTCCACCGTCTTCGACCACTTTGCATGGGCTAAGGCAGGTTGGACAGTCGCGCTTGTCCAAAACTACTCCGTGGTCTTGTAAAAAGCGGAAATGAGCTTTCTCATCCATACCGAGAAACTCTCCAAACGTTACAGAGCAAGACTGGCACGTCATGTTGAACAATATGAATCAATAAACAACAATTTTTGATAAAAATTTGAATATTAGGGAAACTTGAAAGACAACTCGATTTTTATAGCAAGTATGAGAAAAGCACCCTTGTTTTTTATAGCAAACCCAGGAACTTTGAAATTCAATTACAAGAGAACCATGGCCGACCGCCAAGTTCTTTTTGCACGTAAATTCTTAAGAAATCGCAGTCCATCGAGGATAATTTTTTCGCGAATTTCGGGGGTGAGCCCGCTAATGTATACATAGTATTACCTTCTCTTGCAATTGCATTTTAAAATTGCGTGTTTTTATATAAAAACAAGAGAGAACGCTATAGTCGGGTGCCCCGACTATCAGATACCCGTTACTCAGCTAAGGGAGTGCGAGGGAGATGGATATATTAAAACTTTGATCGGTCATAACTTTTTAACGAATGGTCCGATTTAAATTTCTTATACATTTTGATAGGTTTTGATAATCACAATAAAACTGCATTTTTACATTTCCAAAATCTTTAAAGGTGTGGGCGCCAGACACCTTTCAAAAAATGAGGGGGCGGTTAGAGGGGGCGTGGCACCTTTTTGAAATAAACTTGCGCTGCGTAGGAACTCCAAGAATATGCATGCAAAATGCCAATCCTCTAGCTTTTATAGTTTCCGAGATCTCAGCGTTCATACGGACGGACAGACAGACGGACATGGCTAGCTCGACTCGGCTAGTGGTCCTGATCAAGAATATATATACTTTATAGGGTCGGAAAAGCTTCCTTCTCCCTGTTACATACTTTTGCACGAATACAATATACCCTTTTACTCTACGAGTAACGGGTATAACAAAGTAGCATTTTCTAGGATATTAAAGTTTATTTCTATAAAAAAAATAATGTCAAAATAAAGAGCATTAGAAGAAATTTGACAAAAATGTGTAATTGTTTTTAAAGCAGGCCAGACCCCACAACAGCGAATTAAGTATCCTCGATGGACGTCGATTCCTTAAGAACTTAAGTGACCATGGATGACCAACATATTCATAACTAAACTTATTATTTTAATGTAGAATAAAAACTTTAAAATGCAATTGCAAGAGAACAATGCATTTCCGCCGGTAACACTAGTTTACAGCCAAAATATATAAACGCTGGGACCCATTTTTTTCGTTAAATGTTGGGTAACTGATCACGATGAAAAAAAAAAATCCAAAGAATCGTTTTGGAGATATTTGAAATAGCTAGATTTTTGACCACTTGTTTTATTAAATGTAACAGCGCTCAAAAACCGATGGTCCAAAAAATTGTGAACTTGCACCCTTCAAAAGGAAATAGGATGCACCTTTCCAAAAAGGTATGGCGCTTTGTGATCGGACCAAAATTGATGGAGATCTAGCGTCTAAACGTTCCAAAAAAGTTTAATTTTTGGCTCTTTTTTTCATGGCTAGTTTTTAACAATTTTTTAATAATATTAATAAATATTTTTAAATTATTTTGAGTATGCAGATCTAAAGGGCCGTTAGTCCAAAAAAGTTTAGGCCGAATATTTGCAAATCTGGTGTACATTTTAGGAGATATAAAATGACTCAAAGTCATCACAAGTCAGCAGTGGTACGAAAAATGTTTTTCAAGGGAAGTCGCCTGTTTTCGCGACTTCCAATTTTGAAAAACGATCAAAATAGTGTCATCTAATATACATATGTACACTCGATTCAAAGACATTTAATTTAATTTAAAAAAAAAATCGAGAAAGGAAATCTTTGGATTTTTTCGACAAAAACTTGGTAAAATTTTGGACCATCGGTTTTTGAGAGCTGTTACATTTAATAAAACAAGTGGTCAAAAATCTAGCTATTTCAAATATCTCCAAAACGATTCTTTGGAAAAAAAATTTTTTTTTCATCGTGATCAGTGACCCAACAGTAAACAAAAACAAGAGAGAACGCTATAGTCGAGTACTTCGACTATTAGATACCCGTTACTCAGCTAAAGGGAGTGGGAGAGATATTAATATATGCACGCGTCAAAGCTACTAGCGCCATCTAGTGGCTGTTTCATTTTTTACTCATAACTTTTTAATTCGATAACTTCTACAATTCGATAGATATTGATAATCACAATAAAACTGCATTTTTACTTTTCCAAAATATTTAAAGGTGTGGGCGCCAGACACCTTTCAAAAAATGGTATAGGGCGATTGAGGGCGTTAGAGGGGGCGTGGCACCTTTTTGAAATAAACTTGCGCTGCGTAGAAACTCCAAGAATATACATGCAAAATGCCAATCCTCTAGCTTTTATAGTTTCCGAGATCTCAGCGTTCATACGGACGGACAGACGGACATGGCTAGTTCGACTCGGCTAGTGATCCTGATCAAGAATATATATACTTTATAGGGTCTCCCTGTTACATACTTTTGCACGAATACAATATACCCTTTTACTCTACGAGTAACGGGTATAAAAATGGGTCCCAGCGTTTATATAGATTCTTAAGTAATCGCGGTCAGTCGAGGATAATTTTTTCGCGATTTTCGGGGCACAGGCCCCTTTTCTAGACTATAAGCCGAATTTCTTGTTAAGATGTTTAGAGCAATGTAGGGAAACTACCATTTCTAACCATAAAATGACACTTTGTAACGTTACTTTAAATTTAGCTGTCCCGAACTGGTATTTTGATACACTGTCATGTGTTTCTCATATATTTGGATAATGACACCTATCCCGTGTAAAACAAAAAAATTGTCATTGCTCAGACAGAGACTGAGCTCGACCAATTCTTCCTGTTCTGATCTGAGAATGACAGGATGTAGAAAAATGATTGAGCATTTTTGGAGTGCTCTAGAATTTAGGTTAGCTAAACGATCAACACACACAAATTCTTAGATGACTTCAATTTTCTGTTTGGGCGTTTTTTTTAGGTCAATAGATAATTATTGACGAAACAAATTGTAAATTTCATTGTAGCATTCAAACTGTGTGCAAACTTCTGACTGAAATTATAATACGCTCAGCAAGGGTAAAGGAATAAATCAACTTACCTTAAGAGCTATCGATGCATGAATACTTAGGTCTTCACTCTTGCAAGAAATGTCACACAAATCCAGGCGGGCATTAGGGAACAATTGTAGGCTTTCAGTGCTACCGGACTGGGTACGACGATTAGAAATGGTAAAATTTAATTTTTAATTTATTACGTTTATAGTGTATACATACCGTATAATCAATGCGTTCTGGCATGCCTAAAAACTTTGTTTCACACACGCGTCGAACTTTAATGCTGACCATTATGGCGGCAGATTCTTTCATGGCACAATCGTAGGCAACAACGGATAGTATGTGGTTATGTGATGCCTTATGGGAAAGAGGTTCAGTGTTTTTGATTGAGCCCTCGTTATCTATTGAAAATGGTTCGTCATTGTTAAGTATCTCATATTTGCAAACATCGCCAAAAAGGGGAGTGCAGTCCTTATCGGTAGCTTCGACTCTTAAGATTTCGTTATAAAGTCTACCTTCGTCTACTTCTGTTACGTAAGACGGTTCTAAGAATGTTGGTGCATACTCATTGATGTCGATAACTGTAATGTGAACATTGGCTGTATTTGATGGTGTCCCATCGCAATATACCGCAACGATTTCAAAATGATAACTCTTGCGTTTTTCGCAGTTCAACGTCCGACGTGCTTTTAAAATTCCTAGGTTATTAGCCAATTCAATCTGAAAAATTATATTGTTGTAATTCCGAAAGTAAAAAAGCGAAAAACTTACCTCAAAAGGAATCTCGTGATAAGGCTTTTTGAGAATATGAAAGTTACAAATTTTTTCTTCATCCACTTTAATTAATGGAGTTATTTCCACAAGTGTTTCGTTTTCTCGAATCAACCCATGATACGACTTTTCTAATATGATCTCTAAAAGAAATAAAAAGGTAAAATAAAGAATAACACGAAATTAGATGAAGTCCTTATATTTCTTGATAAAAAGTTTTAGTAAAAGTGGGAGTTTCCAACTTTTGCAGTTTGTGGTCGTAAGCGCATCTTTATAAAACAATCTTGAACCACTAAAACCTACACGAGATATTCCAACATTCTAGATTTAGTTTCTGAGACCTCAGCTTTCATACAGCGTTCATAAAAACAAACATTGTTTTCGAATTTGAATGAAAAGCCTATGTGTATTTTAATAGAACTAATCCCCAAGTTTTGGGGACCAAAAATTAAATAACACCCCAAAATGACATCTAAAATCGTTCTTGTTGTCTTAAAAACGACGTTTGACTTTTTCGAAAGGAAAAACCCATAATTTACCGTTACTCAAAGGAGTTCGAGGAAGGTAGGTATTGATAAACACAATAAAACTGCATTTTAACTTTTCCGAAATCTTTAAGGCGATTGTGGGCGTTAGAGGTGGCGTGGCCCTCGCCTGACACAAACATGCGCTGCGTAGGAAGCCAAAGAATATGTGTGGGTAATTCCAACTTTCTAGCTTTTATAGTTTCCGAGATCTCAGCGTTCATACGGACGGACAGACGGACAGAGGGTATTATAATTTCAGTTAAAAGTTTGCAACGTAGTGAAGGAGACCTTTCCGACCAGATAAAGTATATATATTCTTGTCCGTCTGTCTGTTTCTACGCAAACTAGTCTATCAGTTTTAAAGCTATCGGGCTCAAACTTTCCCAAAACTCTTCTTTATATTGCAGGTAGTATATATGTCGGAACCGGCCAACTATATCATATAGCACCTATAGGAAAAATCGAAAAAAAATCGACAACAAAATCTAGCTTCGGTGTTTTTATACCCGTTACTCGTAGAGTAAAAGGGTATATTGTATTCGTGCAAAAGTATGTAACAGGGAGAAGGAAGCTTTTCCGACCCTATAAAGTATATATATTCTTGATCAGGATCACTAGCCGAGTCGAACTAGCCATGTCCGTCTGTCCGTCTGTCTGTCCGTCTGTATGAACGCTGAGATCTCGGAAACTATAAAAGCTAGAGGATTGGCATTTTGCATGCATATTCTTGGAGTTCCTACGCAGCGCAAGTTTATTTCAAAATGGAGACGTTTCCATAAAGTATATATATTCTTGATTAGCATCACTAGACGAGTCGATCTAGCCATGTCCGACTGTCCGTCCGTCTGGCTGTCTGTCTGTTTCTACGCAAACTAGTCTCAGTTTTAAAGCTATCGCGATGAAACTTTCCCAAAAGTATTATTTCTATTGCAGGTAGTACATATGTCGGAACGAGACGGATCAGACCACTATATCATTTGGCTCCCATAGGAATAATCAAAAACAAACATTGTGACTTTGTAGGAAGTAGGCGTTTTCATTTTTGACATTTGAAAATCAACATTTTAAATAGAAATAATATATTTATTTTACCTGCAAGGTTATTATTATACCCTTTATACCTCGGCTGGCCGAAGTTAACTTCTTTTCTTGTTTTTTTTATAAAAAAAAAACATTGTTATTCTCTTGCAAAAGCGGAGGGTCAAACGAGGTTTTTGAGGTATCGAATCTTTGGCAGACCCCCAAATCGACCCAATATATAATTAAATATGTATAATATTCCATAACACCCTATAGATGTAATCTCATGGTATTTCAAAGTAAAAGTGTTTAAGTGATTATTATAAAGTAGGAAGCTACAATACCTTTTTGAGATAAATATTCATCATCATTTTCACTTGACGTTACAACTCCAGCAGCCAGATGTGCCGCCAACATCACTGCAAGGTAAATGCAGCCTAAGTATTTGTGTACAGTCATGGCTATAGATGATAAACAAAGGCGTATTACTTGGAATTTTCTGAAAGAGAAAATATTTTTTAAATTTGGGTTTAAAACAAGAAAAAAAACAATGCAGAAACCATATTTTGTCCATCGCAGCCCTATCATGTTTTTTCGAACTACGTTTTTCAAACATTTTTATTTTCTTCCAATTCTGAACAAATTCAATCAAAGGTTCTGAAGTACGTTAATGCACAAAAACCAGCCGTCTTTGGTTGAAAGAAAATTCTGCGATACTCCTGAAGATGATAATATACATACATATAACGAAGGTAAACCAAAATTGGTGTAAAATTAATTGTCCTCGAGTTCAACATTTGGTTTTATTTTTAAAAGTAATCATATATCACATTATTTTATTAAACTCTATCAGCATTTTTAAAGAATTTATATTTCTGTATATAATATACATATGTACATATACATATAGTATACATATGTAATTGTTCTTCAAGAATTATGTGACTATAAATTATCAAACAAAAAATTGTTTAAATGCTGTATTTTGGACTGCATAACAGATGTTAGGACATATACATATAGTATACATATGTAATTGTTCTTCAAGAATTATGTGACTATAAATTATCAAACAAAAAATTGTTTAAATGCTGTATTTTGGACTGCATAACAGATGTTAGGACATAGGCGTTATAATCGGGGGTCACAGAAATATTTTCCAAACAAAATCATTGATGTGTGTTGTGGATAAAAAATTCCGTATGTGATTTCTTCGAGTGACTAACTTACTGGATATAGATTAAAAAAGCATGGCAATTCATACAAATGTGTAAAATCAAATAAATGCATATTAAATGGAACTTACTTCCACTAACTCAAAACTTAAGCAAATCTCATATAACCATAACTAAGCCCATAACTTATTTAGTTGTTTGTCTCCTTGATTTAAATTATATCCTTAAATAACATTTATAGCGTATAAAAACACGAGTTTTTTTTTCAAAATAGAAAATAAATTAAGTTAAAAACGTTAATTTAGTTATAAACTTTTTTATTGATGTGTGTTGTGGATTAAAATGGACATACATACATACATAAACATGTAGGTAAAACTCTTGAAGTAACATAATTAAATTGTGTTCATAATGAGATAATATTTTGTTTGTCTAAACTCATATCATTTTACATGTTTGGATAAACTGCATGCTAGGATGCAAATATTCATTTTTAGTTACATATGTATGTACGTATGTACACACATATGTATATATATTTGTAAAAATCTTCTTTGTATGTGTTTGTATCCATGAGATACACATTCTGTAATGGATCTATTAAAAATCTTGTGTTATGAATAGTAAAACACGGTTTCTTTCAATGAAAGCTTTGTATGCTATATCTAAATAATTCAAAAAAGATAATTGCAACATCTGCAGATGAACTGATTTTATGGAAACAGTCCAGGTCCACGAAATAATTAAATTGGTCCACTTAAACAGTAGGACAGAAAAAATCGATATTAGGTATCTTTGCGTAGTTTCTTACTTTTTGTCAATTAAAAGGCGACTTGTAACGTATAGAAACGCAATGTTAAGTTCAAGTACAGCTTTTCTCAATATATTGGTATTGTTTATCCGACATTTTTAGATACTTGTGTAGAAAAGATTAACGCTTAAAATGGACTAAAAAATACCAACAATTTAAGTCTTTGGGCTACCAACCGATTTTCTACACCTGTGGAGCTACCAACCGATTATATTTTCTGTAGAACATACTAAACAGCAAGGTAATAATGGAAATGACTAAAATTATAATAAAACTATGTCCCTCCAAAAAAAATCTTTTATAACATAGATTTAATTAAAACACATTTCTGTAAAACATTTTATACTAAATCGTAATATGTAGTAAAAATAAGTGTTACTTAATACTAAATAGTACTAACATGTTTTAGTCTACACCAGTGGAATTACACCCAAGTTTTGCCACTCACACAAAACAAATTAAATCAGTTAATAAGCTCTTCCATAATCCTTATTTAATTAAAAGTCTTAGTAATTCTGCATCATTCTAGTCATTTAGTCACCAGCACTCATTTTTGACGGTCCGAAAATTTCCCAGTTAGTCCGCCATCCAATTTTGACAGACTTTGACGGGCTCTTTTATGCGATAGTTAGCCGATGTTTTTTCGATGCAACTCTGAATTTTTCCTCTTGACTGAGAAAAATGGAACGATGACTGCAAGAACAAATCAAATCGATGGCGGGAAAAAATTAAATAATGCTTAAGATCATTGTTTTTTGGCTATTCTTGAATTATTTGTAGTTTGCTATGAGCGGAAAAGCGTTCGCAAAAAGGTTGATTCTCCTATAAAGTTCCAAAGTTGCTATAAATTACCGAGACAGCACCAATTTGGTTTTGCTTACACATTTTTCATATTAATATTGGCTAGACAGTCAGCAATATGTATGAATACTCCTTATATGATATGTTATAAAAGTTTAGATATGTTTTTAAACTATTATCTTATGCTACTTATTGTATTAATCTACAATAAGATTTGGAGAACGCAATTTTACGAAAGTTTTGCCGAGTTGAAATCCCCCTTGGTTAATGTTGAGTTGAGCAACTGCTCTTCAAGTCAGCTGTTATCGGATGGTGGATGGTCGATGTGCTCCGTGGGAACACGAGTTTCACATTTGTCAAAAATCCCAGCCGTTTCACACGGATGTACTCTATGGGAAGAGGCTATAAGTGTCCAGACTGTAATCCTGACAGCCGTACTAACCCAACTTAACTTAACGTTTCGGAAATTAAAATGTGTTCTTTCGTGAAATCAAATCAAAATACATATGTAAATGCTCTATATTTTTTCATATGAATAAGTTGTTCAATGTCGTAAAATAAGGCTACAGTAAATAAACAAAAAGTACGTTTCATTTTATTTAACACCATTTGTTGATGCGGTTATTTTCACGGCCAAGCTGATGCGTCTAAAATCGGGGGTGATAAAAACTTACTTAGCAGTGGAAGAATAACATCCTTCTGGGCAAAATGATTTAATCTGAAAAGATATTTTATAAGAAATGTGTACCATCAGCTTGACCAAAAAATATTAAAAATAAAGGATAATATAAAAATTAAAAGCTACTGTAATTAAGATAAGACAATACACTTGTCAATAACTTACCTAAAAATGTATTCTTAATTAAAGCACTTTTGTTTAAACTCGAAAATAACTAGTAACAGCAATGCTACTCCTTTAAAATTTAAAACGTAGTTTAAAACCACGGAAAAACAGCGCCTGCCTTCGAGAAATAGAAAAAGAATACTGAGCGAGAAAAACAACATCAATCGCAATCTCTCTTGTTGTTGTCTTCCCTTTGCCACGATCGCGCTTGCCCAGCTTGCAGAGCGAGATAGGCGAAGTTCGACATTTTGTCTCGTTTTCTATGATTTTAAGAGAGAGAAATTTGGGAAATTTGCCGGCGTCGCAGTCGACTCAGTGCTATTTTAGCGCTCGGGCTGCAGGGATTTGACATGTTTTAAGTTCCGTAAAAAACAAATAACAGCTGTTGGAATATTCAATTACCAATTTTCAGATGATTTTCAACAAATCAGCACTTAAGACCATAAAGAGACCATACCCATTTAAAGTTAGTATTATTTTTTAAAAATTTAAATGTTGCTTTTTAATGCGGTTATGCGGTTATTCCATTCATTCATTTGAGCCATTTTTTTTCAGCCTATACGATTTTACGTAGGTGCGAGCAAGACGGAGATATGTCCGCTGCAATGAGCAATTAATAAGCAAAATTGAAAAAACCGATAGGCACTTCTGGTATTTTGATTGGTAATTTAAAATACCTCCATACTATCTGGACCGATACGTCAATGAGCATTGGAACACCGCTTCTGCACAATCACAGCTAAAGATCAAATTTTCTATTCCTTGGGCGGCGACTAAAGGCGTTCATCAGAATTCATCCGCTAAATCTGGTATTTTTTTTGGTATTTCACTACCATTTCCTAAGCTCATCTGAGTACCGAAATAAAAAAAATAGGGAGTGCAAACGCTGTACTCGGGTTGGTGTCCCGACTAATATTCGTAACTCAGCTAAAGGGAGTGCGAGGGAGATAGATATAGAAATTTTGATTGCGTATAACTTTTTAATGAATGGTCCGATTTGAAAAATATCTTCTACATTTCGATAGGTATAAATATGCACAACAAAATTGCATGTATACTTCTCGGAAATCTTTAAAGGTGTGGGCGCCAGACACATTTTAAAATCGTTAGTGGGCGATTGTGGGCGTTAGAGGGGGCGTGGCACTCGGCTGAAATAAACTTGCGCTGCGTAGGAAGCCCAAGAATATGCGTGGAAAATCTCAACCTTCTAGCTTTTGTAGTTTCCGAGATCTCAGCGTTCATACGGACAGACAGACAGACGGACAGACAGACGGACAGACGGACATGGCTAGATCGACTCGGCTGGTGATCCTGATCAAGAATATATATACTTTATGGGGTCGGAAACGCTTCCTTCTACCTGTTACATACTTTTGCACGAATACAATATACCCTTTTACTCTACGAGTAACGGGTATAATAAGAGAGAACGCTATAGTCGGGTGCCCCGACTACATTTTAAAATCGTTAAATCGGCGTTAGAGGAGGCGTGACACTCGTCTGAAACAAACTTGCGCTGAGTAGGCAGCCCAAGAATATGTATGGGTAATCCCAACTTTCTAGCTTTTGTAGTTTTCGAGATCTCAGCGTTTATACAGACGGACAGAAAGACAGACAGACGGACAGACAGACATGGATATTTCGATTCTTATACTTTATAGGGTCGGAAACGCTTCCTTCTCTCTGTTACACGAATTTCAGAAATTAAAAAACAATATTTTGTACCGTGGATTTTTTATTTTGACTTTTTACCATATCAGCAAACATCTAACAGTCTCTAAAGTGCTTAAAAGATTATACATTTTCAAAGTTAGCCGACTTGTGGATCACATTATAGTCAATGTAGCCTATTCATGTACTAAGAATATGTATAAATTTCATACTTTTTATACCCTTGCAGAAGGTATTATGATTTCAGTCAGAAGTTTGCAACGCAGTGAAGGAGACGTTTCCGAACCCATAAAGTATATATATTCTTGATCAGCATGACAAGACGAGTCGATCTAGGCATGTCCGTCTGTCCGTCCGTCTGTCCGTCTGTTTCTACGCAAACTAGTCTCTCAGTTTTAAAGCTATCGGGCTGAAACTTTTCCAAAAGTCTTCTTTCTATTGCAGGTAGTATATATGTCGGAACCGACCGGATCGGACAACTATATCTTATAGCTCCCATAGGAAGAATCCAAAAAAAAAACGTAAACAAAATTCTAGCTTTGGTGTTTTTTGAAATATAACCTTCTACTTTTGGGAATACCATTTTCGATATATTTTTGAATTTCGAATAAAATTTCTAAAAAATCGGATGACTATATCATATAGCTGCCATAGGAACGGTCGGAAAATTAAATGGAAATTAATAGGAAAAAATTATATCTTTGTTGACTTTTATTACATTCTCTTCTTCTCTGGGATATGGCTTTTCCTTAACATTTCAAAATTTCGTATTAAATTTATCAAAAATCGGACGGCTATATTATATAGCTGCCATAGGAAGGATCAAAATATTAATGCCAAAGTAATACGAAAGCAGCTAAAATTTGGATTGTTGTAACATATACGCTAGTTAATTTAAATTTAATGTTTTTGTAAATGAATAGAAATGATCTGCAAGGGTATATAAGCTTCGGCTGGCCGAAGCTAGCTTCCTTTCTTGTTCTTCGTTATCTTAAAATGTCATTAGAACAAATGGGTTATACAAAAATGAATTGCCCCCGTTCCTCAGATTTATTTTTTAAAGAAATACGAATAACGAACCTAATATTTTCCGTCCATGGTTGGATAAACATCTTTTTTTTTTTTTAATATTGGTGATTGCGATTAACTAATTTTAAAAATTTTCCCAAGAACCGGTTAGAATATTCTTGGAAATAGCCATATGTTGGCAGTTGCTTTTCAAACGTAAACCTACATTAAAATCAAAGTCCTATAAATTATATTTTTAGTGCGTTAAAAAAATCGGACAGCTAGCAAATTACAGTAACGTTCACATATGTAATTTACCTGAATTTAAACATGTTGATATATAAGAATGTGTACATATGTACATATATAAGAAAACGCATTTTTGGCTTCTTAAAGCTTAAAGCTCCAAGTATTGGGGTTGGTTTTGCTGTGTTTTCAGTGGTGGTTTTGCCTTTACCTGTAAATGTTTACATTTCCTGTGTTAACCATTAATATTTTTCTCAAGACGGTAACAATTTTTGATCAAGTGTTAAGAAATGTAATGTAGCAACATAATTCATATCGAATAATGGTAAGACATCGATCAGACCCTTTATTTCAACATAATAATGGTAAGACATTGTTCAGACCCTTTATTTCAACATAATATTTGTATGTTCTTAGATACGTAAAAAACGAGATACCATAGTAAATAACAACATAATAGACCGAAGCACCCTTAACAGGATATGTTTCTCATACATAATATTTTCAATACTCATAATTGCGAATGCCTTGCCACCCGTAATACGCGTTGGTAAGTTTAAAGTGATTTTTTAAGTTATCGAGAACTACTTATACTCACAGTTCATTTTTAATAGGCGCGATATTTACCGAAGATGAACGTGAAAGCAGTATCGAATCGGCGTTTAAGTACGCAATATACCGAATCAACAAAGAAAAAAATCTTCTTCCCAATACACAACTTGTATACGATATTGAGTATGTGCCTCGAGATGACTCGTTTCGCACCACCAAGAAGGTTTGCCGCCAGTTGGAAGCAGGTGTTCAAGCAATATTTGGTCCAACAGATGCCCTACTTGCTGGTCATGTACAATCTATATGCGAAGCTTATGATATACCCCACATTGAAGTTCGAATTGATCTTGAATATAATTCTAAAGAATTTTCAATCAATTTGTATCCGTCACACACTCTCTTAACTCTAGCGTATAGAGATATAATGGTATACTTAAACTGGACAAAGGTGGCAATTATTTATGAAGAAGATTATGGTAATTACCGTTAATTTATGTATGTATATTTTTCAGGGTCTGCAAGTAATGATTCTTTTTATTTCTTCAAACAAAAAAGTCAACCACTTAAAATACCCCTAAAAACAAATAATTTTCACCAAAATACTAATCTTTGCTAACAAAGCCTTTGGCTTTAAAAAATCAACTAACTTTGCGATTTTGTTTTCTATGGCAGCTATATAATATAGCCGTCCGAATTTTGTTAAATTTAATTCGAAATTTTGAAATGTTAAAGAAAAGCTACATATCGGCGAAGAAGAGAATGTAATGAAAATCAAAAAAGATATAATTTTTTTCCTATTAATTTTCATTTAATTTTACGACCGTTCCAATGGCAGCTATTTGATATGGTCATCCGATTTTTAACAATTTTATTCGAAATTCAGAAATATTAAAAAAATAATATTCTCAAAAGTAGAAGGTAATATTTCAAAAAACACCGAAGCTAGAATTTTTTACCGTATTTTTGTTCGATATTTCCTATGGGGGCTATATGATATAGTTGTCCGATTCGTTCCGACTTATACACTGAGAAAACTTCAGAACGAAAAAACCAAGAACTAATCTTCTTGATTTCAGTATTTCGTCTTCTCACTTTTTTGAGCACAAACGTTCTTGAAATCAAGAATAAAAGTATTCTTGATCTGGTTTTTTGAGAATACATCATTCTTGATTTCGTTAATCAAGCATGAGTACTCTTAAAATCGTCCCCAACTTCGTCTCAGAGATGAAAAAAAATGAGAGAGATTAAAAATGAGAGAGACATTCTCTCTGGAATTGTTCGGCAAGTTACCGAAGTTCACTTCGGATCTCGTCAAATGCTCGTTTTTTTCGGCCAGTTTCTCGGAATCAGTGAAGCAGTGAAGCGAGCATAATTGAGTGCGCTGACGACTCACACGACACACGTGTGAAGAACCTTCTAGAGGAATTAAACATTTTGAGTGCGCTGCCCTTTCTCGAACGTAAGTGTTTAATAATATTATTAATGTTAATAATAGTGAAAGTGAATTTCCAATTAATAATAGTGGAAATGAGTTTCTAGTATATGTACCTACTTTGAACATGTACATACATGTGCTGTGAAAAAAGGCACGCCACGCTAAATGCATCTGTGTACATATGTATACATATGTACATATGTATGTATGCTTATGCAGCAGCGTTAATGTGTTAAATTTGCACAACACGTGCTAAGTTCTTATGTATGAGTGCATTTTCTATTCTGTTATTTTTAAGGCCATAAAATTATATTTATGTTTAATACTTTAACTATATTTTTAGGCGCTGGAGCGAACTACATATGTATGTACATATGAGTGTCTAGAATTCATAGACGAACAAAAGATCAAGGAGGCGATTCCGCCAATTGGAGAAGCTGTTCGCTTGGCGAAATGTTCTACAATTTGTATTATTTATTGTTTTTTAATTTATATAAAAAATTATTCATATTTAATAATGATAAGACTGCTGTAACACTTAAATTTGTTTAGTTATAAGTAATTTGTAATTATGTAATATCTATAATAATAAATAAAAAAGGAATAAAATATAAAGAAAATTAATATACAAATTTTTAATTTTTTTGAAAAATTCCTTTTGGGATCAAGAGTAAAACATTCGTGAAATCGAGAAGAACGTATTCTTGAAATCAAGAACGCCTACTCTTGAAATCAAGAATAGTTTCGTCTCGGTAGGGGTTATATTACTAAAATCAAGAACACCTACTCTTGAAATCAAGAACGCCTCCTCTTGAAATCAAGAATAGTTTCGTCTCGGTAGGGGATATATTACTAAAATCAAGATCGCCCACTCTTGAAATCAAGAACGCCTACTCTTGAAATCAAGAACGCCTACTCTTGAAATCAAGAATTCTGTTCTTGAAAACAAGAATACCTTCTTCTTGGTAAGAGAGACATTATTTAAACCGAGAACGATTTATTCTTGGAACCAAGAACGCGTGTTCTTTAAATCAAGAACGATTATGCTTGAATCCAAGAATTTTTCTTCTTGAAACCAAGAAGACTTATACTGAAATCAAGAATACTTGTTTTCAAAAAAGTACTCTCAAATCAAGAATACTCGTTCTTGATTTCAGTAAAACCGTTCTTGGCTCACTTTTGAGCACGAAAATACTGAAATCAAGAACGTTGAGAACGGTTTTTTTTCTCGGTGTATACTACCTGCAAAAGAAAGAAGACTTTTGGGAAAGTTTGAGCCCTATAGCTTTAAAACTTAAAGATACTAGTTTGCGTAGAAACAGACGGACAGATGGACGGACAGACGGGCGGACGGACAGACGGACGGACACACGGACATGGCTAGATCGACTCGTCTAGTCATGCTGATCAAGAATATATATACTTTATGGGGTGGGAAACGTCTCCTTCACTGCGTTGCCAACTTCTGACTAAAATAATATTACCTTCGGCAAGGGTATAAAAATAAACACTACCCAGCGGGCGTTTTATGCGAAAAGTTTGAAAACGATCGGTTGAACCGTTTAGAAATGGCGATGAACACGGACTTACAAAACGTGGTTCGAGAAAAACGCACTTAAACATGTCACATGTAAAACACCAATAGAGCACTTTAAAAAAACCGTTTTGCTGTGTTCACTGTATCTCCGCCGAAAATTGGCGGACTTCCATTCTGATTTTACATTTTGTTTAAGAATAGAAAATAATAAAATAAAACAAGAAAGGAAGTTAAGATCAAGAATATATATACTTTATGTATAAGAGGGTATATGTATGAGAGGGTATAAAAATTCCGCCTCCTGAGAAGGTTTTATTTTTATTTTTTAACTTTAAATATTTGTTTAACCGTTCAAAATCAAAAACTTTTTTTTTGTAGGACAATTTTACTTTTACCAATTTTAGCTTTACCACTTACTAAAGTCAATACCTATAATACTCGTGAATACATAAAAATAACATTTCGTTCGACTTTTGAGATTCTATAAAGAGAAAATAATTTCTAAATTTTAGAAAAATTCTCTATTAAACGATTTTTTGTAGAATTCTTTTTCTAAAATGTAGAAAAATAATTTTTTTTCTAAAATATAAGGTTTTTTGTTCTAATCTTTCTATATTTGAGGGTTAAAATCAGGGTTCGGAATTTAACACACATGTTAAAAACATGTAAAATTGTATTTTACAGTGTGAGCAAAGTAGTTGACATGTGTGTCAAAAACAAAAGTGTTAAAATGTGAAAAATAATTGTTAACACACACAGCTTACTTGTGTTTTTTTACACAATGTGTTTTTAGCACAAATGAAAATTACATTTCACGACATTAACGAGTTGAAGGGAAAATGAAAAAACTAATATGGGCAATGATGTCTTATATGTTAGTTTTAACCATTTTAAAGCATATATGAATTCTTATACTCTAGAAAACCGTGCATTTTTCAGTTTAACATATAATTCTGACACTTTAATGTCAAAAACTCATTGTGTTAAAAACACGCTGTGTAAAAAACACGTCGTGTTAATAACACGTCGTGTAAATGACATGTTTGTGTTATTTATGTTTCTAACATATGTAGGATACAATTTTTTACACACATGTCAATAACTTTTTTTTAACTTAACACTTTGACATTTAACATGTTAATAACACAAGTTTTTTACAGTGTGTGTTATTTTCCGAACCCTGGTTAAAATCGCCATTGATTTTAGAAAAAAAAGACTACATTTTTCTAAAAATAAAAAAAAAACCGGCATTAACATTAGAAAAATTCTTACAACATAGAAAAATTGTTTTTTTCTAAAAAACAGAAAAAAATGTTTGAAAATTTTTCTAACGCTTAGAAATTTTTTTTCTAAAAATAAGAAAATGTCACCTCGTTTGTTCCGTTTCCCTTCTTATTCACTTTTTAGAAAATTTTCTTTAAAAATAAGAAAAAATTGCCTATAATCTAAGAAAATTTCCTTTTGTGGTAGCCTAGGGGTCTAACGCGTGCGTGCATAAATATGTTATACAAGCTTAGAACCGCAAGTGTGAGTTCAATCCCACATCGAGGCGAAAATGTATTGGTGTCTTTCTTTTTTTTAATGCGTAATATTTACATATTAATAAAAAAAATCCTTTTTTTTTTATTTTGTATAATTATATTTTGATAAAAATTATTTTTAAGTTATTCAAATTTGAAACAATCATTTACGGCTACTATCATGCGCGGATCTACGGTGGTGATCGGGTGAAAATTGATAGGAAATTGGTATTCAAAAAGTATGCAACAAAAAATTTGTTTTAATATCACCCCCCACAACAAAATCCTAGATCCGCCACTGTACCATAATAATATATATATTTGTTTATAAATATTACTGTTAATCAATAATTATTAACAAACACAATAAAATGAACAACTAGTGGGGAATAACTAGAAGAGAGCCAGATCAATTTGACTAAAAGTAAGAGAACAAAATGTGAATAGACTTTGTACAGCGCCTTACGTGATGCTTCCGTGGCGCAGCTGGTAGAGTGCTTGACTGCAAACTGTGAGGCGAGCGATTCGATTCCCGCGTGAGGCGACCAAGATGATTTTCTCAAAATAGTAAGTTATTGGGTTTTTATATGTATAATTTGTAATTTGTATACTCATTTCAGTTATAATTACAGGTCCAATTTGAAACTTAAAGTTGCATGTACATAATAAACATATACATCACCCACCCATATGCTCAATTAAAGGAAATTGAAATAAGATGACAAACAATAACGAAACACAACAACACAAGGGGGACGTGAAGTCACAGAAACAACCGGCATAGTTCGTTCCGATTGCCAAAGCAAGATTTTTGTATTTTCTAGAAAAATATTTGTCTATATTTAAAAAAAACAGTATTTCTATTTCTTAGAAAACCTTTAAGACATAACTTTTTTATTTTCTAGTAATAAATTTCTAAATTGCAGTTTTTTTTTTCTTATTTTTTAGAAAAAAACGCCATTGTTATTAAGAACCTATTTTCTTTAATATAGACAAAATCGCCAGTAAAGAAAATTCATAGGCGATTTTCTAAAACCAAGGGCGATTTTAGTCGTTTTTTTTTTGAGTGTATAGTAAATCTTTAATTGAAATTTAAGCCAGAAGAACGTCATATAGCGTTTAAATCAAATTAATGAATACTTTCAGGTTTTGAAATCCAAACTGCATTTACATATCAAAACCCTAAAAATTATGCACAGTGTTATTAATGACTTTTTTTTTGCTCAAAATAAAATTCATTGAAGCAATCTGATCAGCATAACAAGACGAATCGATCTAGCCATGTCCGTCTGATTATACGCAAACTAGTCTCTCAGTTTTAAAGCTATCGGGGTCAAACTTTCCCAATTGCAGGTAGTATATATGTCGGAACCGACCGGATCGGACAACTATATCTTATAGCTCCCATAGGAAGGATCGAAAAAAAACGTAAAAAAATTCTAGCTTTGGTGTTTTTGGAAATATTACCTTCTACTTTTGGGAACACTATATTTTAAATGTTAGTTACTTTTCCAAAATCTTTAAAGGTGTGCGCGCCAGACACAGACACACACACACATAAAATCGTTTAAGGCGATTGTGGGCGTTACAGGGGGCGTGGCGCTCGTCTGAAATAAACTTGCTCTGCGTAGGAAGCCCAAGAATTTGTGTTGTTAATCCCAAATTTCTAGCTTTTATAGTTTTCGAGATCTCAGCGTTCATACGGACGGACAGACGGACATGGCTATATCGACTCGGCTTGTAATCCTGATTAAAAATATATATACTTCATGGGGTCGGAAACGCTTCCTTCTCCCTGTTACATACGTTTGCACGAATACAATATACCCTTTTACTCTACGAGTAACGGGTATAAAAATTAACATTACTAAATATTATGTCGTTTAAAATGTATAAACCGTTAAAAACTGCTACTTCCGGAGGCTGCCGCATCAACGCTAATTAAAAATAGACTTTTAAAAAGTTTCTATATATTTGTTTTGATAAAATCTTAAGATTTGCATCATTAAAATTTAAAAAAATTAAGTTTTATTTTTTTTAATTTTATTATTTTAAGATATGCTCTATATTTTAGTTCCCCTCTCTCTCTCTCTCTCTTCTCTTCTACAAAATTTTTGTACTTTTGCATGCGTCTGCAAAAAAAAAAGTGTTGCATACTTTTACATGATACATATGAATTTGGGAAATGCATTGAAATGGAAGAACTTATTTAGAAAGAGCGATTACCGAAAACTAAGGCAAAACAGCATCAACTCAAGGAATCAAGCATCAACTCGAAAATCAAAGTACTCATTTTCTTAAATAAGCCGTAAAAATCAACAAATAATTTCTCTTAAAAAACTAGTTAGACATACGAGCTTTATTATATTTTTTACTTATTGAAAATAATCACTCCTAAAAGTTTCGTGAAGAAGTCAAACAGCTACATAAGCATCTTTGACTTCTAGATTTTTTTTCATTTCATCAATGTTTGATGAATTTTCCACTTTGAAGATACGGTAAAAGAAAACTACTTGCCCGAATTCTTTAAAACTTTTGCATAAATTAGTTTAATCTATTATAAAAAGGACCACAAACTCAGATTGGTCATTTTCTTAAGAAACCAAGAGAGAACGCTATAGTCTGGTGGCCCGACTATCAGATGCCCGTTACTCAGCTTGAGGGAGTGCGAGGGAGATGGAGATATAAAACTTTGATCGCGCATAACTTTTTAAGAAATGATCCGATTTGAATTAACACAATAAAACTGCATTTACTTTTTCGAAATCCTTAAAGGCGTGGGCGCCAGACACCTTTTAAAATCGTTCAAAGCGATTGTGGGCGTTGGAGGGGGCTCGGTTGAAACAAACTTGCGCTGCGTAGGAAGCCAAAGAATATGTGTGGGTAATCCCAACTTTCTAGTTGTTGTAGTTTCCGAAATCTCAGCGTTCATACAGACGGACAGACAGAAATGGCTAGATCGACTCCGCTAGTGACCCTTTATGGGGTCGGAAACGCTTCCTGTTACATTTTTTTGCACGAATACAATATACCCTTTTACTCTACGAGTAACGGGTATAAAGATAACCCATGGTATTCATCTTGAATCTCGTAACATTACCGGCTTTGTGCTAAAACTTTTATCTTTGAAGTATATTCTTAGTTGTAATTACTAATGTTAATCACTATTGGTTTTAGACCAAGCAATTATTTTTAAAGAAGTAGTTTATAAAAATACAATATTTTTATATTCTCTTTTAGGACTCTTTAATTTGATGCACTCATCTACTGAGACGAAAACGGAAATGTATATAAGGCAAGCCAGTCCGGACTCCTATCGTCAAGTCCTTCGAGCAATCCGACAAAAGGAAATTTACAAAATAATAGTGGATACAAGTCCATCACACATAAAAACGTTTTTTAGATCCGTAAGAAGAATTTTTTATTTAAAAGCTTATAAACATTCTAGGGTTCCACATTAAAGACAATACATACGTAATCATGTTGAATATATTCTTAGATATAAATCAAGTACTCATACAACATTTTTATTACGTTTTAGAAATCTCACTTTTAAATCGACCAGCCAAAAATCCTTTCTTGATAAAAAATTTCAAAAATAATTTGTCTTTAAAATAGAAAAATTAAAATCTTAATAAAAAAACAAGAGAGAACGCTATAGTCGGGTGCCCCGACTATCAGATACCCGTTACTCAGCTAAGGGAGTGCGAGGGAGATGGATAAATTAAAACTTTGATCGGTCACAACTTTTAAACGAATTTTTGAAACAAACTTGCGCTGCGTGGGAACTTCAAAAATATGCATGCAAAACGCCAATCCTGTAGCTTTTATAGTTTCCGAGATCTCAGCGTTCATACGGAGGGACAGACAGACGGACAGACGGACATGGCTAGTTCGACTCGGCTAGTGATCCTGATCAAGAATATATATACTTTATAGGGTCGGAAAAGCTTCCTTCTCCCTGTTACATACTTTTGCACGAATACAATATACCCTTTTACTCTACGAGTAACGGGTATAATAATAAATATGGGTGGCACTCTCAACAATTTATCACAGTGTTCCTTTATACAAAATAGTTCAGGTGATTTTGACTTTGACAATTTAAAGTTCAACAAACCGACTTACAATTTTAATTCAAATTTCATTTTAATTTTGATGGTAAAATCGTTTAAAATAATATTAAACAAAATAGGTGTTTTCCAGAGAACCAACGAAGCTCTAATTTGTTTATATTATTTTCCCGACAATTTTCATAGGAATTCTAAAGAAAAGATATAGTGATCAACTTTTGGGAATGTTTCATGGCGATACTTTAAAAACTGAGGGAATAGTTAGCGTAGAAATGGACATGGCTAAACCGACTCGGCAGTTTATGCTGATTTTTTATAACGCAGTGCTTAATAAAAAAATAGTAATATTAAATATTATAATATTTTTTATTTTTAGATTTTACAACTGCAAATGAATGATCACCGATACCACTATATGTTTACAACATTCGTAAGTACAATAATATTAAAATTATAATAAAATTTAACATTATTTTCTACTTGTGATTTGGGGGATAAATGCTACATCGCTCATGGGTCCATTATCCCAAAAATTAAAATTTTAAATTTGACGTGTAACTTTTCCACCAAAAACTAACTAAATTTAGTTTTGCAACTGTGGACGGCAGTCCACGTACTAACGAATCGCACCAGGAGGGTGCGCAAGGATACTACTATCTCATACCGGATCGGACAAATATATCTTATAAAGGACTAAAGATATGTGAATGTGTATCTAAGTGCCGAATGAGATAATTTTATGAAGTGTATTGTTCTTCACAAAAGTTGACATCAAAACACTTATAAGTTGCAGGTGCAATCGTCACTAATGTTTCACCTCGTGAAGACTTGATTCGAAATAAGAGAAAACGTTATAGTCGGGTGCCCTGACTATCAGATACCCGTTACTCAGCTAAAGGGAGTGCGAGGGAGATGGAAATATACAACTTTGATTATGCATAACTTTTTAACGAATGGTCCGATTTGAAAATTTTTTTTTACATTTCGATAGGTATTGATAAACACAATAACACCGCATTTTTACTTTTCTTAAATCTTTAAAGGTGTTGGCGGCAGACACCTTTTAAAATCGTTTAAGGCGATTGTGGGATAAAATAAAATAGTTTTAGTATTACATTAGCTTTGAATGTATTTGTTTTGCACTCTTGCAAATATTAATTAAAAACAAGAGAGAACGCTATAGTCGGGTGCCCCGACTATCAGATACCCGTTACTCAGCTTGAGGGAGTGCGAGGGAGATGGAGATATAAAACTTTGTTTGGGCATAACTTTTTAACGAATGGTCCGATTTGAAAAACAAACAAATCAAAGCAACAAAGTTGCATTTATACTTTTCCGAAATCTTGAAAAATGTGGGCGATAGACACATTTTAAAATTGTTTGTGGGCGATTATGGGCGATTGTGGGCGTTAGAGGGGGCGTGGCGCTAGGCTGAAATAAACTTGCGCTGCGTAGGAAGCCCAAGAATATGTGTTGGTAATCCCAACTTTCTAGCTTTTGTAGTTTCCGAGATCTCAGCGTTCATACGGACGGACAGACGGACGTACGGACATGGCTAGATCGACTCGGCTAGTGATCCTGATCAAGAATATATATACTTTATGGGGTCGGAAACGCTTCCTTCTTCCTGTTACATACTTTTGCACGAATACAATATACCCTTTTACTCTACGAGTAACGGGTATAATTATAATTTCAAATGGTTTCAACAGGACTTGGAAACGTATGATCTAGAGGATTTTAGATATAACAGCGTAAATATAACTGCCTTTCGATTGGTCGATGTTGATAGCAAAAGATATCTCGAAGTTATAGATCAAATGCAGAAATTACAACACAATGGGTTACAAAACATAAATGGAATTCCCTATATCCAGGTAAAATAAAAACGACTTTTCTGAAAACAAAATGGTTTAACATCCCCCGTTTTTTTAGACAGAGTCCGCTTTAATGTTTGATTCGGTGTACGCTTTTGCCTCTGGGTTACACTTTTTAAATTTAGATAGTCGTCCAAATTTTTCTGTCAAAAACCTCTCGTGCACCTCTGACCAAACCTGGGATGATGGAATTTCATTGTATAATCAAATAAATACAGTAAGTATGCAAATAAATGCAGTAATTATGCAATTAATTTTTGTTACATAAAAAAGTATATTTTCAATGCAAGTGAAAACTAAGATGAAAATTAACTTGGACCAGTGTACTACAGTGTTTACCAAGTCGAAATTCTTATATCTTACTACTTGACAGCGATCCTGCCATATACTCCTAATAAAGATTATTAATTAAATATTTTTAAATTTTGTATTCTAGGCTATTACAGACGGGTTAACTGGAAATATACATTTTGCTGAAGGTCGCCGAAACAAATTCAAACTTGATATTCTTAAATTAAAGCAAGAAAAAATTCAAAAGGTTGGATACTGGCAGCCCGAAGGCGGTGTTAACATCTCGGACCCGACGGCTTTCTACGATTCCAACATTGCAAATATAACATTGGTCGTTATGACTAGAGAGGTGGGTTTTTAGGAAAATATTTAATTTTTGGAAATGCTAAACAATTCCTTTCGATAGAATTAAAATACGGTTTCAACGAAAGCTGATTTAGTTTAGTTCTGTCAAGTGGATTTATTTTTATTGGTGCAAATTGTTATAATGACACGGTATATTAATATTATATCACTATGGCAGTCCATGTAGTGACGAAGCGCACCTGGAGAGTGTGCGAAGGCGACTACTATATTTACACGAAGAAATGAAAATCTGCTGTGATGGTCCGATCATAATGAGTGATACACCAATCGAAAGGTATCGCAAAAACTAACAGGATTGCATACCAAGACTATCAGAAAATCAATTGGCTTGGAAGAGAGAGCGGAGAAAGTAAAAAAGTGAAACTCAAAAAATAACAGTTATTTTTAAGTTTTATAATAAAAGTTAAAAATACCAGTTATTCCTTGAATTTTATTATTTCGATCAAAAATAAAACTCAAACTTCTTTTGTGGCTCTTCTTGGGTAGATTAAAATAAAGTTAGTGTGTGGCTCAACAAAATTCTTCGTCGACAATATTTAAAAATTATTTTTAAGTCCTTCTAAAATCTTTTACGGCGATTGTGGGCGTTAGAGGGGGCGTGGCTGTCGGGTGAAACAAACTTGCGCGGCGTAGGAAGCTTAAGAATATGTGTGGGGTTAATCCCAACTTTCTAGCTTTTGTAGTTACCGAGATCTCAGCGTTCATCCAGACAGACAGACTGACATGGCAAGATCGACTCGGCTAGTGATCCTGATCAAGAATATATATACTTTGTAGGGTCGGAAATGCTTCCTTCTTGGTCTTACATACTTTTTTATGAATACAATATGGGCATTTCCAGGGTGACGGACGCGACATTTTTTCAACTTAAACTCTAAAAATAAGAGTGACGCAGTGTACATTTATTACTTTTTAATTTTTTGTTGGATAGCTTAGACGCTCTTGTATTTATGCTAAAAAAATTAAGATTATCTGTCCAGCCAGTTCTTAGAAATAAAATTAAATAAGTGAAATACGGACGCGACAAAAATAGAACTGCAATTTTGAAAACTTTCGAAAAACCATAAATTCTGCGAAACTAGAGGGCGAATTTTTTTGAATTTTTTTTCCAGTATACCTGCTGAGTAACCACGCACATCAAAGCAAGTTCGGTGGCAAAACATTCAGCGGTTTTTTTTCTAAAACTAGTGCAAGAATACGGACGCGACAATTACGGACGCGACATGTTGCTACTTAACAAAATATTGCAACTTTTTATTTTGTCAAAATGTTGCAGAGCTATTTTACGTGTTACTAAAGTCCCTACTTTAAAGTTTGGTTAAAATATTTTAGCGTTATCCACCTCTTTTTAATTGAAACATAGTTTTTATATAGCTCGTTCTATGAAAGCTATGTGACTAAGTGGTTAGAATTAAATTAAATTTTTCTAGTAAACGCAGAAATTTAATCAAAATACACCTGCTAAAGAATATATACCTATCTTTAAATAATAAGTTTATTTACGAATTATGTTGCACGTTTAGTATATTATATTAAATTTTGTTTTTTGTTGAAAAGGCTGTGACACCCACAAAAATGTCTAATTCTCTGTTACTGGATGCATAGTGTATTTTTCTTATTCCTGGAATCTGTGCAACATTTTTCCATTTTTCTTGTAGTGGTAGTGAAAATTCCTCCACTTCCTTGGCGCCAATGTAGATAAGGTTTATTCCGTGTAAATTTTCCTGAGCGCATTGAAAAAATTCAAAGGGACTTGATAATATTTTATTTTGGGACTTAGTTACTTGCCAAACTTTTCTTTTAATGACTGCTCCTACGCCATCCACTGCTCCTTTTCCATGGGACGTGGCAAAATAGTTCCATTCAATTTTGACGCATCCAAAATAGTAAACAAAATCTACCAAACTACGGACTATAAATTTATTTTTAAATTGCGAGCTGCTACCATCAGAAAATATAAATATATTTTCGAATGTGCCGGCTTTCTCCTTGATCACTTTTAAAAGTTTGCTTAAGAAGCAGACAACGTCAAATTTATTGTGGCTTAAATTTTCACTAATTATTCCAAATGATAAAGTTTTGTCGCAAAGCCAAGCTACGCAAGTAAATATCGTAACCTGTTTATAGTTAAAATGTGCGCTTTGGACTTCGTTTTGAGAGATCAGCCTGTAATTTTCGGCAAAATCAATTTGGATGACTACTTCCCTTGAATATAGAATATATTCGCTTTCTTAGCCTCAAAATAGCTTTGCTGAGATCGTTTTATATAAAAGTGGGTTTTAAACTGAGGTAGAAGCGCTTGAAACTCATCCAACAGAACCGAAAAAGGAGCAGTTGTCATTGTTAATGCTAACCTGTCGTCTACTTTACGCCACTTTTTCCACACTATATCTTCATCTATTTTTTTGAGATAGCTAATCGGAATAAGTTCCTCGACAATATCTTTTACACATCTCAGGCATTTGTTGAGCATGCATTCTTCATTCTTTATGTTACAGCAAATAGATTCCAGTAACGATTCAAAGACACGAGGGAAGGAAGGTATAACTTTAGTACATCCCTCCAACAAAAATCCAATGTTAGCATGATACATACACACGCACATATTATGAGGCAGCTTTGATATTAGTTGAACTTCCGGTGGTCTGTGCTGGAAAAATGTTGATTTACTCACTAAATCTGGGGACTTCGATTCTTTTTTATAAATTTCGTATGCTTCCGACACGGTCAAAATCATGAAACGTTTTGCGACAAATTTCCCATTAAGGTTTAAGGTATGCTTTCTGCCCGCAGCTTGAACACTAATGTCGTCTTTCAGGTAAAAGTCTCTAAGCATTGAAAATTTCTGAAAATCAGCAGACGTCTGAGCTCGATCTTCAATCCTGTTGCAACTTAAATACTTTTTCCCTACCGCTTCTAAAACAGCCTTCTTCTTTTCCATGTCGTTTGGCAACGATTTTTCCATTTTCTTTACTGCCTTTCCCAAGGACTGCCTACTCCTATACGCTGTATGAAAGTCGATTGCCATATTTTTTTTCTTCTCACGAAGTTTTCTTTGGCGGAGTTTATCCTTTTCCTTTTTTTTTAAGTGCAACTCAGGGTCCGTCTCCATCATTTTCTTTAGTTTCAGTCGGTATTCTCTCTTCCGGGATTTATCTTTTTCTTTGAATTTTTCCAAACGATCGGGATTTAAAGACAATTTCTCCCTGTACTTTCTCGCGCTAGCTCTATTTTTTTCTTTTTTTTCCATCTTAAAAATCTTAAAAGTATCTAAAAGAAGTGCTTTCTCTTCGATAGCAAAATTTGTTGTGAATAATACAAATATTATTATATAAAGTAAATGACAAGGAAAAGCAAGGCCATCGACGTTTTTCATAGCAGCAAATAAAACAATTAGCTACACAAAAATTATGATCAATTGTTTTTTGGAAATACAAAATATAAATTACGGACGCGACAGACTTTAAAATTTCTTTAAAAATATCAACGCGCTAATTTTTTTTTCAAAAAATTATAATTAATTTGTTCCAACTATCCTTGCTTTAGGCATAAGAGCTGGTTTATAGGTGTCGCAAATTGATCGAGTGAAAAGAAAAAATTTGGTTTTTTGATTACGGACGCGACATTAAAAATGTTAAAAAACAAACTTCAATTAAGACATATAATCCATTAATATTAAAGAAGTCTTAATTTTTTCCTGATAGCATTTGCCTTAAACTAATTTATAGTATTGGTTGCTTGATCTTTAGACTTCCACAGAAGGCGTAGCAATATTACAAAAACGCAACAAAATGTTGCTGAGATATACAGTATGTGTTGCTCGTGTTTGAAAGCCGCATATCTTCGTGTAAAAAATTAATTTGGAAGGAAATGTTATTGATTTACAAAATATAGATACCAATGCTATTTTTAAACCAAAAAAGAAAATTTTCCGCCAACATTTAATATTTGGGGTTTGGTTGACTTTTTCCTGGAAATGCCCATATCCCCTTTTACTCTAGGAGTAACGGGTATAATTATATCTTTGCTGATATTTATTACATTCTCTTCTTTTCTGGGATATAGGTTTACTTTAACATTTCAAAATTTCGAATTGAATTTAACAAAATTCGGAATTCCAAAATAATACGAAAGCAGCTAAAATTTAGATTGTTGTAACATATACGCAAGTAAATATAAGTTTAATGTTTTTGTAAGTCAATAGGAATGATCTGCAAGGGTATATAAGCTTCGACTGGCCGAAGCTAACTTCCTTTCTGGTTGTTCTATACATTATCAATATAGTATATTATGTGCCCAAATTTGGTCAGACAGTTTAACTAAGTGCATTATTGACTTCTTTATTTTTTTAGGAGCGTCCGTATGTTATGGTTAAAGAAGATACAAATCTTACCGGAAATATAAGGTTTGAAGGATTTTGTATAGATCTTCTTAAAGCGATCGCGCAACAAGTTGGATTTCAATACAAAATTGAATTAGTTCCCGATAATATGTATGGAGTTTACATCCCAGAGACTAATTCATGGAATGGAATTGTGCAAGAGTTAATGGAAAGGGCAAGTATTTACTTCAAAATACAGTTACTCTAATATTGGTCTTAACTAATGACAAAACTACATTTTATTGTCAATAAATGAATACTTCTCAGCGTGCTGATCTTGCCGTAGCCTCAATGACAATTAACTATGCCCGGGAGAGTGTTATTGACTTTACAAAACCGTTTATGAATTTGGGCATTGGTATCCTTTTTAAGGTAAACCTATTAACATTTCAATACCGCTTTTTTAGACTTTTTAATGTGTGTAGTTACGCAAATTGTAAAACAGTAGATTCAAATTTTTAAATTCCCTTCACATATGTGGCCAAATTTAATAGGTACCGACAAGTCAACCCACACGACTGTTCTCCTTTATGAATCCTTTGGCAATCGAGATATGGCTTTATGTGCTAGCTGCTTATATATTAGTATCTTTCGCGCTCTTTGTGATGGCTCGATTTTCTCCGTATGAGTGGAAAAACCCCCACCCATGCTACAAGGAAACGGATATAGTGGAAAATCAGTTTTCCATATCAAACAGTTTTTGGTTTATAACAGGAACATTCTTACGGCAAGGATCTGGACTTAATCCAAAGGTATACCCAAACAAAGTCATATGGGGGTGGCACAGATCACTTATTGCTGAAATTGTACTGAATTCTAATGTACTTGAGTATAAATAATACCGGAATTCAGCGCCAATTGATTTCTGTGGCACCTCCAATATATTTTTAGGTTCATTAATTATAAAGTGTATTTAAATAACATTCTTTTGCGATTTTTTCAGCTTTAAAAAGATACTTATATAATTGTTAATGTATTTCAGATTTCAGATCGAGCTCAAACGAAATTCTTCTCGTTTCTATCTCCACTTGCTTTTGAAATTTGGTTTTATATTGCATTTGGATATATTTTTGTATCAATTTGCATTTGGATTGTCGCTCGATTATCACCGATAGAATGGGTTAATTCAAAGCCCCCCTGTTCAATGGCTTGTGACCACATACTGCGCGAAATTCAAAAAGAAAATTGCTATGACGAACAATTGGAATTATCGAACAGAAAAGCAATGTCAGAACATGATGATGAAGTATATTTAAATTCAGACAACAAAATAAGCAAACTCAATAATTATGTTGATCGTGATGATACTTGTGGACATGGCACATTAAATTTACCACTATCTAATAATGCTGATGAAGATGTCTCAGATGATAATACAGTGGATTTAGTTCGAATACAAAACAATTTCACTTTAAAAAATAGTTTTTGGTTTGCCATTGGAGCTCTTATGCAACAAGGCTCTGACCTATATCCTAGGGTACGACAATCAATATATTCTTAAAAATCAGGGGGAGAAAATACATTTGGTGAACAAAATTTGAACCAATTTTGGCGGACAAAGTTAAAAGAAAGAACTATAAAAATAGTAGTTCGATTTTCATGGGCGCTTTATCTGATTAAAAATATTTATAAATGCCTGCTTCCCTCGAAGTCTCCATAAATATAACTTATTTTGATGGCATATTGTATTATGAGTTGGAATTAAGCTATTGTATAGTAAAGAAGAAACTAGTTTTCCCGGCGGCCCCTTGTTTTTTAAAAATACAAACGGGACCGACCACACTCATATAAATGTTACGGCAAATTCGCCCTAAAAACAAGAAAAATCGCCATTTTTCTGGACTTTGCCCTGGAAATAAGAAAAAATACCTTTAAAGCAAAGGCAGTTTTTCATAAATCTAGGGCGATTTTTCTGGACTTAAGGCCGAATCGCCCTGGAAATAAGAAAAACAAGAGAGAACGCTATATTCGAGTACTTCGACTATTAGATACCCGTTACTCAGCTAAAGGGAGTGGGAGAGAGATTAATATATGCACGCGTCAAAGCTACTAGCGCCATCTAGTGGCTGTTTCATTTTTTGCTTATAACTTTTTAATGGATTGTCCGATTTGAAAAATTTCTTCTACAATTCGATAGATATTGATAATCACAATAAAACTGCATTTTCCAAATCAATACTTTTCCAAAATATTTAAAGGTGTGGGCGCCAGACACCTTTCAAAAAATGGTTTAGGGCGATTAAGGGCGTTAGAGGGGGCGTGGCACCTTTTTGAAATAAACTTGCGCTGCGTAGGAACTCCAAGAATATATATGCAAAATGCCAATCCTCTAGCTTTTATAGTTTCCGAGATCTCAGCGTTCATACGGACGGACAGACGGATAGACGGACATGGCTAGTTCGACTCAGCTAGTGATCCTGATCAAGAATATATATACTTTATAGGGTCGGAAAAGCTTCCTTCTCCCTGTTACATACTTTTGCACGAATACAATATACCCTTTTACTCTACGAGTAACCTTTACGCTAAGTGAGTTTTACTTATAATAAGGGTTTTTTTTATATATAGGGTTTTTTACCCTTGCAGAGGTATTATAAATTCAGATGTTTGCAACGCAGTGAAGGAGACGTTTCCGACCACATAAAGTATATATATTCTTGATCAGCACCAATAGCCGAGTTTATCTAGCCATGTCCGTCTGTCCCTCTGTCCGTTTCTATGCCAACTAGTCTCTCAGTTTTAAAGCTATCGCGCTGAAACTTTCCCAAAAGTAGTACACAGCTACGCAAAAACACATGTCGGAACGAGCCGGGTCGGACCACTATATCTTATGGCTCCCATTCTCAAAAAAATAAATTAAAATACATTGTAACTTTGTAGGAAGTAGGCGTTTTAATTGTTCAACATTTTTAATATGTAATAACATATTTGGAATCCCAGGAACAGCACCGATCGAGTGAGGACTAAACTTTGGGTACTTATTATAAATGCAAGGTTATATAAACTTCGGTTTGCCAAAGCTTACTTCCTTTCTTGTTTTTTCTGTTTTTGAAGGCGAATCGCCCTAAAAATAGAACCATTAAATTAGGCAGCGGATGGGCCGAGCAATTCCCTATGCTCACATCGCCGTGAAGTTAGGTAGATTTTCTAACTCACTTGTTTTTACCTGTGAACTATACAATATAACATGTTTTACATTGTACATAGGGAAGAGGTCTGTAAGTTGGGACACCCACCCTTCTCAAAACTTTTCCAATAACAAATTTTTTTTTAAATTTTTGTCATGTTTTTTTTAGTAACTTTTAGGTAAAACTTTAAAAGCCAGGCTCAAGCCAATTTAATTTAATGAGTTGCTTAAATTAAATTGGTAAAAGGTTTAAAATATATATAATCAAACTGTTAACAACTTAAAAAAAAAATTTTATTTTTTTCCTTAGAAACCTTTTGATTGGTACCTAATGCGTTAAGATTCAAAAGCGAATTTCGAAATGGGAGATTAAAAACAAAAGGTGTACCACCTACAGACCTCTCCCCTCTATGTATTATAATTAATGTGCCCAAATTTTTGTTTGAATCTTGGTAGTTTTTAGGGCAATTTTTGGTGTTATTTTGTTGTACTTTTTAGGGGGATTTCGCCCTTAAAATAAGAAAATACTATCAAAGTCCGTTTATAAAATTTTGGCCATGATAGGACAATTTTGCCTTTTTGGAAAAACGAACCCTAAAATATATAAAAATTTGTCTTATATTTAGGGCTAGCCACCCTTAAAATAAGAAAATTATTCGTAGTTTAAGGGCGATTTTTTAGGACCACTTTGCTAGTATTTAGGTACTGTATTCTATGAGTGCACTCAGTACCCCTCAGTGGACAGTGCTTGTATATTTTTTATGAATTTTACGCCATTAAGGTATTTTTTGTACTCATATTATAAATTTAAAAGTTTCGGTTTAAAAAGATTATAAAAGGTAATTAATAATATACTATAAATTATAGGCTGCTATTGTGGTGCAGGTGACTTCCCTGACGTTTCTGGAGTAGATTGTTCTTTGAATGTTGTACACAGTGTTATATACATGCCATTTCAAAGAAAGCTCTGTTTTATACCTCCGATTTTAATTTAACCCATTGTTTTGTCTTTCAGAAAATTTATTTACCTGGTCTAGTTAAATGGGGTTCAAATGTCTTAAAGTTTTTTTCTTGACTTTTCCTACGTATTAAGTACATATGATTTCAAAACGAATATTTGATTTTCTTTTTAGGCAACCTCGACTCGTATTGTTGGTGGATGCTGGTTTTTTTTTTGCCTTATAATTATATCGTCGTACACTGCCAACTTAGCCGCATTTTTAACTGTTGAACGGATGATTTCGCCTATAGAAAGCGCTTCTGACTTGGCGGAGCAAACAGAAATATCATATGGAACTTTGGAAGGTGGATCAACAATGACATTTTTTAGGGTAATTATTTTGAAGACATCATTTAAGTATTAACTGAATCACTGAATCACACGATTATTGCCCTGACTATCAGACCCGTTACCCATCACAACAACGAAATACACGCAACTGACCAACCAACAAGTATAATAATACCCGTTACTCGTAGAGTAAAAGGGTATATTGTATTCGTGCAAAAGTATATAACAGGTAGTAGGAAGCGTTTCCGACCCTATAAAGTATATATATTCTTGATCAGGGTCACTAGCCATGTCGGTCTGTCACTAGCAATGTCCGCCTGTCCGTCCGGATAAACGCTGAGATCTCGGAAACTACAAAAGCTAAAAAGTTGGGGTTACCCACAAGTTTCTTTCAGCCGAGCGCCAAGCACCCTCTAACGCCAACAATTAAACGATTTTAAAAGGTGTCTGGCGACCACACCTTTAAAGATTTCAGAAGAGTAAAAATGCAGTTTTATTGTGTTTAATAATACCTATCGAAATGTAGAAGAAATTTTTCAAATCTTACCATTCGTTAAAAAGTTATGCGCGATCAAAATTTTACATTTCCATCACCCTCGCACTCCCTTTAGCTGAGTAACGAGCATCTGATAGTCGGGTAAACCGACTATAGCGTTGTCTCTTGTTTTTGTGAAAGTGCAAATTTAGAAAATTGCAGCTGTTGGGGATAATTGGCTCCTCGCACTACGGTCGTTGTATTCTTACTAAAATAAGCTTGATATGAGGGGTCATATCAGAGAATCCGACGCTCCGTTCAAAAATTTATACCGAAAGCAAGATTTTCTTCTTCTTCCCAAAATGAAAATTTAATTCTGTTTGTCTGTCTGTCCCAAAACATGGTTTTAAAGTCCTGAAAATTGATATGATGTTCAACAGCTCAATATCAGAAACTTTAGTTCTGCCACTTTTGGAAAAAACCGATAGTTTAGCGGGAAAACAGCTATAAATAGCTAAAATTCGGAAGGCCATAACTGAAGCTACAGACCTATGCTGTACCTCGATTAAAAGGTATTTCGGAATGCTATAAGCGCCTACTCAATGTATTTTGTTTAAATGCAATAGTTGAAAAGTTACGCACAAAACAATTTTTTTTTAACTTTTTTTTTGTTTTTTTTTGTTTTTTCTTCAAAACGGCTCTTACGATTTTCTTTAAAACTTTAAGCTTTATAGCCCTTAGATTCGTTAAATTTTGCTATAGAACACATTACTGTAAAAAGTCACGTTTAAAAGTTATTCAGAAACGAAAATAGCCACTTTTGCCAGCTCAGAAGAATAAACGCTGCCCAAGCATTAAATTTTGTATGTGCGTATCCAAACTGTATTTTAGGGTCATGGAATCTCGTATAAGTGTAAGGAGTTCCAAATAGGAAGCTTTTGTTTTACGACTTTTGGAAAAACCCGCTGCTTTAGCGGTAAAAAAGCTAAAAATAGCTAAATTTATTTAGTTAGTTCGTAAGTTCTACACTACTAAAGATACAGACATCAGAAAATGTTAGAAAGTGTATTTAATGACGAGTGTAATCATTTTTCGTCACAATTGTTGATATCAGTACTTTTGTATGTTGAAGATGCGATCGTCACTAGTTTTTTAAATCAATAAGAGGTGTTTTTACCTGATATACTTTATATGGTCAAAAACGCGTCCTTCACTGCGTTGCAATTTCTGAAAGAAATCAAGGTTAATAAAATAATAGAACACTGAAAAACAATATTTTAAAATTAAAGCTGCTTGGGTTTCATTTTGATGTCGTGCAGCGGTTGGCAGCGTCCTATTAACCCTCTTAGATTTGCGTGTCTGGAGGCACGTATTGCGTTTTAGGCCTTAACAAATAATCTAACAGCTTTTCTATAGTTAAAAATATTTTTTGGCGATTGATAAAAAGCACAGAAAATTATGAGTCTCAGCTTTGAAATCTCTCCGAAGCTTCTAACGGGAGTTATCATTTTGTTTATGTTTTTTTGCGCGTAAAAAATACGTGCCTTGAGGCATGCTTACGTCTTAAAGGGTTAAGTCAGCAGAGGGAATGCTTCTGCCTATCCTCTGCTCACATACCCGGTGCAACTCGTCATATAACAACTTTATTTTTATTTTAGGATTCTAAAATTGGTATATATCAAAAAATGTGGCGTTACATGGAGAATCGGAAAGCAACTGTATTTGTTAAAACCTACGAAGATGGGATTAAACGAGTAATGGAAGGAAGCTATGCATTTTTAATGGAATCAACCATGCTGGACTATGCAGTTCAACGTGACTGTAATCTAACACAAATCGGTGGCTTGCTGGACTCTAAGGGATACGGTATCGCCACACCCAAAGGGTCTCCTTGGAGAGATAAAATATCACTTGCCATTTTAGAGCTACAAGAAAAAGGCATTATTCAGATACTATATGACAAATGGTGGAAAAATACGGGTGACGTATGCAACAGAGATGATAAAAGCAAAGAGTCCAAAGCCAATGCACTTGGAGTGGAAAATATTGGTAGGTTTCGTTACTATCCTTTAGTTAAGGCAGTGTGTAATGTCGAATTTCAGGTGGCGTGTTTGTTGTTCTTCTTTGTGGACTTGCGCTTGCCGTTGTCGTGGCTATATTTGAGTTTTGCTGGAACTCCAGAAAAAATTTGAATACCGAAAATCAATCACTGTGCTCAGAAATGGCGCAAGAACTTCGTTTTGCTATGCACTGCCATGGATCAAAATCAAAGCATAGACCACGAAAACGGAATTGCTTAAAATGTTCTTCCGGACCAACATACGTTCCGGGTAATATGAGTACGCCCAATGTGGGCGTTCACTATAATTATTTTAATTAAGTTGTATTCTGCTGATACACATTAATTCAAATAAATAGGGAAAATTATTTATTTTGTTATTTATACAATTTAAAATAAAATGAACCTTAAAAATGAAATCGAAACGCGATACATTATTTAACTTTTATAAGGTTTTGGGTCTTGTCCAATTTTTCTTCTAAGACATGCTAGATGCTAATCGTGCTGTTAAGCTAAACTGTAAAAAGCTGCAGCAAACGTTATCTGGCCTCATTCATCTTTGTGCTATGATCAAATCGTATGAGGCTCGCTACCCTCTGAGGTTGTGGCCTGTGTTTTCTCGCTGAGGCCTAGTGTATGTACAATGCACATTTTATATATGATTGACGGCGTCGTGGACGACTAACATTTTAAGTGGTAAATCGACAGTGAAGGTGTTTTGTAATCTTGCTATGGTCAGAGGTTTCCTGGAAAGAAACGCTTGAAACCCTGTATAAGTACTCGCGTACTAGGTTAATTGCGGACCTTATTATTTCAAGCACCGGAAAAATATTATGCATTCAGTTATTGCCACTGCGCCTTTGATCCTACTCGGTGAATTTATCTCAAAGATATTCGAACAAATCGGAAAAAATGTTGCGATTTAGGTAAGATTCGTCGCAAAATTTATTTTTATTCATTACTACTTAAGTTTGATGTAACTTTAAAACCGTAGTTTTGACCAGGAAACATCGCGAATATCGCAAACTGGTCAGTTCCATTATGTAGGGTTAAATATAAAAAGTAGTGATTTTCAATTCATGCGATGTGACACAACCGACCCTGCTTTTTAAGGCAAGGGCAATATTTCTTAACAAAAATGCGTTTAGCAAAACAGAAATAGCATAGAGTTACAATATATTATTTGTATCCTTTTATTTTGTTACAATTTATTATATATATATATATATTTTTTACATATTTTACAATAAACGTTTTTCCTGAATTAATTATGTATTCAATTTTCAATTTATTAAACACCAACCATGCGTAGACAACTTCAGGACATTTTGGATAATGATGATTTCTGACTTATATATGTCGTGCATACATTTTTTTTATTGTTTTAAAGTATTCTATTGTCTGTTTTGTATACTTTAATTTTATAAAATTCTAATTATTGTCGCGGAACTTATATATAAATTTTTTATGTATTTAATACAAGTACTACAACATTTACAAGTGTAATATTAATATTGCATGCGTTTACCAGCACACATAAATCTATATTTTTTTGAGTTTTGTATGACACGGTCAGCTATCATTATGCTGAAGTGTTTTACATCTCATATTTTATATGTTGAGTTCTGGTAAAATCGGTGTACCTAAGCTGGACTTTTTTTTAGTAACTTAATCATTTTTAATTTTGGAAAACATTCATGTAAGTTTAATAATTGGCTTAAAAATTCAGATGAATGAAGTCGATATAACTAGAATCAAACCAAACTAAATCAGAATCTGTTTTTAATATATAATTTGTAAAAAATGTTAGATTTTCATTTCCTAATTCAGGGGGTCAAACTGTATCAGAAAATAATAGTGATTATTTCGATGATTTCGAATGTCAATACTACTGTTTTGCCTACAATCCGGTGTCTAGTGATATGTTAATAACCGTACCTTTTTAACCAGGATTAGTATTAAAATGATTACACTGTATTAAATCAAAAAGTTTTCTCGAATAATGCTTACAGATCCTATTCGCTTTAAATCGACATTTAAAAGTATATTCACAAAAATTTTTGCAATTTTGATGTCATTTTTTTTCAGAATCCTCGTGTAGGAAAATTTTTCGGGAGCACATTTGAAAATTGTGACTCACAGCGAATAAGATTTTTAAGCACACATCGATGTAAATAAATAAAGTTTAATTTTGTTACACACTGTAATCAAAGAAATATTGGATTTCTTAATTTTGAAATAAACATTTCTTTAAATGTGCTTAGTTTAACGAAAAATGGTATCAATCAAATTAATTTATTTTAAAACTTGTTTTTAAAAATTGTGTAATAAAGTTTTTATGGTATGTCGTGCTGGTGAACGCGGGCATTCTGTACGAATAATATTCTGAATTATTATAGGGTGACTTAATAAAGGTATTGGATTTGAACACCAGGTGATTTCAGATTGATCAAAACTAGCACTGGTACGCGGTTTGATTTAATTAACGCCTCACCTAGTATTATCATCATACACAATCTTGTTACTATGATTTTCTGTATATACATACACAACAGTTTATAATAAGCCAATATAGTACATATTTGTATTAAAAGTTTGTATAATAGTTCGATATGTTAAATTTTACATGCATTTTTGCATAGATCTTTTCTAGTAAGCTAGCTTAAACCCATAGCCAAACCAAACTCGACAATTCAAAAACTTTCATTGAATAAATATGATTAGCATCAATTTGCAGCGATCTCCAAGTTATAGACATTAAAGTTACATAAGTTATTACTCTTAACGATTGTTGGCACAAGTTGAAAATAGTTATATATGTAAAAGAAAATGGTGTGGTAATTTATATTTTGCGCACAATGCCGTATTCGCGAATAATAACTGAATGTTTTTGGGTATGATTTAATTTCTGTCGGCTTAAATAGTTTAATGCTGATTGTATTGCATTCATCAGTTAACGTATTTGTAGTAAATAAGTACAAAAATCTGAATAAGATGAATTAAAATGACATCCAGATTTGGTTTCATATTGAAATATGTTTATATTATTTTTTAAGTATCTGAAAAGTAATGTCTACTTATAGATCGTGATATGTTTTCAGTTAATGATTAGTAAACTTTAGTTTTACGTAACTTTTAAGTAGGTACTTCCGTGAAATTGGAATTCTTTAGCATGATATTGACTGAATAAGCCCATAATATCTTATATGCAATTGATTGTTATTGGTTGGAAGCATTTTGTAAGTTGAATTCCAAACGTAACATTACCTATGTACGTAAACATGTTATCTCTCGAAAAATATATGTATGCTATATGACCAAAGTTTTTACACCGTGCGACTGTCATTTTGCACATTTCATAAAAACCTATCAGATATCCGCAGGTCTGCTCGAGTTGTTGTGTGCATCTTTTTTTTTTAGTTATTCAAAAATTAAAAAAATGTCCGACTGTTTTTTAAAATCTGATGTGTTTCTAAAACTATCTCTAACAGTGGAAATAATTTAACTTTAACATCCGAGACACACGCCAGGCTTTGTAAATAAAAGTCTGGACTATATATAAAAAAGGGATTACGTAAATTTACAAAAAATGCTTAAATTAATAAACCTTCAATATTTTGTTTGATATTGAAATAGAAAGTTGAAAGTATTTAATTGTGTTATATCGAAAATTATAAAGACGCACGATTTAAATACTTTCCCAGGCCATATACATTCTGATATGTGAATTTTTGTTTCAAATGTCTGCAAATGTGTTACATAATATCAATAATGATGTTTAATTATTCATCGTTTAATCCGGAAATAGTCACTCTCATCTATTGGACTTATGATACTACGTAAATCCAATTTAAAGACATTTATTTTAAATTCGTAAACTAGTAAGTTTCTAAAATGCCTTAATCAAAGTGGCAAAATTGTAAGTGATGTATGCATCTACACTCTGATTAACATTCAAATGTATTTACAATTTAGATTTAATTTTACTTAGATGAGGTTTAAATTTATAATAAAGAGACTCAATGTTTTCACAATCATAATAGGGACTTAGGAGGTACCACAAATTCTTTAATAATTATCGTATTCGTAAAATCCCAGCTCAAAATCCTCATTTTCTGGTTTTCCTTCATTCAACGATTTTAATTGATCGTAATTCTCTAAAGATGTATAATAATTGTCATCTTTCGGCCTATTGTAATGTCCGAGTATATCAAGTTGTCGGCTTAACACGTTTCCTTTGGAAGTAAATTTACGTTGGTCTATTTCTTGTGTTGGCATTTTAAAAGGCCATGTCGTTATTCCTCTCAGGAAGCGATGGAAGTGATCATTAACTTGCGGCTTTAATGTAGAACAATTAAAGTGATTAATAAAGTGTTTAGGTTATAATTTATGGGAATATTAATGCAACTTTTTAGATGTAGACTAAAAATAATCGCATGTCGATTGAACATTAATTTTCATATTAGAAATTTAAACCAGAGAGAACGCTATAGTCGGGTGCCCCGACTATCAGATACCCGTTACTCAGCTAGGGGAGTGCGAGGGAGACGGATATATTAAAACTTTGATCGGTCATAACTTTTTAACGAATGGTCCGATTTAAAAAATTTCTTCTACATTTCGATAGGTTTTGATAATCACAATAAAACTGCATTTTTACATTTCCAAAATCTTTAAAGGTGTGGGCGCCAGACACCTTTCAAAAAATGAGGGGGCGGTTAGAGGGGGCGTGGCACGTCTGTCCGTCTGTTTCAATACCGTTTGCGAGCTCAGTTTAAAAGCTAGCGCCTTGAAACTTTCACAGTCGTCCTAAAACATGTGTACGCAAGTTTGAAAGCCGACCCGATCGGACGTCTATATCCTATAGCTCCCATAGGAACAATCGGATATAGCTTTCACAAAATGAAGATATTTTGCTCAGAGCTATTGACAAGAATCTTTCTAAATCTTATTATTTTACGCATACCTTGATCAGGGTAAAAGCGCGTGCCGATCGGACGTCTATATCTTATAGCTCCCATAGGAACAATAGGGTGAAATCGGTCAAAATTTGTCGTTTTTCAGGATATTTCGCGCAGAATATAAGCTATTCCCATGAAACTTTCCAAATCGTATTTTTTTGTGCGTACCTTGATCAGGGTAAAGTTTATTATGCTTATGTGCCACGCCCATTTTAACGCCCACACTCGCTACAAGATCTAGAGGGTGAAATCTGCAAGGGTATTAAAACTTCGGCTTGCCGAAGTTAGCTTCCGTCCTCGTTTTTACAAAAATTGGTACTTTACTATGAAAAAAAGATAGTAAATGGCTGGTTGAGTGACTTCAAGATATTCTGGAAGTTCTTCTTCTATTCCCCTAATATCTTTACCGTTATTGTAAGTATGGACTTAACGCACATCCAACACGCCAAAAACCCCAAAAATAAACCAAAACGAGATTAGAAGCTAATACCCTTGCATGTTTTAAGATTTAGATGACTAAAAGAAAGTTTTAAGTATTTTGGCAATTGAACTAAATCTTGCGCCCTTCAAATCCCATTCCATTCCATCTTCACCTCAGAGTTCACATATTTTTTTTAACCTTTTGTTCCCAGGGTAGCTATAGATATAAGAACAGGTTTAATTATATGCTTCAAGTTTTTAGGTTAATAGGTCTTACACTGACAAACAACCAAAAAACACCCTTGTTTTTCTTGTTTACTCAATCAAAAGCAACACAAAAACAATTGTCGTGTTCCCTAAAACGCGAATTTTATGCTTTTAAATGTAAATGCCAAAAATATATTCGGGTCTGTTCCAGTTTTCACTTCCAAAAGATTCACACGGATTCGAATTTCCCAGACCTGTTCAATGACTCACTTCCAAAAGACCTGTTCGGATTCCAATTTCCCTCTGTTGTTACTCTGTAAACTTCCGACAAATCCACACAAAAACTTTTCGCTAAGCATTAGGCTCTCGGATTTAAATCCGCCAGAATGAAAACGAATTCACTTCCGAATTCACTTCCGAGTTATATCAACACATATCAAATCAACACAAACATACAATTTTTAATTTTTTTTTTTAAACAAAATACTGTCCCTATGTAAACTAATTAATAAATTTTAACTGTAACTATTTACCTCATTTAGAAGTGATCGATTTCGCTCTCTGAAGTGGGATTTTCTTATTGGGTATGTTCTCGGAATACCAATAACGGAATGATCTCTTTCGGTGGAATCACTTGCAAAAAGTTCTGTTGCTGGAATTTTAATGCGGGATGCCCGATTATTTCCAGGAAATAGGGTTTTCAGTTCTTTATTAGCTTGACTTTCCTTTTTATTATAAGAAGCGGAATTGCCGATGCGTCGTGTGGTTGCTCTGCTGCCAGTCCTATGCCCATTTTTATTACCTTTATCGCTTTGAAAATTTTGCTCATTTAGAATTGACATGCGATTTACGTCGCTATATTGGTAACTATTTCCGTCAGGGCTTCGGTTTTCATCCATTAATATCGAATCAGAAGAGCTACCCGCCTGAGGATTATAATTCGCTAGAACGCTGTTAATTATAAATATTAAATTAAAAGTGTTTGTTTAATAATTTGAAATTAAACATACTTCTTCCCGTTAGCTATTTCTTTAAGAGCAGCAGCACGGGCAGCCAACTCCTCGTCTCTACGTTGCTCTGTTAATTCCTTAGCTCTCTCAGTCCATATTAGCTCTTTGAGCTTTTGAAAACTGCCTTGTACAGCAACTGAGTTTTGACTTTCTTTAACATTATTGCCGGTACCGTTTGGGACTCCCATGTATCGATTTTTACTTGATCTACGAGATGAGGAAGAAGCTCCGGTTTGCGGTCGCGTTTCAGCTCCGTAATAACGGGATTGACTTAAACCAGGACCACTGGATCCAAATTCAACCAATCGTTGATGGTGCTCAAATGGAATGCGTTGTGGTGTATTTGGCTCTCGGTTGACAACGCGGCCAAAAACGGGTGACCTAGCTCTTTCCCTCGCGCTCATCCTTGGTCTAAAACCCGTTATAGGAAAATAAAGAAAGTAATATTGTTAAAATATTAAATATAAGGTTGGTACCTTATTTATCTACCCTAAAATAAACTTACGATCCGAGCATTCGTGAGTTCAATAAAAGAGGTTCCCAAACATTATAAGTAAAGGGATCCCGATACGTTGGTATTTCATTCGTGATTTCCGCAGCTCGGGATTGCCTTTTGGAAAATCTAAGTAGAATGTAAAAAAATTAAATTTATTATATTTTCTAGAAACTTTAATTTTTTAAAACTTACATCCACATGGCGCGAAGTTGTTCGCATGTTGGCTCCTGTGAGTTGAGGGAAAATGTTTTTGGCACAAAAACTTCCCCTACTGTCCTTACACCACCGGAATTTCCGATATGTGCTGATTCTTCAGTTTTAACTCCGTTGTTATTATTTAAATTTCTCTCTCGACTACGAGCACCAAGATAGTTGGCATTTCCAAGCCTAATAGTTGCCAAAATTACCAACACATCAAATTGTATATATTTGATCTGCAATGATATAATTTTAGTTAAATATTTTGGGTTTAACCTACGTACATATTATATGCACACTTAAGTACCTTGTGTTACATTTATCATCTAGATACCCGCTAACCAACTTTAAAACCAGAATAAACGCTTGCCATAAATGTGGGCGCTAAAAGGATGGCATACCAAGACGAATGAGGTGTCATATGATAAAATCCGATGCTTCCAAGCTCAAGATTTTGGAAGACAAAAAAAACGCTGTTAGATACCCGCTACTCAGCTAACCAACTTTAAAACCAGAATAAACGCTTGCCATAAATGTGGGCGCTAAAAGGATGGCATACCAAGCCGAATGAGGTGTCATATGATAAAATTCGATGCTTCCAAGCTCAATTTAATACAAAATTTTGAAATGTTAAAAAAAAGCCATATCCCAGAAAAGAAGATAATGTAAAAAAAAGTCAACAAAGATATAATTTTTTTCCTATTAATTTCCATTTAATTTTCCGACCGTTCCTATGGCAGCTATAGGATATAGTCATCCGATTTTTTAGAAATTTTATTCAAAATTCAGAAATATTAAAAAAATAGTATTTTCAAAAGAAGAAGGTTATATTTTAAAAAACACCAAAGGTAGAATTTTTTAAAGTTTTTTTTTCGATCCTTTCTATGGGAGCTATAAGATATAGTTGTCCGATCCGGTCGGTTCCGACATATATACTACCTGCAATAGGAAGAAGACTTTTGGGAAAGTTTGAGCCCAATAGCTTTTAAACTGAGAGACTAGTTTGCGTAGAAACAGACGGACGGACAGACGGACATGGCTAGATCGACTCGTCTTGTCATGCTGATCAAGAATATATATACTTTATGGGGTCGGAAACGTCTTCTTCAATGCGTTGCAGGCAGAATGCTCCTTTAAGTTCACACTAATATTTTTGTTTGTAATGACAAAAAATAACTCCATTTTCAAAATTAAAGTAAATATTTTAGGCGCTCACTTGAAAAAAAAAACAAATTTTAAAATTAAAAGCAAAAGATTCTGGGTGAAAAAAAGAGTCAAATTAAATACAAAAATCTTTGAATTTACTATAAAAGTATTTAAAAAATTATTTACTTTGCGACATATACGATTTTACTATTTTCATGTTAGGATCTATTTTGCTGGGAAAAATTATTGAAACAATGGTAAAATAGTGACATTTACCATTTTTTTTTACCAGAGTTCTATATGGTCGTTTTTGGAAATTTAATCTAACTTAACCACAAGAAAAGGTGTATAATATTCACAGAACAGGGAAAATTTTGGGGTCAAAAAAGTTTTATAGTTTCTAATATAGGCAAAAATACATAGAATATTTATATATTAACTATACACCACTTGATTGTATACGTACCAATATGCGGCTGCAATGCATTTTTGTGTTGTTATATTAGAATTCCGGACTGCTCACCAAATTTATTATCGCTTCTCTAAATTGCATCGGATTGATATATACTTTAGTACGTGGTAGTCTCTGTCATTTTGAAAAAATGTTGATAAGATATCAATAAACTTCAAGGAATAATAGGTCTTAGACAAATAATCATGCAAACACAGAAAAATTTCAATGTAAACTAATCCAAATATATGGTCCATTTCTTGAAGTAGTTGGTAGTTATTCAGGTTGCCTACATAATCTATGTAACTTAAAGGTTTTTATACAGCTAATTAAATTTGTATCAATCTTTCTAAATTCCTAGGGCATTGCGATATATTGAGAACAGCTTAGTTTTACCGAGAGAGAACACTAAAGTCAAGTTCCTCGACTATCAAATACCCGTTACACAGGTCAAGGAGTGCGAGAGAAATGGAGTTATGTAAGCAGCAATGCGGTGGCCTATCATCGCATCATTGGAAATTTAATTTTTGCCTATAACATTTTAATGCATGGACCGATTTAAAACTTTTTTGGTGTGGCGATAACTATTGACAAATCCAATAAAATATACTTCCTTCTACCTGTTACATACTTTCCAAATGCTACAATACACCAATTTACTCTACGAATAACGGGTATAAAAATACATAGTTTCAGTTGCTGCATAAAGATACATTTACATTTACCGCTAGGTTTAATTTCTAAATTAACTATAGCCCTTTTTGATCGGCGTCTTGCTAAGAGTTTTGGTAGATAACAGAATTATGTGGAATTTAAAAGAAATAATAATTTTGTGAGCCCACTTTCTTGAAATAATAATAAAACTCTAAAATTCTTTAAATTGCAGTCCGCATATACATAGTTACTGTCTACTTATAAGTGTAAGTGAAAATTCAACATCAATTTTACTTCTTCTTCCGTCAAATTACTTGCTAAATATATCCAATTATTTTTTGTATTGCCATTTTTAATCGGGGCTGTGTGTAGTCAGTGAAGGTCCTCTACAACCCCAAAAATACGTCCATTTATAACATTGAACAACAAACATTTTTTATGGGACTTTAAATTTAAAAATTGTCAGATTCACTTTTTTCCAACTAAATAAAAAAAGGTTTTAACTCCGAACTTATATATTCCCCTCCTTATTTTGACTACAAAAAAAGAAATAAATCATCAATAATGGGAAACGCTAAAAGTGGTTTGTACATTACTCTAGTCGATTTTGGTCCTTTTTATTTCCTAGCAACCTATGTATATCACCTTTTCTCTACACATAGTTTTAACGCCACTAAATTATTTACAAATGGTCATGTACCTAACAGGGGAACAATTTATTATTAAAGTCTTATAAATAATTTCTAGCATTTATTTACATTAAATTGCATGGCAATTCGTTTGAAATTAAACTTATTTCTGTGCATTTCAAAGTGCAGGTGCGGTGCGCAGTAAAGAATTTATTAATAGTGCAATTAGCTTGAAAATGGTGCAAATGCATGTATTTCAGCATAAATGTTAAATTTACTTTTTCCTGCATTTTTGGTATTTCCCAATTATGCAATTATGCATTTTAAGAAAGATGCGTTTCATCGTCCAAGAACAAAAAAAAGGTATGCACTTTTGATGCCAAGTTTTATAGAAGATCCACAAGTCAGATCTCATCCTGCTGAAAAATACCGTATTTTAAAAATAACTTAAATGGATACATACAAAATAAAATTAGGTGTTGGTCATACATCTTTAAACGAAGGACTTCTTTTTAAATTTGAATGATAATAAATGTATTTTACCTTTACTTTCAGTTCCTTTTGAAGCCCCGCCGACTAATACTTTGACTTTGATGAATGTGTTTTCGTGACTTCAGTTGTTTATGTGGATGTTGAAATAATTATTCTTTGCGATAATTTTTACAAGCATTCCATTATTTGAGAACCTGAAGAACACTATAAGTATTTTATGAATGAAGTGAAAAACGTATGCTTTTGTACTTGTATATACCATTTTCTTAAGAAAATATCAAATAAAGTCATGCGCAGAAACATATTTCCGACATGGTTAAAGCTCCATTGAAGCTAGGAAGAGCACTTACATATTATTATTTGAAAAATGTACTGTCTACATAAATGTCAATATTCATTTTTAAATTACAAACTATGGCTTATACCAAATTTAAATTTAACTTTGTCTTTGGGATGTAAAATACAAATTAAAAAAATTCTAAAATTTTTTAACATCCACTGTAACACTAACAAGCGCGTTTATCGTGTACCTGCAATCAACCAATTTTACTACGACGTCTCCGACGCTCAGTGGGAATTTAACTAAGTAAAGGTTGACTTGTACCATATGCAGCTTGCATTCTTAATTCACGCGTGCGCAAAGTTGTGAAGCTCATGGCTTTCTTTTAAATTCACCATATCCGACAATGAAATTGAGCCTTTTGAACTAAAAGCTTAAAGCTTATGCCTTCCAACATCTAAAAAATTCTTTATTAATAAAATCGATCTAAAAAGTTGTTTCACTTGTGTCCATTTAAATGGGAAAGTGTAAACCTTGCCTGCTTTAACCTTACGCTATAGTCGAGTGAACCGACCTTTAAATACCTCAGCTAAAAGAGTGCGAGAGAGATGGACATGAGCAAGCATTAAAGCGACTGTTCGAAATCGAGCCATCTACCAGATCTCTCCATTTTTTTAATGAATGATCCGGGGCGCCACAAAGCTTGAAATCCCAACCTTCTAGTTTTTCCGAGATCTCAGCGTTCATACGGACAGACAGACGGTCAAGGCTAGATTTACTTGGCTACCGATCCTGATAAAGAATATACTTTGTATGGTATGTGTACATTTTACTCTACGAGAATCCGGTATAACTACAACATTTTATTTTAATTTGTTTTATTTTCTATTGTATCGTGCCGAATGAGACAATTTTCGAAAGTGTATTTAATGACGAGTGTAATAATCTTTCCTCCCAAATGTTAATATCAGAACTTTTGTATGTTGAAGGTGCGATCGTCACTAGTTCGTACGTTAAATTTATTAAAATGAGGAACACAAAAATGAGTGTGGGAGAGATTTCAGGGACACCCCCAATTAGGTTCTCGCACGAAATATGAATATATATATCAAATTCTGAGCTTTACAAATTTGATATATAAGTGTCTTTAAAGCTTCCAGTAGCTTTCAAAAATACTTAGTTTCCTTTATTTTGTACACACTTAGACATGTTTTGACTAAGGAAGAAAAATGAGTGAAAATATTAAAGTTGTAGTTCGATGTCGTCCTATGAACCGAAGTGAAAAAGAAAAAAACTGTAATGTAAGGCGTTTAATTATGTGTATGCTAATATATTTTTGGTTTTTAAATCTTATCATACTATGGCATATTTATTGAAAATTATCGATTTTTGTAGATGAGTATCTTTATAACATATTAGCAGTGCTAACCTAGCACCTTCACCTTTTACTCTACGAGTAACGTAAATAATACAATCGGTTTTCTTTGAAAAGTTGGAGCCATTTTTGATATAAAGATATCGAGTTTTTTAACAAGCCATCTGGAATTTTCTATTATCGCACCTTACAGGAAGTAGTGAAACTTGCTGCGACAAGATTCCAAGCTTACATTCATATAAATTTCTATCTAAATTTAGAAATCTCTCCTTTAAATCGGCCAGCCTTTTAATGTAGAAAAAAATTTTCTTCGATTAAGAAAATTCGCCTTTAATTTCAAAAATTGTTTCTTGAGAAGAAATTTAAAAAAATATATAGAACTAGCAGGGTCGGTAGCCCGCAGCTTCGCCTGCAGAAACTAAAATTGAAAATGAAGCTACTTATTTTAAATTTAAAAAATGACTAATTATACCCGTTACTCGTAGAGTAAAAGGGTATATTGTATTCGTGCAAAAGTATGTAACAGGTAGAAGGAAGCGTTTCCGACCCCATAAAGTATATATATTCTTGATCAGGATCACCAGCCGAGTCGATCTAGCCATGTCCGTCTGTCCGTCTGTCTGTCTGTCTGTCCGTATGAACGCTGAGATCTCGGAAACTACAAAAGCTAGAAGGTTGAGATTTTCCACGCATATTCTTGGGCTTCCTACGCAGCGCAAGTTTATTTCAGCCGAGTGCCACGCCCCTTCTAACGCCCACAATCGCCCACTAACGATTTTAAAATGTGTCTGGCGCCCACACCTTTAAAGATTTCCGAGAAGTATAAATGCAATTTTGTTGTGCATATTTATACCTATCGAAATGTAGAAGATATTTTTCAAATCAGACCATTCATTAAAAAGTTAAACGCAATCAAAATTTGTATATCTATCTCCCTCGCACTCCCTTTAGCTGAGTTACGATTATTAGTCGGGACACCAACCCGAGTAAAGCGTTTGCACTCCCTTTAGCTGAGTGACGGGTATTAGATAGTCGGGACACGAACCCGACTATAGCGTTCTCTCTTGTTTTCAGCTTAATTAATTCAGCTTAACTTAATTTCATAAAAAAAAAGAAAACAAATTGTTTAAAGATATACATAGCTCTCCAACAACAAATATGATAATTTTGGTTAAGATTTACGATTTAGGATTTTCGCAGTTGAAAAAATTATTTTCTCCAATTCTAATTTTAATAAATTGAAGCAATACTATTGACCTTAAGTGGACAGACACTAATATTATAAGTCTAAGAACATTTTTTAAAGGAATGAAAATTTTAGGCTGGATTTTATTTTATCGGTCCTTCAAAACAAATCCTGTTGATCTTGGCCTTGCTACCTCCTTCTACCTTTTCGCCTTTGTTAATTGTCCCTGTATTTTTGTTTATCAAGACTAAATTTTAAAACTATTTAAACCGAGTTCCGTTTACTTCTTTTAAAGATGTTACTTCTTGATAATTAATTAATTACCTAAGAATGAAGCCAAGGTAATTTATGCACATAGGTAACGAAAATGTAAATAATAACCAAATACTCTTGGCGATTTTGATACCACAGAAGACAACTTTTATAAAGGAAACAAATATGTATGCGAAGCAATGTAAAAAAATCAATTTCTGTTATCATTCATTTTCCACCTTAATTAGAATTATATTAATACCGACAGGAAGGCAGGTGGAAGGGAATGCCGTGAATTAAATTGTTTAGACATTTCCATTTGTTTAAACAATTTGAGGCACGTGTAAGGAAGAGCAAGAGAATCAATTGATTTGAATATTTAGTGTTCTTTTAATATTTTCAATGCGATTTGAATTTTAAAACACAAAAATCTGTAAGAAAATGTTTTAAATCTGTTGGGGAAATGTTAATGAAATATTCTTTTAGCAAAAGGATATCAGTGTTATCATGAATTTGAATCTAAGCTAATCTCACTTCCTTAGTCAGCTGCAAAGCGCACACACACGTACACACGCACATATCTACCCTGCAGATCCATTCATCACCTTTTTAGCAGTGAATCACTGCCAAAAATCACTCAATCACACTCAATCACTAGTGAATTTGTATGAAAAATAGCGATCATTTTAACATGGGCATGTCCTAGGGGCTCATCACTGCCAAAAACTGGCGCTGATTGAGCACCTGTTCATCACCATTTTTCATCGCCTAATTCATCGCCCATTTTCATTGAAAATATGTAAAATTTCATTGCTTTTATCAATGGGTTTATTAATACATTAAATTAATACATTATTACAAACTACGGTGACTTGTAGGGGTCTTCGGCAGGTTCTCAGCTCCCGGAGTCTTCGTGAGCTGGAGATTATTCACGCATTTTCGCACTGTCTTCGGACTCTCTGTAGGCTCCACGTGACCAATTGGATCTGAATTTGGAAAATATTTGTTTTTATAATATTATATAAAGCCTAGTACTCAGTTCGGCTAAGAGTTTCACTAGTCGAAAAATATTATTCTTTTGTAGTGTGACCGAAGTTTTCAGAGTTCACCCTCTTTGCATCTAGCATGGTCTTATTGTAAATCAGCTGGGTTCACAAACAGCAAACAAATCAACTGGCGCCAATTTTAAAATATTACAAAATATTAAGCCGACCTGGATCGCAACCTTTAAATTTGCTGTTGGCATGGCGATATGTATTGGCACAACTCCTACAGGCAGTTTTTCATTGGTTTTTGGCGTCTTCCATCCATTTATAATTTGTTATTGGCACACAGCTTCTGCACAAACACAGCCAAAGATCAAATTTTCTATTCTTTGGGGCGCGGCTAAAAGGGTTCATCGGAATTCATCCGCTAAATCTGGTATATTTTTGGTATTTCCCTACCATTTCCTTAGCTCATCTGAGTACCGCGGTGAAAAAAGTCCCCGGCTAAAGGCTTTAGCTACCTATTTGCCTCTCGCTTACTCCTATGCTTAGCTAGCAGTTTTCGCCGTACTGAGTACTAGGCTTAACGAGGCAAGAATGATAAAAACTTACTTAGCAGTGGAAGAATAACATCCTTCTGGGCTGTAGGACAAAATGATTTCATCTGAAAAGATATTTTATAAGAACTGTGTACCATCAGCTTGACCTAAAAATATTAAAAATAAAGGATAATATAAAAATTAAAAGCTACTGTAATTAAGATAAGACAATACACTTGACAATTACTTACGAAATATGAATATATATATCAAATTCTGAGCTTTACAAATTTGATATATAAGTGTCTTTAAAGCTTCCAGTAGCTTTCAAAAATACTTAGTTTCCTTTATTTTGTACACACTTAGACATGTTTTGACTAAGGAAGAAAAATGAGTGAAAATATTAAAGTTGTAGTTCGATGTCGTCCTATGAACCGAAGTGAAAAAGAAAAAAACTGTAATGTAAGGCGTTTAATTATGTGTATGCTAATATATTTTTGGTTTTTAAATCTTATCATACTATGGCATATTTATTGAAAATTATCGATTTTTGTAGATGAGTATCTTTATAACATATTAGCAGTGCTAACCTAGCACCTTCACCTTTTACTCTACGAGTAACGTAAATAATACAATCGGTTTTCTTTGAAAAGTTGGAGCCATTTTTGATATAAAGATATCGAGTTTTTTAACAAGCCATCTGGAATTTTCTATTATCGCACCTTACAGGAAGTAGTGAAACTTGCTGCGACAAGATTCCAAGCTTACATTCATATAAATTTCTATCTAAATTTAGAAATCTCTCCTTTAAATCGGCCAGCCTTTTAATGTAGAAAAAAATTTTCTTCGATTAAGAAAATTCGCCTTTAATTTCAAAAATTGTTTTTTGAGAAGAAATTTAAAAAAATATATAGAACTAGCAGGGTCGGTAGCCCGCAGCTTCGCCTGCGGAAACTAAAATTGAAAATGAAGCTACTTATTTTAAATTTAAAAAATGACTAATTATACCCGTTACTCGTAGAGTAAAAGGGTATATTGTATTCGTGCAAAAGTATGTAACAGGTAGAAGGAAGCGTTTCCGACCCCATAAAGTATATATATTCTTGATCAGGATCACCAGCCGAGTCGATCTAGCCATGTCCGTCTGTCCGTCTGTCTGTCTGTCTGTCCGTATGAACGCTGAGATCTCGGAAACTACAAAAGCTAGAAGGTTGAGATTTTCCACGCATATTCTTGGGCTTCCTACGCAGCGCAAGTTTATTTCAGCCGAGTGCCACGCCCCTTCTAACGCCCACAATCGCCCACTAACGATTTTAAAATGTGTCTGGCGCCCACACCTTTAAAGATTTCCGAGAAGTATAAATGCAATTTTGTTGTGCATATTTATACCTATCGAAATGTAGAAGATATTTTTCAAATCAGACCATTCATTAAAAAGTTAAACGCAATCAAAATTTGTATATCTATCTCCCTCGCACTCCCTTTAGCTGAGTTACGATTATTAGTCGGGACACCAACCCGAGTAAAGCGTTTGCACTCCCTTTAGCTGAGTGACGGGTATTAGATAGTCGGGACACGAACCCGACTATAGCGTTCTCTCTTGTTTTCAGCTTAATTAATTCAGCTTAACTTAATTTCATAAAAAAAAAGAAAACAAATTGTTTAAAGATATACATAGCTCTCCAACAACAAATATGATAATTTTGGTTAAGATTTACGATTTAGGATTTTCGCAGTTGAAAAAATTATTTTCTCCAATTCTAATTTTAATAAATTGAAGCAATACTATTGACCTTAAGTGGACAGACACTAATATTATAAGTCTAAGAACATTTTTTAAAGGAATGAAAATTTTAGGCTGGATTTTATTTTATCGGTCCTTCAAAACAAATCCTGTTGATCTTGGCCTTGCTACCTCCTTCTACCTTTTCGCCTTTGTTAATTGTCCCTGTATTTTTGTTTATCAAGACTAAATTTTAAAACTATTTAAACCGAGTTCCGTTTACTTCTTTTAAAGATGTTACTTCTTGATAATTAATTAATTACCTAAGAATGAAGCCAAGGTAATTTATGCACATAGGTAACGAAAATGTAAATAATAACCAAATACTCTTGGCGATTTTGATACCACAGAAGACAACTTTTATAAAGGAAACAAATATGTATGCGAAGCAATGTAAAAAAATCAATTTCTGTTATCATTCATTTTCCACCTTAATTAGAATTATATTAATACCGACAGGAAGGCAGGTGGAAGGGAATGCCGTGAATTAAATTGCTTAGACATTTCCATTTGTTTAAACAATTTGAGGCACGTGTAAGGAAGAGCAAGAGAATCAATTGATTTGAATATTTAGTGTTCTTTTAATATTTTCAATGCGATTTGAATTTTAAAACACAAAAATCTGTAAGAAAATGTTTTAAATCTGTTGGGGAAATGTTAATGAAATATTCTTTTAGCAAAAGGATATCAGTGTTATCATGAATTTGAATCTAAGCTAATCTCACTTCCTTAGTCAGCTGCAAAGCGCACACACACGTACACACGCACATATCTACCCTGCAGATCCATTCATCATCTTTTTAGCAGTGAATCACTGCCAAAAATCACTCAATCACACTCAATCACTAGTGAATTTGTATGAAAAATAGCGATCATTTTAACATGGGCATGTCCTAGGGGCTCATCACTGCCAAAAACTGGCGCTGATTGAGCACCTGTTCATCACCATTTTTCATCGCCTAATTCATCGCCCATTTTCATTGAAAATATGTAAAATTTCATTGCTTTTATCAATGGGTTTATTAATACATTAAATTAATACATTATTACAAACTACGGTGACTTGTAGGGGTCTTCGGCAGGTTCTCAGCTCCCGGAGTCTTCGTGAGCTGGAGATTATTCACGCATTTTCGCACTGTCTTCGGACTCTCTGTAGGCTCCACGTGACCAATTGGATCTGAATTTGGAAAATATTTGTTTTTATAATATTATATAAAGCCTAGTACTCAGTTCGGCTAAGAGTTTCACTAGTCGAAAAATATTATTCTTTTGTAGTGTGACCGAAGTTTTCAGAGTTCACCCTCTTTGCATCTAGCATGGTCTTATTGTAAATCAGCTGGGTTCACAAACAGCAAACAAATCAACTGGCGCCAATTTTAAAATATTACAAAATATTAAGCCGACCTGGATCGCAACCTTTAAATTTGCTGTTGGCATGGCGATATGTATTGGCACAACTCCTACAGGCAGTTTTTCATTGGTTTTTGGCGTCTTCCATCCATTTATAATTTGTTATTGGCACACAGCTTCTGCACAAACACAGCCAAAGATCAAATTTTCTATTCTTTGGGGCGCGGCTAAAAGGGTTCATCGGAATTCATCCGCTAAATCTGGTATATTTTTGGTATTTCCCTACCATTTCCTTAGCTCATCTGAGTACCGCGGTGAAAAAAGTCCCCGGCTAAAGGCTTTAGCTACCTATTTGCCTCTCGCTTACTCCTATGCTTAGCTAGCAGTTTTCGCCGTACTGAGTACTAGGCTTAACGAGGCAAGAATGATAAAAACTTACTTAGCAGTGGAAGAATAACATCCTTCTGGGCTGTAGGACAAAATAATTTCATCTGAAAAGATATTTTATAAGAACTGTGTACCATCAGCTTGACCTAAAAATATTAAAAATAAAGGATAATATAAAAATTAAAAGCTACTGTAATTAAGATAAGACAATACACTTGACAATTACTTACGAAATATGAATATATATATCAAATTCTGAGCTTTACAAATTTGATATATAAGTGTCTTTAAAGCTTCCAGTAGCTTTCAAAAATACTTAGTTTCCTTTATTTTGTACACACTTAGACATGTTTTGACTAAGGAAGAAAAATGAGTGAAAATATTAAAGTTGTAGTTCGATGTCGTCCTATGAACCGAAGTGAAAAAGAAAAAAACTGTAATGTAAGGCGTTTAATTATGTGTATGCTAATATATTTTTGGTTTTTAAATCTTATCATACTATGGCATATTTATTGAAAATTATCGATTTTTGTAGATGAGTATCTTTATAACATATTAGCAGTGCTAACCTAGCACCTTCACCTTTTACTCTACGAGTAACGTAAATAATACAATCGGTTTTCTTTGAAAAGTTGGAGCCATTTTTGATATAAAGATATCGAGTTTTTTAACAAGCCATCTGGAATTTTCTATTATCGCACCTTACAGGAAGTAGTGAAACTTGCTGCGACAAGATTCCAAGCTTACATTCATATAAATTTCTATCTAAATTTAGAAATCTCTCCTTTAAATCGGCCAGCCTTTTAATGTAGAAAAAAATTTTCTTCGATTAAGAAAATTCGCCTTTAATTTCAAAAATTGTTTCTTGAGAAGAAATTTAAAAAAATATATAGAACTAGCAGGGTCGGTAGCCCGCAGCTTCGCCTGCGGAAACTAAAATTGAAAATGAAGCTACTTATTTTAAATTTAAAAAATGACTAATTATACCCGTTACTCGTAGAGTAAAAGGGTATATTGTATTCGTGCAAAAGTATGTAACAGGTAGAAGGAAGCGTTTCCGACCCCATAAAGTATATATATTCTTGATCAGGATCACCAGCCGAGTCGATCTAGCCATGTCCGTCTGTCCGTCTGTCTGTCTGTCTGTCCGTATGAACGCTGAGATCTCGGAAACTACAAAAGCTAGAAGGTTGAGATTTTCCACGCATATTCTTGGGCTTCCTACGCAGCGCAAGTTTATTTCAGCCGAGTGCCACGCCCCTTCTAACGCCCACAATCGCCCACTAACGATTTTAAAATGTGTCTGGCGCCCACACCTTTAAAGATTTCCGAGAAGTATAAATGCAATTTTGTTGTGCATATTTATACCTATCGAAATGTAGAAGATATTTTTCAAATCAGACCATTCATTAAAAAGTTAAACGCAATCAAAATTTGTATATCTATCTCCCTCGCACTCCCTTTAGCTGAGTTACGATTATTAGTCGGGACACCAACCCGATTAAAGCGTTTGCACTCCCTTTAGCTGAGTGACGGGTATTAGATAGTCGGGACACGAACCCGACTATAGCGTTCTCTCTTGTTTTCAGCTTAATTAATTCAGCTTAACTTAATTTCATAAAAAAAAAGAAAACAAATTGTTTAAAGATATACATAGCTCTCCAACAACAAATATGATAATTTTGGTTAGTATTTACGATTTAGGATTTTCGCAGTTGAAAAAATTATTTTCTCCAATTCTAATTTTAATAAATTGAAGCAATACTATTGACCTTAAGTGGACAGACACTAATATTATAAGTCTAAGAACATTTTTTAAAGGAATGAAAATTTTAGGCTGGATTTTATTTTATCGGTCCTTCAAAACAAATCCTGTTGATCTTGGCCTTGCTACCTCCTTCTACCTTTTCGCCTTTGTTAATTGTCCCTGTATTTTTGTTTATCAAGACTAAATTTTAAAACTATTTAAACCGAGTTCCGTTTACTTCTTTTAAAGATGTTACTTCTTGATAATTAATTAATTACCTAAGAATGAAGCCAAGGTAATTTATGCACATAGGTAACGAAAATGTAAATAATAACCAAATACTCTTGGCGATTTTGATACCACAGAAGACAACTTTTATAAAGGAAACAAATATGTATGCGAAGCAATGTAAAAAAATCAATTTCTGTTATCATTCATTTTTCACCTTAATTAGAATTATATTAATACCGACAAGAAGGCAGGTGGAAGGGAATGCCGTGAATTAAATTGTTTAGACATTTCCATTTGTTTAAACAATTTGAGGCACGTGTAAGGAAGAGCAAGAGAATCAATTGATTTGAATATTTAGTGTTCTTTTAATATTTTCAATGCGATTTGAATTTTAAAACACAAAAATCTGTAAGAAAATGTTTTAAATCTGTTGGGGAAATGTTAATGAAATATTCTTTTAGCAAAAGGATATCAGTGTTATCATGAATTTGAATCTAAGCTAATCTCACTTCCTTAGTCAGCTGCAAAGCGCACACACACGTACACACGCACATATCTACCCTGCAGATCCATTCATCACCTTTTTAGCAGTGAATCACTGCCAAAAATCACTCAATCACACTCAATCACTAGTGAATTTGTATGAAAAATAGCGATCATTTTAACATGGGCATGTCCTAGGGGCTCATCACTGCCAAAAACTGGCGCTGATTGAGCACCTGTTCATCACCATTTTTCATCGCCTAATTCATCGCCCATTTTCATTGAAAATATGTAAAATTTCATTGCTTTTATCAATGGGTTTATTAATACATTAAATTAATACATTATTACAAACTACGGTGACTTGTAGGGGTCTTCGGCAGGTTCTCAGCTCCCGGAGTCTTCGTGAGCTGGAGATTATTCACGCATTTTCGCACTGTCTTCGGACTCTCTGTAGGCTCCACTTGACCAATTGGATCTGAATTTGGAAAATATTTGTTTTTATAATATTATATAAAGCCTAGTACTCAGTTCGGCTAAGAGTTTCACTAGTCGAAAAATATTATTCTTTTGTAGTGTGACCGAAGTTTTCAGAGTTCACCCTCTTTGCATCTAGCATGGTCTTATTGTAAATCAGCTGGGTTCACAAACAGCAAACAAATCAACTGGCGCCAATTTTAAAATATTACAAAATATTAAGCCGACCTGGATCGCAACCTTTAAATTTGCTGTTGGCATGGCGATATGTATTGGCACAACTCCTACAGGCAGTTTTTCATTGGTTTTTGGCGTCTTCCATCCATTTATAATTTGTTATTGGCACACAGCTTCTGCACAAACACAGCCAAAGATCAAATTTTCTATTCTTTGGGGCGCGGCTAAAAGGGTTCATCGGAATTCATCCGCTAAATCTGGTATATTTTTGGTATTTCCCTACCATTTCCTTAGCTCATCTGAGTACCGCGGTGAAAAAAGTCCCCGGCTAAAGGCTTTAGCTACCTATTTGCCTCTCGCTTACTCCTATGCTTAGCTAGCAGTTTTCGCCGTACTGAGTACTAGGCTTAACGAGGCAAGAATGATAAAAACTTACTTAGCAGTGGAAGAATAACATCCTTCTGGGCTGTAGGACAAAATGATTTCATCTGAAAAGATATTTTATAAGAACTGTGTACCATCAGCTTGACCTAAAAATATTAAAAATAAAGGATAATATAAAAATTAAAAGCTACTGTAATTAAGATAAGACAATACACTTGACAATTACTTACCTAAAAATGTATTCTTAATTAAAGCACTTTTGTTTAAACTCTAAAATAACTAATCACAGCAATGCTACTCTTTTAAAAGTTAAAACGCAGTTGAAAACCGCGGAAATACGGCGCCTGCCCTCGAGAAACAGAAAAAGAATACTGAGCGAGAAAAACAACATCAATCGCAATCTCTCTTGTTGTTGTCTTCCCTTTGCCACGATCGCGCTTGCCCAGCTGCAAAGCGAGACAGGCGAAGTTCGACATTTTGTCTCGTTTTCTAAGAGAGAGAAATTTGGGAGAGCGTGATTGAGAGAGAGGGGGTTGGTGAGAGTGTCGATTCTGCAGACGCTCTGCCGGCGTCGCAGTCGACTCAGTGCATTTCAGCGCTTGGGCTAAATTCGGGAACTGCAGGGTAGTGATTGTGTGTGGAGCAGCATGATTTTGCATAAGGGAAAATCTTTTTTAAAATTTAACGTTTAGCTAAAAAAAAAATGGTGCAAAAGAATCGATTTTCCATATAATCGATTTTTCAACCGCGCATTTTAAATCTGCTGTGACTGTGGTATTTTCATTTTTTTTTCCCTTGCGCGGTCACACTTTAATTCCCCTTGCGCGGTCACACTTAAAGTGCAACAACATGACATACACACATACATGTACGACTTTATGCAAAGTGCGCCAGCAGAAGCAGCAGAGGCCGTGACGTCAGAAGGCAACACAAAATTTGAAAATATTGGGGACTTGGTAAAGGAGGCTGAATTTCCAAAAAATTTAAATGCAGTTATTTGCGGGTATGCCATAAGATTATGAACATCACATTTTTAACCCATTTTAACAATATTTATAACAGAGAAATGGCAAAAAAAAAATTTTAAAAAAACGATTCGAATTTTGGGGCACTTTGGGGTCGTTTATTGATCTAATTTATACACGCGGCTCCTAATTATTCTCCGAATTAATGTGATTTTTTTAGATTTTTATGTCAATCCGTTCTGGGTGGAATTTGCTACTGGACATTTTTTATGCCTTCCCTTATATTAATATAGAGAAGATGTACACTTTTCCCTTTTTATCAAAATAGGATGAATTTAAAATTCCAGAAATCGGAATAATTTAGTAGTATAGAGAACCAGTCCCCACAACCGCGTAAAAATGATCCTCGATGGACAGCGATTTTTTAAGAACTCTTATAACCATGGATAACCTCATGTGTATTTTTATACCCTTGCAGAGGGTATTTTAATTTTGGTCAGAAGTTTGTAACGCAGTGAAGGAGACGTTTCCGACCCCATAAAGTATATATATTCTTGATCAGGATCAATAGGGGAGTCGATATAGCCATGTCCGTCGGTCCGTCTGTTTCAATACCGTTTGCGAGCTCAATTTAAAAGCTAGCGCCTTGAAACTTTCACAGTCGTCCTAAAACATGTGTACGCAGATCAAGTTTGAAAGCCGACCCGATCGGACGTCTATATCCTATAGCTCCCATAGGAACAATCGGATATAGCTTTCACAAAATGAAGATATTTCGCTCAGTGTAAGAGCTATTGACAAGAATCTTTCTAAATCTTATTATTTTACGCATACCTTGATCAGGGTAAAAGCGCGTGCCGATCGGACGTCTATATCTTATAGCTCCCATAGGAACAAAAGGGTGAAATCGGTCAAAATTTGTCGTTTTTCAGGATATTTCGCGCAGAAGCTATTCCCATGAAACTTTCCAAATCGTATTTTTTTGTGCGTACCTTGATCAGGGTAAAGTTTATTCCTATGGGAGCCATAAGATATAGTGGTCCGATTCGGCTCGTTCCGACATATGTACTACCTGCAATAGAAAGTAGACTTTTGGGAAAGTTTCATCGCGATAGCTTTAAAACTGAGAGACTAGTTCGCATAGAAACGGACAGACGGACAGACGGACAGACGGATATGGCTAGATGGACTCGGCTATTGGTGCTGATCAAAAATATATATACTTTATGGGGTCGGAAACTCCTCCTTTACTGCGTTGCAAATTTCTGACTGAAATCATAATACTCTGCAAGGGTATAAAAATATATAAAAATTCATTGTAACTTTGTAGGAAGTAGGCGTTTTAATTTTTGACAATTTAATATCAACATTGTTAGTAGGCAATAATATATTTGGAATCCCAGGAACAGCACTGATCGAGTGAGGACTAAACTTTGGGTACTTATTATAACTGCAAGGGTATATAAACTTCGGCTTGCCGAAGTTAACTTCCTTTCTTGTTTCTTAAATATTACAAAATATTATTTAGTGTTTATAATAATATTTTAAATAATCATAATCGAAAACTAAAGCATACCTTTTTCCTTCGCTTCATATAAGTAATGTCCAAAGCCTCTTCAAGATTTGTTTTAATGCTATTTTGTACCTGACTGTCAAAGGATCGAAATTTGTTGTTTAAAGTAAACTTACCACACACATTGCAAAAAAATTGTGGACCATTTAAACAAGTGTATTCGTTTAACTTATTCATTTTAGCAAAATCCTTTTTTTAATGCGTACTCCTAATTGCTTTTGTTAATACTGCAGTATTTATTTAAAAAAAACATGCTTTTTTTAAAATTAAGGCTACCTATTTAATAAGAATGAATCATTCATTTTCATTTTCAGCTTTTAAATATCTTATTTAGCTCTTTTTTGACCCGACTGTCATCACTACTCATTTTTATACCCGTTACTCGTAGAGTAAAAGGGTATATTGTGTTCGTGCAAAAGTATGTAACAGGGAGAAGGAAGCGTTTCCGACCCTATAAAGTATATATATTCTTGATCAGGATCACAAGCCGAGTCGATATAGCCATGTCCGTCCGTATGAACGCTAAGATCTCGGAAACTATAAAAGCTAGAAAGTTGGGATTAGCCACACATATTCTTTGGCTTCCTACGCAGCGCAAGTTTAGCCGAGGGCCACGCCCCCTCTTACGCCCACAATCGCCTTAAGCGATTTTAAAAGGTGTCTGACGCCCACACAAAAATGCAGTTTTATTGTGTTTATTAATACCTTTCGAAATGTAGAAGATTTTTCAAATCGGACCATTCGTTAAAAAGTTATGCCCGATCAAAGTTTTATATATCCATCTCCCTCGCACTCCTTTGAGTAACGGGTATCTTATAGTCGGGGCACCCAACTATAGCGTTCTCTCTTGTTTTTTACATGTCGCCGCATGGGATAAAACTTAAATTCGGACAAACGAAAAATTTTAAAAAATATGAACTTTAGAAATCCACCATACATTTTTTTCGATTATTTACCATAAGTGCAGCAGATTTACAATCAACCAAAACTCCCATTTTTTATCTTTGTCAAGCTTATGCGCTGAAATTACTTATCCAATCCTATTGATCTGTATGGCAAAGATAAACTCAGATCTTTTGACTTTGAAATTAAAGGAAAACAAGAAAGAACGCTATAGTCGGGTGCCCCGACTATCAGATACCCGTTACTCAGCTTGAGGGAGTGCGAGGGAGATATAAAATTTTGACCGCGCATAACTTCTTAACGAATGGTAAGATTTGAAAAATTTTTTCTACATTTCGATAGGTATTAATAAACACAATAAAACTGAATTTTTACTATTCCGAAATGTTTAAAGGCGTAGGCGCCAGACACCTTTTAAAATCGTTTAAGGCGATTGGGGGCGTGGCGCTCGGCTGAAAGAAACTTGAGCCGCGTAGGAAGCCAAAGAATATATGTGGGTAATCCCAACTTTTTAGCTTTTGTGGTTTCCGAGATCTCAGCGTTTATACAGACAGACGGACAGACAGACATGGCTAGATCGACTCGGCTAGTGACCCTGATCAAGAATATATATACTTTATGGGGTCGGAAATTCTTTCTTCTACCTGTTACAAACTTTTGCACGAATACAATATACCCTTTTAATCTACGAGTAACGGGTATAAACACCCAATTGGAAAAACGTCCGAAATGTAATATTTTAAACTTTTCAAAATCTTAGGGCCGGCTAACATTTATCGAACAGAAAAAGTGCCTGCTAAGCGATTTTGGCTTTCTCGAGCCAAAATGTGACAGCTAACTTTGACAGGGACTTGGACTCCCTGCTAGGCGTTTTCGGCTCGATAGAATGACAGCTGATTTCCCAAAGCCAACTAAGAAGAAGAAACGAAATCACAGCTGACTTTGCCTTTGAATTATACCCAAACAGCTGTTCAAATAATCAAAGTACGCCATTTTTTGCGCTTTACAGCACAATTCTGTGCGCTAACAGCACTCTGTAATTGCTTCTCGATCAGATAAATTAAAGGCGTCGAGAAAACCGATTTGCTTTTACAATAAGTTTATCTGGTGATTATCTTTTTCGAACAGATAGCTATCAGGGACTTTAGCCGGCACTCGAGAAACCGGCCCTTAGTGGTATTTTCGTAATAAAGGAGTCCAACACTATCAGAATTTAGAACAGAAATCAATTGCTGGGAAGCGCTTCATGCATATTATTTTGTAAACTAGAATAAAATATTAAATACTTTTATCATATTATTTTTTTTTTCTTCAGAAAATCATTGAAATAAATGAATATGCAGTTTCCGTGACAAATCCATCAGCTCGCCTCGCTCAAAAAAAAATGTTCATATTTGATAGTGCTTATGATATGATTACGAAAACTGAAGTGATTTATAACGAAATGTGCTATTCATTAGTAGAGAGTACTATCGAGGGATATAATGGAACCATTTTTGCTTACGGCCAAACGGGTTGTGGAAAAACACACACAATGCAGGTAATAGTCTTAAAATATGTAGTTATGCTACGTGTAGCATAAGTAAAATCCAATTTATAAAAAAAAAAACCAAACTATTACTACTACTAAAGAAAAATCACTACTATTATATACTATGAAATACTTATTTTGTACCCTTTTATTTAATTTTCAATAAAGTAATAAACGCGCGATTTTTTTTTACTTGCGCATCATTTGTTTGAGATGTGCATGCAATCTTAATGGGTGGATTTTGATAAACATATATTATTCTCGTCGAACTGCGATTTCTTCAGATTCGACTTAAAAAGTAATATATTGGTCAGATAAATTCTCCAGTAATCGCTGGCCATCAAAGACAATTAATTCGCGGTTGAGGGGACTGGCCCCCTATAAAACCAATTTGTCGAATTTTTTAGAATGCTTATTAAGCCTATGGCTCATTCCACGTGAAACGTTGGCCTGTCACGTTTGGGTCAAATCTCAGAATCAATCGAAACTTTTTTTTTCGATAGATGATTGAAATATATGGACCGGTTTTTAATTCCCTTAAAACATACTTCATTTTATATTTAAAAATTTTTTGAAATAATTTTCTGAAAGGTATTAAGATATCCCACACAGTTGCATACCAAATATTTAAAATAACTCAAACGAGTCTCAAGTGCTGCATAACTGAAAAATCGGACCTTAATTACAAAAAAGATTTTTTAAAAATAAACGGTAAGAGTTAAAAAAAAAACCGATCCTTATATTTCAATCCTCTTCGAAAAAAAAAGTTTCGTCTGTCCGTCTGTCTGTCTGTTTCTACGCAAACTAGTCAAAAGTCAAAGCACAAGTCTTCTTTCTATTGCAGGTAGTATATATATCGGAACCGTCCGGATCGGACAACTATATCTTATAGCTCCCATAGGAAGGATCGAAAAAAGAAACCGTAAAAAATTCTAGATTTCGTGTTTTTATACCCGTTACTCGTAGAGTAAAAGGGTATATTGTATTCGTGCAAAAGTATGTAACAGGTAGAAGGAAGCTTTTCCGACCCTATAAAGTATATATATTCTTGATCAGGGTCACTAGCCGAGTCGATCTAGCCATGTCCGTCTGTCCGTATGTCCGTCCGGATGAACGCTGAGATCTCAGAAACTACAAAAGCTAGAGAATTGGGATTACCCACACATATTCTTTGGCTTCCTACGCAGCGCAAGTTTATTTCTGCCGGGGGCCACGCCCCCTTTAACGCCCACAATCGCCTAACGCCCACAATAAACGAGTTTAAAAAGTGTGTGGCGCCCACACCTTTAAAGATTTTGGAAAAGTAAAAATGCAGTTTTATTGCATTTATCAATACGCATTTATTCGTTACAAAGTTATGCCAGATTAAAAATTTTCTATCTCCATCTCCCTCGCACTCACTTTGGCTGAGTAACGGGTATCTGATAGTCGGGGCACCCGACTATAGCGTTCTCTCTTGTTTTTAATAATAAATTCTACTTTTGGAAGTACTATTTTTTTTAAATATTTCCAAATTTCATATAAAATTTTTAAAAAATTGGATGACTATATCATATAACTGCCATAGGAACGGTCGAAAATTTAAACGGAAATTAAAAGGAAAAAAATATTATCTTTGTTGATTTTTATTACATTCTCTTCTTCTCTGGGATATAGTTTTTCTTTAACATTTCAAAATTTCGAATTAAATTTAACAAAATTCGGACGCTTATGTTATATAGCTGCCATAGGAAGGATCAAAAAATGAATGCCAAAGTAATACGAAAGCAGCTAAAATTTGGATTGTTGTAACATACATATACGCAAATTAATTTAAATGTTTTTGTAAATGAATATGAATGATCTGCAAGGGTATATAAGCTTCGGCTGACCGAAGATAGCTTCCTTTCTTGTTTTTATATCAAAACACGCAACTTGGTAATTCGATGACAAGAGTACTATGCTGTCTGCGCCTTTATTTCTATTTGTAAATTCTTAAGTGATTCGGGAATAAGAACCGTAAACTAGAGTATTACCATGTTACTGATTAACAAAATTGCTTATCATTGAATAATGGTTATTACCGTGTACTGTGATTAAATTATTGTTTACCTTTCTCCATTTTAACATTAGGGCGAAGAAAACTTGAGCAACAGCAGTGGAATAATTCCGAAGTGTTTTGATCACATTTTCGAAACAATATCAATGGCAACGAATGTCAGATATTTGGCCTTAGTAAGCTATTTGGAAATTTACAATGAAAATATACGAGACTTGCTCAATACAAATGAAAATACAAGTATGATAAATCATTCCCTTAAAGAAATTGCAGGTATTGGGGTCTCAGTTCCAACGTTGTCCACGCATCCCGTTATAAATGCAAGCCAATGTTACGATTGGTTAAAGTTCGGCAATAAAAACCGCGTTACTGCAGCGACGTTAATGAATGAAAAAAGTTCACGCTCGCATACTATATTTACTATCACTTTGGAACAATCCCCATTTTTTAATAGTATTGGGACTGAGAATGACTTAAGAGGAATTCGTCGAGGAAAGTTGAGCTTAGTTGACCTAGCGGGTTCCGAGAGACAGCGTAAGACTGGAGCTCAAGGAGATCGGCTTAAAGAAGCGTCAAAAATTAATTTATCGCTTTCTGCCTTGGGAAACGTTATTTCATCTTTGGTTGATGGTAAAGCAAAGCATGTACCGTTTAGAGACTCAAAACTTACACGCCTGCTCCAGGTAATTGTATAAGAAAATATAATAAATGTTTAGTTATAACCAATGAATTTTTTTTTTTAATTTAGGATTCTTTAGGAGGTAATACAAAAACATTAATGATATCCTGCATTTCACCATCAGACATAAATTATGATGAAACTATATCAACACTTCGTTATGCCAGTAGAGCAAAGAACATTTCAAACAAACCAACAATTAATGAAGATCCAAAAGATGCAAAACTTCGCCAGTACCAAAATGAAATATTAAATTTGAAAAGAATGCTCGAAGAGACTCAACAAAAAATCCTTCACAGAAGTGACGAAAAAATGACATTAGAATTACCGATAGCAAGTATAGATGTTCAAACTCTAAATTCAAAAACAGAGGTTGAAATAATTGAATCAGATGAAGATCCAGAAGTACCGTTAAAGGCAAAAAACTCTATATCAATAAAACCAAGTCTGTCATCAGTCCAATTAAAGGAAGAGGTACAACTGCAAGCACGAAGTCGCATCGACTTCATTAAACGCACATTAATTGGGGGTGAACGTGTTGATGATTTGAAACTGAAAAAACAGCACCAAGCCCGAAAATTTGCAGCACAACGTCACTTAAGTGCAATAGCCTATGCATTAAGCAGAGTTAAATGTGAGGATCGCGATCTCTTGCAGGGACATTATGCTAATATTACCCAAGAAATAAATATAAAAAATGATCACATTAAAAAGTGTAAAGATAAAATTAAAATGCTTGAAATGGAGGTTTCCGATTTAAATTCAGAGTTTCAACTGGATAGAGAAGATTATTTGGACGAAATTCGTAATCTTGGACGTCATATAAAGTTTTATCAACAATTAGTTTATAAATTTCATCCAAATTTTCGAAAAAATGGGAGAAACTGGTAAGAGATAATCATATCTATTACATTACCAGTGGTCATTACGGAGGTTACATTAGGAAGGCATACGATTATACCCGTTACTCGTAGAGTAAAAGGGTATATTGTATTCGTACAAAAGTATGTAACACGTAGAAGGACCTTGTAAAGTATATATATTCTTGATCAGGATCACTAGCCGAGTCGATCTAGCCATGTCCGCCTGTCCGCGCATATATTGAAATAAAAACAAGAGAGAACGCTAAAGTCGGGTGCCCCGACTATCAGATACCCGTTACTCAGCCAAAGTGAGTGCGAGGGAGATGGAGATAAAAAAAAAATTTTTAGTCTGGCATAACTTTGTAACGAATGGTCCGAAATCTTTAAAGTTGTGGGCGCCAGACACTTTTTAAACTCGTTTATTGTAGGCGTTAGGCGATTGTGGGCGTTAGAGGGGGCGTGGCCCCCGGCTGAAACAAACTTGCGCTGCGTAGGAAGCCCAAGAATATGTGTGGGTAATCCCAATTCTCTAGCTTTTGTAGTTTCTGAGATCTCAGCATTCATCCGGACGGACAGACGGACATGACTAGATCGACTCGGCTAGTGAGCCTGATCAAGAATATATATACTTTATAGGGTCGGAAACGCTTATTTCTACCTGTTACATACTTTTGCACGAATACAATATACCCTTTAACTCTACGAGTAACGGGTATAAAAATATTTTTTTTGTGGGGAAATGTTAAAAATTATTTTTAAAATCTTAATTCGTTTTTATTTTTAAAAAATTAAAAACATATTTAAAAAAAAAAAATTGTTTAAAAAGAGGTTTTAGAGGAATGATTGCAAAATACACGAAAGTCAATTGGATTATTACAATCGGCGATACAGATTTTCAATGAGAGGGTACTTTTTCAAAATTTTTGGCAAACTAAAAAAATTCTAAAAATATTTTTTTTCTGATAAATCCTGAAACAAGTGTTACTGATTTTTCGAATAGTACACGTAAAAAATATTTCAGGCAAATCAAAAATGTGAAAAATTATTTTTGACTAAATGTGTTTAGTTTGTAAAAGAACCGCCTATATATATTCTTGTATTTATGTCCGCGGTTCTTTGCAAATTAGAACCGTTTTTAAAGCTTCTTAATAATTACAATTTAAACTCAGGACCCCGGATACTGTATTGCAAAATTCGTTTTGGAATGATGACCTTAAAATTTGGAGAATCCCAGAGATCGATTCTTTTAAACTTCCCCCAGCTACTCTAAAATCTGGCCTTCATCGTATTCATAGTTCAGTGACCGATAGTACTAACTTTAAATATAATAGAGATTCGAAGGCAACTGAAATAAACGTAAGTACTAATAAGAATTATTATTATTCTTACTTCTGAAAAATACCTCACGATTTCTAATATCCCACAACTTCACAAAACTATTTTCTTTTTTCTTTCTTTCTCCTGTTACTTATTAGAAACTTCACGCCTCTATAGATGCAAAAAAGTTGAAAAAAATAACTTAGTAAAATGCAAAGAAGGTGCCAGTTACAGTCCTATTGTCGTTAAAACACTATTGAGATTAATAAATAATTTGGTCAGCAGAGTAACTGCCATCTAATGATAATACATTTTTTTCGGAAGTTCGTACATGACTTTCGTTAATTTTATTTATTTATTTCAGGGATCGTAATTATAACAATTTAAAAAAACACAAGAGAGAACGCAATAGTCGGGTGCCCCGACTATCAGATACCCGTTACTTAGCTAAAGGAAGTGCGAAGGAGATGGAGATATATAAATTTGATCGAGCACAACTTTATAACGAATGGTCCGATTTGAAAAATTTCTTCTACATTTCGATAGGTATTGATAAACACAATAAAACTGAATTTTTACTTTTCCAAAATCTTTAATGGTGCTGGCGCCAGACACAGACACACACAGACACACGCCCACATTGTGGGCGTTAGAGGGGCGTGGCCATCGTCTGAAACAAACTTGCGCTGCGTAGGAACCCCAAGAACCAACTTTCTAGCTGTTTAGTTTTCGAGATCTCAGCGTTCATACAGGACAGATGGACATGGCTAAATCGACTCGGCTAGTGATCCTGATCAAGAAGATTTATACTTTATAGGGTCGGGAATACTTCCTTTTAGCTGTTACATACTTTTGCACGAATACAATACTTTTACTCTACGAGTAACGGGTATAAAAATGATTCTGATTTTTATTAAAAAAAATTGGAAAATAAGTCTTATTTTAGTTTTACAATTATTGCCAAATTTTTATTAAAGAAATTGAAAATAAAAATTTAATGCAAATATCTTTTGAACCAAAGGGTACATTGCAAAAATCTATGAGTTATGACACGACCATGTCCAAGGACATTTTAAGGACTTAAAATGTCTTTTAATGTTCTATAAATGTAACTTCTATGTTCTGTGGAAGTACTATGACTTAAGTTACACATGTATGATCCACAAAAACATATCCTCTTGTTTTCAAGAATTCGCGGTTTTTAAAGAATCGATAATTATAATTATAGATCCAAGTATAAGCAATAGTGTCTTAGCTAAGAAGAGAACGGTCCAACCAATCTGAAGCTCCTCCTGTTCTTAAGAAATCGCGGGTTGGAAGAATCAATATGTAATCTATATAAGCTCTCTATACTAATCGTTTTTTTTTTAAACTTGCGCTGAGGAACTCCTAGAATCTGCATGCAAAATGCTAGGGCTCTAGCTTTTATAGTTTCCGAGATCTCAGCGTTCATACAGGACAGATGGACATGGCTAAATCGACTCGGCTAGTGATCCTGATCAAGAACATATATACTTTATAGGGTCGGATACGATTCATTCTACCTGTTACATACTTTTGTACGAATACAATATACCCTTTTACTCTACGAGTAACGAATATAATAATTGGCAAATTATCGGCTTTCATTATTTCATTACTTTATGCACAAACAGACAGAGCTACAGGTGCATTTCGACTGGGCTATTTATTCTTATCATTTAGATTTTCTGGTACTTCATGGTTTTTTTACGTCATATTACTTCCACAGAACATAGAAGTTACATATATTGAACTTTAAAAGATATTATTAGTCCTTAAAATGTCCTTGGACATGGTCGTGTCATAACTCATATGAAAAGTATTGACTCGAATATCAATCCTGTTTTTAGATTTTTGCAATATTGGTTCAAAAGATATTTGCATCCAATTTTTATTTTCAATTTTTTTAAAATACAAATTAAAGAATAATACTTTTTTTCTAAAAAATTGAAAAAAAGGTTTATCATGTTTTCCCATTTGCCGAGGCAAACTAAGTAACCGTTACTCGTAGAGTAAAAGGGTATATTGTATTCGTGCAAAAGTATGTAACAGGGAGAAGGAAGCTTTTCCGACCCTATAAAGTATATATATTCTTGATCAGGATCACTAGCCGAGTCGAACTAGCCATGTCCGTCTGTCCGTCTGTCCGTCCGTATGAACGCTGAGATCTCGGAAACTATAAAAGCTAGAGGATTGGCATTTTGCATGCATATTCTTGGAGTTCCTACGCAGCGCAAGTTTATTTCAAAATGGTGACACGCCCCCTCTAACGCCCTCAATCGCCTACACCATTTTTTGAAAGGTGTCTGGCGCCCACACCATTAAAGATTTTGGAAAACTAAAAATGCAGTTTTATTGTGACTATCAATACCTATCGAAATGTAGAAGAAATTTTTCAAATCGGACCATTCGTTAAAAAGTTATGCCCGATCAAAGATTTTATATATCTATCTCCCTCGCACTCCCTTAGCTGAGTAACGGGTATCTGATAGTCGGGGCACCCGACTATAGCGTTCTCTCTTGTTTGACGCTGCTTTGGCCCTTAATTTATTTTAACTCATAACACTTATTTCTACTCTCTGATTTACTTGACTTTTCTTTTAAATATTTTCTTTTCATAACTACGTAAAAATATCTTTATAAATCACTTACTTCTTCCTTTAAGGAGAATAATGGAAACCTATCTAAAGAAAAATACAACATCAGTGTACAAAAAAACTACTTCGGAACCAGTCGACCAAAATATAAAGAATTCGGAGAACTTGGAATCACTTCACAGCGACTTAAAATCGTATATGATACAACTGGTACTTAAGGTATTCAGCCCAGACTTTATACTTACATAAGATATGATTAATAAACTTTGTGAAATATTAAATTTTTTTATTTAAATTTTTTAGGTTTTTTACCCGTTTTGCGTAGAGTTAATTGGTATAAATAAAACATTTTTCCACATGATTTTGCCCCGATATTAGATTCTAATTAGTTTGATTCCTAGCTTAACTACAAAATTGGAGTATAGTTTGATTATTTTTATGACGAAACATATCAATATCGCAAAAGTTAGTTTTGTTTGTTGTATTTTGTTGTAGTTCTTTGGACTTGTCTTCTGTTGTTAATTTATCCTAAAGGAATATGCCAATATGTATCACTTTTGTGTACTGAATGCCTCATTTACATGTTAAACTAGTAAATTAAGAGCAAAACAGCCAGCAACTGAAAGCTAGGAGTAAAGATATCCACATTACAATACGTTGAGAAAAAAAGTCCCCAGCGACATGTGCAAATGTGTTGAAAATGCATAAAAAAACACTTTTTAAGTAAAACCAAAACCATTTAACATCGACAATGTCGATTCGACATATTTGGACAACATTCTAAAAAAAAACAAGAAAGGAAGCTAGCTTCGGCCAGCCGAAGCTTTTATACCCTTGCAGATAATTCCTATTTACTTGCAAAAACATTAAAGTTAGATTTATTTGCAATCTAAGTTTTAGCTGTTTTCGTATTATGGTAGCTTTATAAGGTAGGCGTCCGAATTTTGTTAAATTTAATTCGAAATTTTAAAATGTTAAAGAAAAGCTATATCCCAGAGAAGAAGATAATATAATAAAAATCAACAAAGATATAATTTTTTCTATTAATTTTCATTTAATTTTCCGACCGTTCCTATGGCAGCTATATGATATAGTCATCCGATTTTTTAACAATTTAATTCGAAATTCAGAAATATTTAAATAATAATATTCCCAAAAGTAGAAGGTAATATTTAAAAAAACACCGAAGCTAGAATTTTTTACGTTTTTTTTTTTTGATCCTTCCTATGGGAACTATAAGATATAGTTGTCCGATCCGGCCGGTTCCGACTTATATACTAGCTCAAAAACTGAGAGACTAGTTTTCGTAGAAACAGACGGACAGACGGACGGACAGACGGACAGACAGACGGACATGGCTAGATCGACTCGTCTAGTGATGCTGATCAAGAATATATATACTTTATCGGAAACGTCTCCTTCACTGCGTTGCAAACTTCTGACTGAAATGATAATACCCTCTGCAAGGGTATAAAAATCGCAACAAAATAATCAATCAGAATTCGTTAAAATCTGATGTTGAACGTTGTTCCGCAAAATCTACTTATATTTTTGTCCCGAGCGAATACGACAGTTTTTTAACGATATATTAAAAAGTAAAAGTGGTACAAAATCGAGATTTTTACACAAAATAGAGCTTGGGAAGAGTGAAAATTTAGCCCCATTATTTAAATTAAAATAGATTTTTTTCAATTTTTTTATCGTGTTATCGTGTTAAAATCGTGGTTTCGAAAAGTCGCTATTAAAATGCGTTGCGTCAGTCTAAACGACCTTTAAAACGTATGTAACTTTCAAAGACTAAATGTACCTAAAGACCTTGTACCCGGAAAAGAAGCTCGATTTCTGACATTTTTATACCCTTGTAGAGGGAGCCAGCATAGTAGTCCATGGACCGCGACCTATAAAAAAGGCGTGATTGCAGACAAACTTGATCTACCTCTGTAAACAATAAATAAATAAATATTTATGAGAATATATTTGTTGTAAGTTTCTTTCGGCCCGCCCCAGCAAACTATTCGTCTTCACTCTTCACAGGCATTTTCTATTGCAGCGTGCCGAATATAAAATTTTAGAGAGTATATTTGATGACGAGTGTAATAATTTTTCGTCACAAATGTTGATATCAGAACTTTTGTATGTTGAAGTATGTATGTTGATGTATGTTGTATGTTGATCGTCACTTGTTTTTTACCTCGTTAAGAGGTGTTTTTATTTGATATCAGAAGTTTTTGTTAGTTTTTTGCCTTTCACAGGAGCTAATATATTCATTTAAATTTAAATGGTTTAACCATAATTCTTAAACTATTGGATTTAAACGAATTAACTTAAAAAGACTTTCAAATATTTCAAAATAACTAAACGAGGTATAACACATGTCTGTAGCTTTAATAGTGTAGAACTTACGATCTAACGAAATTTAGCTATTTTTCGCTTTTCCCCCGCTAATGCAGCGGGTTTTCCAAAAGTCGTAAAACAAAAGTTTCCTATTTGTAACTCCTTAAAACAATTGAAATGATTCCATGACCCTAAAATACAGTTTGGATACGCACATACAAAATTTATGCTTGGGCAGCATTAATTGTTATGAGCTGGCAAAAGTGGCTATTTTCGTTTCTTAATAACTTTTAAACTTTTTACAATAATGCGTTATATACCAAAATTTAAGGAATCTCAAGGGCTATATAGTTTAAAGTTTTAAAGGAAATCGTTAGAGCAGTTTTTGAGAAAAATAAAAAAAGCTAAAAATAAAAAAAATTTTCCAAAAGTGGTAGAACTAATGTTTCTTATATCGAGCTGTTTAACACCATATAAAATTTCCACGATTTTAAACCAACGTTTTGGGACAAACACACAAACTAACAAACTCACGAACTGACAAAATTTCCACGATTTTAAACCAACTTTTTGGGACAAACACACAAACTGACAAACACACAAACTGACAAACAGAATTACATTTTCATTTTGGGAAGAAGAAGAAAATCTTATTTTGCCTAGAACTAATGTTTCTTATATCGAGCTGTTTAACACCATATAAAATTTCCACGATTTTAAACCAACGTTTTGGGACAAACACACAAACTGACAAACTCACGAACTGACAAACACACAAACTGACAAACAGAATTAAATTTTCATTTTGGGAAGAAGAAGAAAATCTTATTTTGCCTATAACTTTTGAACGGAGCATCGGATTTTATCATATGACCCCTCATTCGACGCGTATTTGCAATTGGAACACAACTAAAACAATGCGAGAAGGCATTTATCCCCACCGGCCCCAACAGCTCCAAATATCGAAATTTTCTTTTTTTTACTTTCTCTGCTTTCTCTCCCAAGCCAATTGATTTTCTATATAGTAGTCGCCTTCGCACACTCTCCTTGTGCGCATCGTCACTACATGGACTGCAGTCCATAGTGATTTATTTAGGATCCAGCATATGCAGACGTTGAAGGTAATTAGTCCAATGCTTTTTTTTCCGCATGGGTCTCTCACCATCCTTAAAGACAAGGCTAGCATGTTGGATGCAGGTAGGACAGGTCGTTTCCTTCAAAAAGACTCCGCAATTTTGTAGAAAAGGGAAAATTGCTTCCATGTCCATACTTAGGAAACTCCCAAAAGTAATTTTGCAAGACTCGCACATAGACATTTTATAGTTGCGTTACGAAAATTCAAAAGCCTACAGGATTTTTATAGAAAATCATTTAAAAGTCTATATATTTTGTATACCAAGTCGTTTTTATTTATTGGGGGTTTATAGTTAACAATGAATCTGCTAACTTATATTAACATAACTATTTACTTAAATAAATATAACTTAAATAAGAGTTTAACAAAGCAAGATTATTAGTACAGATTACTCGAGGACTCAAGAAAGGAGTAAATTTTAGCTGATAAACATTCAATCGAGTTTTCCAATGATATTTCAGTATACAATAAATTATAATTTGAACAAAGAACCCTAAAGGGCTCATGAACTGCAAAGTCTGACCTACAAATTGGCAGGTGAATTGGGCGAAAAGTTCGAGTGAATCTCAAAGGGACAGCGATGTCAATGTAGCTTAGGAGTCGCGGGGAGTTTACCTCACCCAAAAGCAGTTTATGAAAAAAAATTACTCCACCGCACATTCTGCGATGTTTTAGAGATTGTAAATCAATTAATTTTAATCTCGATTCATAGGGTGGCAAGTGTCTATTCGGATCCCAGTTCAGCTGACGCAGAGCGAATAATAGAAACTGCTTTTGAACTGACTCAATTAGTTTTTGTTGTTCATTATATTGAGGGCTCCATACACTCGAGCAATATTCCAAAATAGGGCGAACCATGGAAACATACAAAGTTTTTGTTGTGTATGGATCGTCAAACTCCTTGGCCCAACATTTTATGAAGGCTAAAACCCCCCTAGCTTTACCAATAGTAACGGAGATGTGGCTTTTGAAACATAATTTGCTGTCGAATAAAACACCTAGATCATTTACGTTGGAAATACGTTCCAAAATACCATTTCCGAGATAGTAAGGTTGAATATGAGCTGAAGTTCGATAAAAAGACATCGACTTGCATTTTGCATGGTTAAGTTGTAACAAGTTAATGGAGCACCAAGACTGTAATTCATTTAGATCCGATTGTAGGCGGTGGTGAGAGATTTGGTCGGAGTATGATAGGCAAATTTTTACATCATCAGCATACATTAAAGTAGTGGCGAAGGATATGACGTTTGGAAGATCGTTTATAAAGAGTACAAACAGTAGAGGATCTAAGTGACTGCCTTGGGGGACACCAGAAAAAACATTTACAACAGAAGACAATTGATTATTAAAGAGAACGCGTTGAGTTCTATTTGAGAGATATGCCAAAATCCAGTTTAGTAAAATTGGTGGAAAGAGACAGTTTGTGAAGGAGAAGGCTATGGTTTACTGAATCGAATGCCTTGCTGAAGTCCGTAAAAATAACATCAGTTTGGCATTTTTTAAGGAAACTTCGATGAATAAGACAAGAGAATTCGAGGAGATTTGTAGTAGTTGACCGATTCTTAACAAAACCATGCTGAGCTGGAGAGATTATGGATGTACACATATGTTGAAGTTGGCAGGTGACCAACTGTTCGAAAAGCTTAGGTAAAGCAGAGAGTTTGGCAATACCGCGATAGTTTTCAACATCGGATCTTGAGCCTTTTTTATGCAGAGGAATGATGAAAGATTCACTCCAAATTCTCGGGAATTCAGAAAGAAGCAGAGATTGGTTGAATAAAAAAGTAATTGGCCAGGACAAAGTTTCGGCACAGTTTCTAAGGACACAGCTTGGTATCTTATCAGGACCCGGAGAAAACGATATTTCAAGAGACAAAAGGGCTTTCAGAACGTCTTTGACTTCAAAGTATGGAACATAGATATTATTAATGTGGGATAGAGGGTATGGATAAGGAGTCGAGGAGCTATAGGACTGTGGAGAGTAGGTTGACTGGAAAAATTTGGCAAAAAGATTAGATATGTTTAATGATGAGGATTCAGAAGAGCTTTTATAATGAAGAGATGAGGGATAACAGTTACACTTTCTTTTAGAATTCACAAAGGAATAAAAGTGTTTTGGATCCGAGCGAATGTTTTCTCTACATTGAGCAATGTAGCGAGCATAACTCTGATTAGCAGCAATAGTAAATTCAGAGCGAATCGAGACGTACTTCGCCAGGTCTACGGAGAGGTTGGTTTTTAGATATTTTTTGTATAGCCTGGATTTTTTGTTTTTGAGGTAAGATAAGTGCTTATTAAACCATGGTGGCTTGGATGAGTCTATAACAGATACATCTGGGACGAAAATGTTGATCGACGAATGCAAAAACTCATAAAACGTTGACACTGCGGTCTCTAGATCATCACATGATTTTAATAATGACCAATCGATGGCACCCAAATGTTGGCTCAAACTGTAGAAATTGGCTCTGCGAAAACATTTGACTCGTGTGGCCGATGTACTACGAGTTACAGCGTTAGTCTCAACTTTCAACAACAAGGTTGGGTGGTAAGGATCTTCTGGTGTGGAGAAGGGTGAGCATCGGATCACGATTGTAAGGGTCTCGTTATTAACAAAGATTAAATCTAGGAGCCTGTCTTTATTGTTCTCCACAAAGTTAATCTGACCCAAAGACAAATCAGATAGGCCGTCGATAAAATCATGTTGACTCTCAGTAAAAAGAAGATTGGAGTCCGGTGAAGTCACCCAAAGCAGGTTAGGCAAGTTAAAGTCACCCATTACAATGAAATGATCTTCATCACCAGTTGCAGATGAAACTAAATCAATTGCAGAAAGGTGCATTAAGTACAGAGATTCATCCGATTTAGGTGGAATATAAGAGCAAGTTATGTAAATGTTACTACTATTTAAAGATATTTTGACTGCTATAAATTCAATGGAATGATCATTCTGAAAAGCAAAAAGCTCTGAAGACAGTGAATTGTGAACTGCAATTAAAACGCCTCCACCTAGGGTGCGGCGATCAACTCTATAAACAACAAAGTTATCAGCAAATATTTCTTGATCAGAGACGGAAGAATTAAGCCAAGTTTCAGTTAAAGCTATTACGTCGGCATCGGTGGAAAGACTATTAACATACACCCTACTCAGTTTTCCCAGTAGACTTCGCACATTTTGGTAGAGTATTGACAAGTTATGTAGTTTTTTGAAGCAGCTGAACTGGAGCCCCGAGTCTTGTCCTTTTGGAGATACTCGTGAACTAACGTATTCACGTTGAAAAGGCTACTTTATTTTTATAGCAAAACACGTAACTTTAAAATTCGATTACAAGAGAGCCATGGCAGTCTGCGCCTATATTTCTCATGTAAATTCTTAAGAAGCCGCGGTCCGTCGAGGATAATGTTTTCGCGTATTTTGGGGGTGAGGACCGTAAACTAGAGTATTACCGAAAAAACACCTTGCGTCCTTGATCTTTTTTATAAGGACATTTTTAGAAATCCTTTTTTTTATGTTTAATGTGTCTAGAATGCGCTGTGAAAATTTCAAATCGATCGCACTAAGACTTTACAAAATATGTGCTTTGTAAGTTGCGCTTTACTAAATTACTCTAAAGCATATCAACTGCGCTTTTCTAAAACTACGTTTTTAAAGTCCGTTTTAATCGGCATTTCTAAACGGCTGAACAGATCGTTCTCAACTTGTCGCCCGCTTACTAGGAGAGTTTTTTATTGTTTAACATTAAATATTTTTTTAAAGAGAAAAGTCTAGTTTCATAAGTATTTAAAAAAAATTTTTTTCAAAAGGAGAAGGTAATATTCAAAAAGCACCGAAGTTGGAATTTATTTACTTTTTTTCCGATCCTTCCCATGGGAGCTATAAGATATAGTTGTCCGATCCTGCCGGTTCCGTTTTATATACTACCTGCAATAGAAAGAAGACTTTTAAAAAAGTTTCATCCCGATAGCTCAAAAACTGAGAGACTAGTTTGCGTAGAAACGGACGGACAGACGGACTTGGCTATATCGACTCGTCTAGTGATGCTGATCAATAATGTTATACCTCTGCAAGGGTATAAAGATCATATAAAATTCGGGTTTCACTCGGGTAATTAATAAGAATTCTGCTGAGCTTCGACTATATTTTGCAGTTTGAAAAATTATATATTGCAAGCATCCCTTAGATAATAGTAGTGGACTGCTCCACATAGAGCTTTAAACGAACATTTATGGTTGTCCCATTTTTATTTAAATTTACATGCTACATTACAAAGTGATTATATATATATATATATATTAAATATCATAATATACACCCCTTTACTCCGGTTTTTAATCTCAACTAAAATTGGCCGAAATCAAAAAAGATGAAATGGCTTTTATTTCATTTGTACAAAAAATCTACAATCTATTAGAAGGTCTTAAAAAACATAATTATGAAATAGGAATTAAGATTTATGTATATTCCAAATATGATCGAGGTGGAGTTTGAGATGGGTCGATATACATTTTCAGTCTGCATACACCACAAAGGGAACATGGTTTTCTGAGACACTATCACGTAGTTCAACCTTAATATAATTTGTAGAATTATCTTCACTTTGGCTGTTTGACTCAATGGTTGGACAACTACTTTTCCGTGAAATGTTGGTATTCCTCCTTAAATGAAATTAAGCTAAAAATATTTAATTTAATATTATTTAAGAACTTACTTTGCTTTCGCATGAGTTAATATGTGAGATTTTAAATTTGTGGATTGAGCAAACTTTTTATTGCAGGCATCAAACGGACAAACAAATGGCCTATCTCCCGTATGTATTCTTACATGTGTTCTGTAAAAAAAAAACAAAAAAGGATTAGTTTAATTAAATTCTATTGTTTTTTAATAAGTCATAGCAGGATAAAGTCAATTAATGGTGAGGGTTAAGAGTGAGGGAACATCCTGATTAGCGGCATTTCCGCCAGAAAGTCAACCAAGCCAAAAACATTTAAACTTGTTTAAAGCTTATTTTTATATTATTTAACCCCGATATTAGTCTCTAATTATATATATCCTCAACTAAGCAGTTTGAACATAATTTTATTATCTTATATCACAAAACTTAGTAAACCGAAGTAGTTTTTATGTTTTTTTTTTCATTCAATAGACCTGGCTTTGGTTGCCGTTTTATCCCATGAGAAAGCTAATATGTAAACCATTTGTGTATTCAAGTCACATTTTCAACTATTTAATTAAAAGAAAAACCGCCTGCAAAAAAAAACTAGCAATGTTCGTCTGTCCGTTTCTGTGCGCACTAGCCTCTCAGTTTTAAAACTAACGTCATTCAACTTTCCCAAAAGTCTACTTTCTATTGCAGGTAGTACATATGTCGGAACGAGCCGGATCGGACCACAAAATCTTATGGCTCCCATAGGAATAATAAAAAAAAACAAGAATCGAAGCTAGCTTCGGCTAGCAGAAGCTTATATACCCTTGCAGATCATTCCTTTAAACTTTACAACAATCTAAATTTTAGCTGCTTTCGAAGATAAGATTTCGAGTAAGCATTAAACTTTAGGTATCTGCAAGGGTATATAAGGGTATATACTAGCATTCTTTCTTGTTTAAAATGTTCTCACTCGAAAAGCCTAAGCAATATATTTAAGCTTGCCTAAATATAGAAAGTGTAATTATTAAGCCGAACGCCACAAAATGTAATATCTGATTTTGTTTGAAGGAACGATTGTCATCATTATTAAATTATCCAATCAAGGTTAAAGTGCGTACATGGGTATCTGACTTCGCTACTTAACATAAATCAGAATTAAAATTACACATAGCTCTACCAATATATATTCAAATACTTTTTTGATAGTTGGTTACCTTGTTATTTTAAGTGTCTAAAGCATTTCTTCTTGTTTTTTATCTAACCCTGAAACTCATCTCGAAATTACGTCTTTAACTCAACAACATTTAGACATTTTCTGTACTGTACCTTAAATTAAAATCCAGTGAAAATCGTTTTCCACATCCCTCAAACGTACACTGAAATGGTTTTTCTCCTGTGTGAACCAACTGATGTCTTTTAAGCTTAGAACTTTCTACGAAAGCTTTCCCACATTCTGCACATACATGAACACGAGGACCGTGAGTGTGCAAGTGTTTGCGCATCGCAGACGAATCTCTGAAATGTTTATGGCAACCTTTATGAGGGCAAGCTATTTTTTTATCATTTGGATAGGATACGGTGACTTCGGAAAGATTAAAACTTAAATCAGTGTTTCCAGTTGATCCTATATTAAAAAACAAAAATTAACATTAAATAAAAAATTAAATATGATGTAACTTATGTTTCTTCTTATAACTTTTACCTGTATTGTCATGGTATGATAATTGTGATGTTGTTGATAGGCAATCAGTTTGTTGCCTTTCCTGTAAGCCAAGACCAAATGGCATTGAGCTAGTCAATGTATGCAAATCGCCAGTATTATCAGTACCTAATATTCTATGATTATCAATTGTCATGCCGGCAGTTTCATTTACTAACTGTATACTTGTGGAATCCGAAATCAAAATTGGATCTTCAAAACTTATGGTTGATTTAGTTAGAATCTTTGTGGAAACACAATTTTCATGAGATAAAATGTCTTTCTCTTTCGTTAACTGTTCTATGATTGGAACTGAGCTTAAGGGTGGCTGCATGTCAAGTGCGAGTGGCTCTTGTGTAAATACCTCTTGCTGCAATATAGATTCGACCTGCTCCAAGTCTTTGGTTCGTTGGGACGTGACCCGATCAAAATCAATGTCTTTTCCTTTAAAAAAATCCGAATCGCCAACATTTTGGTCTGACCCGGAGTATTCATCATCGGATATTCCGGATGCCCACATTGTAACACTAAACTCTCCTTCCATAGTTTTAATTTGAACTAGCTTTTGCTCCCACCGTCTTGATCTTCCACTTTGAGCTAGTATAGTTGTATCCGAGGAAAGGAAAGGTGAATTTCTGTCGACATTACTGGACTCTCCTGTAGCGGTGCAATGGTTTGGCAGGCTATTGGTCACATCCTTTGGAATTTCTTGATTTTCCGCATAACCGATATTTTTATAACAATTAATATTCATTTGATATCCAATATTGGAATTTCTTCTTCTGTAAATGAATAAGGATTAACACATGTTCATTTTTATAATATTTTTCAAATGTACTTACATTTTAGAGGAAAATATACTTCCAGATGCGTTTAATCCCTTTTCATGTACATTAGACTTAATTGCGTTCGGTTCTGGCTGAATAACTGATTCAAATACTTTATTTCTGTGTAAGTTGACGGTATTGCTAAGGTGTACACCATCTGTAATAAAAACTTTTTGAATAAAGTACTTTTGAAAGCATCATTTTAAGATTATTTTCTAGCAAAAAGTAGGGTAGAGATCTATTTTCAGCCAGATACCATTACAAAAATTTATATTTTACCTTGATAAGGACATCAAAAAATTGTTCTTTCTTTTGGAAATTTTTTAAAGTGTCAAATAAAGCAAGATTGAAAAACGGTCAATAAATTTATTAAAAATATTAAAAAACAAGAAAGGAAGCTAGCTTTGGCCAGCCGAAGCTTATATACCCTTGCAGATCATTCCTATTAATTTACAAAAACATTAAATTTAGATTAGCTGCGTATATGTTAGAACAATCAAAATTTTAGCTGCTTTTGTATTATTTTAGCATTCATTTTTTGATTCTTCCTATGACAGCTATATAATATAGACGTCCGAATTTTGATAAATATAATTCGAAAATTTTAAATGTTAAATATAAGCTATGAGACTATTTTGCGTAGAAACGGACAGACGGACGGACAGACGGACATGGCTAGATCGACTCGTCTGATCAATAATATATATATTTTATGGGGTCGGAAACGTCTCCTTCACTGCGTAGCAAACTTCTGACTGAAATCATAATACCCTCTGCAAGGGTATAAAAAAATCACCCTCAATTGTACCGAAAAAAAGGAAGCCCCTTCGTTCTCTCTCTGCGCAGCAGACTTCGTTTCTTTTCGTTTTTGTTTTCTGTTGAGCGCTTTACGTTGAGCTGTTCGTGAGACGCTCTGTTACCGAACATCGTTCAATGAGAGATACGAGTTTTGCTCCCGCAGGGAGACTTATTAAAAGACCGATTGACTGAAAAAGTCATCGCAAATATATAATTTATATTATACTTTATACTTTTGCACGAATACAATACCATTTTACTCTACAGGTAATGGGTATAAATATGTTTGACTCTAATTGAGATTTTAGTTTCTTTTAACGAAAATTTTTTCCGTTTCAAAAAGAGAAATTCTCATTTCCTTGAAAAGGCAAAAACTAATTGTAATTTACAAACAAATATATACACATTGAAATGTCATTCAAAGTGTTAAAAAAAAACTATTATAAATGATTAAGTGATTCACTGGTTTCTTTATTAATATCTAAATTCATGTAATTGTGGACCAATAAAAACATAAAAATCATAAAGAACGCTATAGTCGGGTGCACTCAGCTAAAGGGAGTGCGAGGGAGATGGAGATATAAAACTTTGTGGGCGCCCACACCTTTACCCTTCCACATGAGGTAAATATCAAATTAATTTCCTTAATGCCTTTCTTAAGTGTTTGGTTTTAATTTACCTTTTCGTTACCTATGTATATGCATACATTTGCTACATTCCTAGGTAATTAATAAATAATCAAGAAATATCATCTTTAAAATGTGCGGTTAAAAATTCGACAAATGGAAATGTTTTAACAATTTGATTCACGGCTTCCCCTTCCACCTGTCTTCCTGTGTGTATTTTTTTCGACGCGAAAAATTAATAATGGACGGCAGTCCATGTAGTGACGAAGCGCACAAGGAGAGTGTGCGAAGGCGTTTACTATATATAGCCGCAGAATTGAAAATCTGCTATGATGGTCCGATCATAATGAGTGATACACCAATAGAAATGTATCGCAAAAACTAACAGGACAGCATACCAAGACTTTAAGAAAATCAATTGGCTTGGGAGAGAGAGCGGAGAAAGTAAAAAAGTAAAAATTTTGAATTTTAGAGCTGTTGGGGCCGGAGATAAATGGGATAAATGCCTCCTCGCATTATTTTGGTTGTGTTTCTATTAAAAATCATATAAAATAGCCACTTTTGCCAGCTCAGAAGAATAAACGCTGCCCCAGCATTAAATTTTGTATGTGCGTATCCAAACTGTATTTTAGGGTCATGGAATCATTTTAATTGTTTTAAGGAGTTCCAAATAGGAAACTTTTGTTTTACGACTTTTGGACAAAATTTTGTTAGTTCGTAAGTTCTACACTACTAAAGCTGCAAAGATGTGATCCACCTCGTTAAAAAAATATATTGATATACTTGAATGCCTTTTTAAGTTAATTAATTTAATTACAATAGTTTAAAAATTTTCAATTTAAATGTATATATTAGCTCCTAAAATAGCAAAGGTAAGCAAACAAAAACTTCTGATATCAAATAAAAACACCTCTTAACTAGTGACGATCGCACTTTGTGACGAAAAATTATTACACTCGTCTGGAAAGATTTTTTGTTTTGAACCGCCTAATTTTTGTTTATGTACATAATGTCTAACAATTTGTATCCTCACAAACATTAAAAAAAAATTGTTTAACTAACAATTAAATGGGACCCATTTGCATTTATGCACCTGAGTTTTTTGCAGTCATGGGCTCGGGACGGGTCATTGTTTTTTGGTGACTACTAATTATTATTTTAAAGAATTCGACGATTCAACGTTACTTAGCTTTTGCATTGTCTTCAGGAATGAACTTTTTGAATGTCCTTTTTGTTCTCAATATAGTGAGTTGCATAGCACAATTGGGAAACTATATTATTCATTTTTTTAACCGAATCATTTAAAAGTACTTATTCTTAATAAAACAAAAAAACTAGAACACCAAAAAGCTCAAAAAATAAAGATTTATCTCGAAAATCTGTAATAGTGCTATTTTTGTTGCCGCTTTATCTTGCTACTTTTTTCATAAATGAACCCAAGTTATATAAACCGTCCGTATTGTGCCCCTAACCACCCTTATTTTAGTTACTAGATATATAAACCTACTTTCTCTAAAAAACAGAATGTAAATATTGCAAAAAATTTCCATTTTATAGCACAAATAAGAATTGCCTACACAATGGTGCTATTTTTGTTGTCGCAACTGTATGAGGACACGATTAAATCTGTTGCGCCGCTTATCCTGATCAAGTGGGTGCCTCGGATATCGCTAATCGCTGAATTCGGGCACAACTACGTGCATCAATATATATTCGATGGCAACCCATATGCATAATTCTTTATAGGATATACTCTTGTTAAAAATCTATATTCAGGGTATTCCCTAATCTGTTGAATTGCTGAATTGTTACATTTTGGTCAGCTGTTCCATACAAAGTCAACTTTCAGAAATTTCAGCCATTAAACAGCCTCGAGGCTGTTGAAAATTTTGTTGAATCGTTGAAAACCAGAGTTGTTACCTTATTTTACTAAAAGTCATGGCAACTCTGCAACATTTTACTATCATAAGTTCGCATTATTTACTTTAAAATCAAATTAGCAAGTCTATTATTAGTTATTCTTACCTAGCTAACAATTTTAGTCGGTAACAAACAATAATACATGTTTTATATTCCGTTAAACTTTTCAACAAATAACAGCTGTTTGAAAATTCAACAAGAACCATTTGGTTCGTTACCTTAATTGCTAAAATTTTCTGTTCAATTTTCAACAATTCAGCAATTCAACAGTTTAGGGAATACCCTGATTGTATTTCATGATTGACTTTTTGGAAAATATGAATATAAAGAATCTTTTATAAAGATTCCGTTCATATATTCATATGAACATACATACGTATGTATGCATATTTAGAAGAACTTCAATGTTTTGTATTTACTGCGGATTTGATTTATTTATATTGGTCTGCTAGTCAAAGACAAACTCACCGTTGCTGATACTTTGCACATTTGTTTTTTTAATGCCTTTTGTTTTGACTATATCTTCTTCGTATTGCTCATTTTGAAGAAGTATGCCATAACGTTCGTATGCCATATTTACAATGTTTCGATCCATTGAAAGGTTAAGTTTACATTTACAGGTAGTATAAAAGCATTTCATATGCATGCATAAATGCAGGCACATGTGTTACGTTTATTTTGTTTATTTCCCGAGCGTTCTATTCCCTGAGTCTATTTATTTGATCTGAAAAGACAGAAATTTGTGTCCATGAAAATAACGCTGAGGCGTAGGAAGTACTTATGTGCTTACGTACATATGTAAATGCATAAACTAAACTAGTATGCAGGTATGTATAAAAGCACACTCTTCGAATAAGACAAATCAAAACTGTAAGTACGAAATTACTTTGTATTTACTTACATAGGATTTATATTTTTCATATGAAACTAGAGAACACAGCAACCAGCATTAAAGGTCAGTTTCCAAAAATCAAGTTAGGGAAATTCACCTTATACATACATATGTACATATGTCTGTTTTACATTTCCTGAATTTTTTGTGAACTGCCCAATAAATGAAATGTTTATCTAGTTTTTGTACTAAAAACAAAATAAAACCAAAAAAAATGTAAGCAATTTTCATAAAACCGATAACAGATGCCGTGAAATATTGATAATGGTATTCAGGTTGTTTGGAATGGGTATTCGATTCAAAAAAATCACTATTTCTAAAAAATACTAAACTTTAGTATTTTTATGAAACAAGGATATGACTAGTTCTCACATGCTCAAGTTTATATACAAAACACATCACAATTTTAAAAGTTAGAATTTTAATACATAGCTTAATTATATTGTAAGGCTTTGCTTTTGTGATGTTGAGCGATGTTAGCTGTTCAAATAGAAGCCTATGAAGAGAATTGCGTTTTCCCGAAAATAAGATAAGAAACAAAACTAATAGCCTCTTCCCATAGAGTCCATCCGTGTGAAACGGTTGGGATTTTTGACAAAATTGAAACTCGTGTTTCCACAAAGCTCCATCCACATCCAATAACAGCTGACTTGAAGAGCAGTTGCCCATCTCAACATCAACGAAGGGGGATTTCAACTCGGCAAAACTGTCTTAAAATTGCGATCTCCTAATCATATTGTAAAATAATACAATAAACATAAGATAATAATTTAAAACTTATCTGAAGTTTTATAAGATATCTTAAAAAGCTAGGTACTTACGATGCAAACAATTTGCAGCAAGTTGAAAATAATTTGAAGCAAAAGTTTGCACAAATGTTTACACCTATGCAAATATTGCAAGAAAATTTTTTGCTTCAATTAATTGCTATATTAGCAACTTTAATTAAACGTAAAAAAGTGAGAGGATTAGAATCTGCAAAAAAAGAAAGTGTTGGGTGAAAGAGTGGGTTTCCAAAAGAGATGAAAAAGGGGTGCATCAGAACTTTTTAAAAGAGCTACAAAATGGCGAGCAAGCTATTACAATTTTTTTTGTATGTCAGTCAGTGATTTCAATTTTGTATTAAAAAAAGTAAAAAACGACATAACTAAACAAGACACTGTAATGCGTCCTGCGATTCCACGAAATAAGCGATTAGCCCTGACATTGCGTTTTTAGCCACGGGATGTAATAAATATAATTAACATTTTTATGAACTTTTAAATCGTATGTTTATTAATGTAATTTAATATTTTACAGGTGATTCATGTCATTCTCTGGTGTTTCTTTTTCGCATTCCTGTGAGTACGGTTGCAAGCATTGTGCCGGAGTCTTGTCGAGCTATATAAAAATGCCTGAAAAGGCATTGCCATGCTTGCTGCAATATTGCGACTACTAGCAAACAGCACATGCAAACAAGCAAGCAACTAGTGTTACCCAACAACTGATCATTTGGGTGAACATGTTCACTTGCTCTTTTTTTATAAATGAGTCAACTCACTCAGTTTGCTCGCTTGTTCACTTGCTCACTTGCTCACCTGTTCACTTGTTCACTTGTTCACTTGCTCACTCACTGGCTCTGAGATGATTTCTCTGATTGTAAAACCGTATGCAAAATGCATCCAAATAGTAAAATAAAAATACTTTTAGAGCCAAAAACAGCAAGAGATCAACATGTTCACTCAGTCAGTTTAGTGAGCAACTCTTTTTTGTTCACTCACGCATAAGCAACTCAACACTACAAGCAACTTACGCAACCAAGATAACTGTAAAACAATGTGTAACGACAAGTAAAAACAAGAGAGAACGCTATAGTCGGGTGCCCCGACTATCAGATACCCGTTACTCAGCTAAGGGAGTGCGAGGGAGATAGATATATAAAATCTTTGATCGGGCATAACTTTTTAACGAATGGTCCGATTTGATAGGTATTGATAGTCACAATAAAACTGCATTTTTACTTTTCCAAAATCTTTAATGGTGTGGGCGCCAGACACCTTTCAAAAAATGGTTTAGGGCGATTGAGGGCGTTAGAGGGGGCGTGGCACCATTTTGAAATAAACTTGCGCTGCGTAGGAACTCCAAGAATATGCATGCAAAATGACAATCCTCTAGCTTTTATAGTTTCCGAGATCTCAGCGTTCATACGGACGGACATGGCTAGTTCGACTCGGCTAGTGCTCCTGATCAAGAATATATATACTTTATAGGGTCGGAAAAGCTTCCTTCTCCCTGTTACATACTTTTGCACGAATACAATATACCCTTTTACTCTACGAGTAACGGGTATAAATATTGCTGCAAAAAAATTTTGCACGTTTTTTGTTTTCAGCAAAATGGTTGCACTAGTGTTTATACGTGCAAATTTGATTGCAGCAAACGACTTGCTGCAAATTGTTTGCATCGTGTGTACCTAGCTTTTAAACAAAACCAAGTTTGTGCTGTTTTGGTAATTTATATCAACTTTGGAACTTAATAGGAGTACATAGTACACTTTTAATTCATTAGTTATTATTTACGAGTGCAGAACATATTCTGACACTTTGCTGCAAACATTGATGTTTTCGTACTCAGAACAGCTTACATGTTGGCCAACTCATAGCAAGCTGTTTGCGATCGCTTTTCCGCTCATAACAAACTACAAATAATTCAAGAACAGCCAAAAAACATTATTTAATATTTTCCCGTCATCGATTTGATTTGTTCTCGCAGTCATCGTTCCATTTTTGACAGTCAAGACGAAGAATTCAGAGTTGCACCGAAAAAACATCGCCTAACTATCGCATAAAAGAGCCCGTCAAAGTCCGTCAAATTTGAATGGCGGACTAACTGGGAAATTTTCGGAACTGCAAAAGCTTACGGAACATCCGTTCAACGGATGTGGGAAGACCCTATTAGTCTTTACTGTCAGGGTATTCCCTAAACTGTTGATTTGCTGAATTGTTGAATTTTGGTCAGCTGTTAATCAGCTGTTTCATACAAAGTAAAATTTCATAAATTTCAGCAATTCAACAGCTGTTGAAAATTTTGTTGAATCGTTGAAAACCAGAGTTATAACCTTATTTTACAATTCTACAATTTTACAGTTCAGCAATTCAACAGTTTAAGGAATACCCAGAGTTAACAAGAGAGAACGAGTACTTCGACTGTTAGATACCCGTTACTCAGCTAAAGGGAGTGGGAGAGAGATGAATATATGCACGCGTCAAAGCTACTAGCGCCATCTAGTGGCTGTTTCATCATTGCTCAGAACTTTTTAATGGAGTGTCCGATTTTTTAAATTTCTTCTACAATTCGATAGGTACACTCAGGGAAAAAATCAAGTATTTCGTGCTTGAATATATGATTTTAGTGTCAAAAGTGAGCCAAGCAACGAAATTCAGATCTTAAGAACAAAATACTGCTTTCAAGTACGAATTTTCAAGACATAAAATACTTGATTTCAGTCAATTGAATTATTACCAAATCTAGACTTAATTATACTTTAAATTATTAAGTTTATTTAAAAAAATAGTGTTGGGGTGATCCGAAGAATAAGTAAAACGCTTAGTTATAATGTCTTTATTGATAAACTGCGGCGTCTCTTCTTAGCCGGTAACTCAAAACGAATAAAGTAAGGAAGAAGTACAATGCAGGAGAAGAACCAAAGTGTGGGGAAAAAGAAAACTGAAATGCCAGATCAAACTTAATACTAGAGTTGCCAGATTGGTACTTTGCTATTAAATGAGCTGAACAGCAAGTTTGAACAAATAGCCTCTTAAATAAGTTTAAGAAAAATTTTTTTCATTTATGATGGCATAATCCAAAATTTTAGTACTTTTGTACTTAATCTAAGAATGCATAATTCTAAATTTAACTACTTTTATACTTAAAATGTTTTACTTAACATCATTATTTATTTTACTTATTTTTACATTTAAACATATTTTAAACGTTATTTTATATTTAGAAAAAACTTTTTGTAATGATTTAAGTAATTGTTAGGAAAACTCTTACCTCGACCTCGGTTTGAACCCGCGACCACTCGCACTGCAGACAGACGCCATAAACAACTCGACCACGCACGCTTCTTAGAATGCGTTGACTAAAGAAGGCACAAGAACTTTTGACTAAAGGGCTAGCGTTCAAGTTAAATTTGTTTATATTTATTTAATTTAAAAATTAAAAAAAAATTATTTACAGATATTACCGAAAAAAAAAATAAAAAAAACTTTTAAAAAAATGTAAAGAGTGGACTTGTCGCGACGATGATTCGAAGTCGGTACCTTTACGTACACAATTTCGTTGTGCTTCCGCCTCTAACAGCTGCACCACCCTGGAAATTCGCTATTTATACCCGTTACTCGTAGAGTAAAAGGGTATATTAGATTCGTGCAAAAGTATGTAACAGCTAGAAGGAAGCATTTCCGACCCTATAAAGTATATATATTCTTGATCAGGATCACTAGCCGAGTCGATCTAGCCATGTCCGTCTGTCCGTCCGGATGAACGCTGAGATCTCGGAAACTACAAAAGCTAGAAATTTGGGATTAACAACACAAATTCTTGGGCTTCCTACGCAGCGCAAGTTTATTTCAGACGAGCGCCACGCCCCCTCTAACGCCCACAATCGCCCTAACCGACTTTATGTGTGTGTGTTTTTATGTCTGGCGCCCACACTATTAAAGATTTTAGATTCGTAAAAATGCAGTTTTATTGTGTTTTTCAATACCTATCGAAATGTAAATTTTTCAAATCGGACCATTCGTTAAAAAGTTGTGCTAGGTCAAAGTTTTATATATCCATCTCCCTCGCACACCCTTTAGCTGAGTAACGGGTATCTGATAGTCGGGCACCCGACTATAGCATTCTCTCTTGTTTTTGTTGAATTTGTATATTTAAGAACGACTAATTCTTATTTTAAGAACGAATGTTTTCAAAATTTCAAGAATCATTCAGTATCACTTTCTGAGCTGGAATTAAGTTTGATTCAGTCTTTAAATAAATACTTTTAATCTCAATTTAAGTATTTTTGTATAGAGTTTGAGAATATTTGTGCTTAATAGACATTTAAGTTCAAATCGTGCTTAATTCAAGAAATTTTAGTACGAAACGATCCTAAAATTTTAAGATTGAAATCGTTCTTAAATCTAGACTGATTTTGCTTGATTTTAGCACGGTGTTTTTTTTTTCTGGGTGTATGCATAAAAGAATAAGATTTGGAAAGATTCATGTTGATAGCTTTTACACTGCGCGAAATATCTTCAATATTTTGAAAGCTATATCCGATTGTTCCTATGGGAGCTATAGGATTATCAAACTTGATTTGCGAACACATGTTTTAGGACGACTGTGAAAGTTACAAATCGCTAGCATTTAAACTGAGCTTGCAACCGGTATTGAAACAGACATACAGACGGACATGGCTATATCGACTTCCCTATTGATCCTGATCAAGAATATATATACTTTATGGGGTCGGAAACGTCTTCTTCACTGCGTTACAAACTTCTGACCAAAATTATAATACCCTCTGCAAGGGTATACAAATATTTGTATTTTAAATTAGTAACTTTTGTAATTAATTTTTGCATAGTACGCTGGTCTATACCGACGAAGTATCACCAAAAGAAAGTACTTAGTACTATCAGGCACCTATCAGGAATGCCGTAAAGCGACGTTTCCGGTGCCTTCCGGTAGATGGCTGGTAGTACCACTGACTACCGCCAGGTGGCCTAAGTAGGTTAAATATGGTACGCTGCATAGTACGCTGGTCTATACCGACGAAGTATCACCAAAAGCAAAGTACTTAGTACTATCAGGCACCTATCAGGAATGCCGTAAAGCGACGTTTCCGGTGCCTTCCGGTAGATGGCTGGTAGTACCACTGACTACCGCCAGGTGGTCTAAGTAGGTTAAATATGGTTTTAATGTTGATTAGCTGAGTAACGGGTATGTAATAGTCGAGGCACTCGTTCTCTCTTGTGTTAGGTTACTTTTAAACCCACTTACATGGTCATACTGCAATCGCATACTTTTCAGCTTGCACAGCACTAATAGCTTCAAAACTGACGTTATGCATAACTACTTGCAAAAAATTCAGACGTTGCCCAACACTGAAAATTTAAAAAGCGGTTTAACGGCCGTTCCTTCCAAATGCTGAAACTGGGTACACACGGATAAAAATCTGGAAAAATCGATTTACCGACGGTAATGGCTCGTGATTAATGGCTCAAACTCTTCGTTAAAGTTCAGTCTTCAAGAAAAGAACATAAAACTAATTTCGGTTTTTAGGCGTGTATTTTTAACGAAGCCATTTATTCCAGCATTTTTGCGTTTTTTCCAACTATTTCAACTTTGACAACTTGTAGCTTCTAAACTAATGAATGGATCTCAATGCTGTGTATGAGAAAGTTAGTTAGTTACCTGTAAAATGAGTCATCGATGGCCGAAATCGGTTAATCACAGCTCGAGTTAGAAATTAAAAAAGCGTCAAAAACGTTTTTTACACTTTAAAAAAAAAACTGTACCATACAAAAAATTAAAAGTGCCCTTTTCTTACTCAGGGAGATGTACCTTAAGCGAAAATCATAGTTTCATGAAGTGCGTATTTCATCAATTTTTTTTTGTAAACTGGTAAGAGATAGATAAAGAGTCCTGTTAGTTACCCTTGGATTCCGCATATCTGAATACTTAAGTCTTTTATTTGTTTAAAAAGCTCTCAAATGTTCGAAAAAAGCTTTTACTCATTTAAAATTAACTCAACTTTCAATATTATATCTACATGCACAAAATCTGACATCGCTATAAAACTCATCAAGTATACATAGAAGCAGTCTATATTGTTCGCTCTTCAACTTCTGAACGTCGATCCTTAGTACTTCTATGAAATATGTGGATGTGCTAATTAGGAAAAAAAAGGAAAGATCTACATTTGGCTATCATTCTCAATTTTAAGCCTAATACAATTAAATTATAAAATCATTTTAATTAACTAAAGTGTATAAAAATATACAAATTGTGTGCGGATTTTGTTTAATTGCAAACATAAAAAGCAAAAAGGTATGTTTCTTCAAATATTTATTTTTAATCAAGAAACGACAAATTTTATTTGTATGACGTGGATCATATAAAAATATACTTCCTTCTTGTAACTATAGACACTTCTTTGTACTATCAGATGATGATGATTTGGTTTCAGTCGAGTGTGTATCCATGTGTACACTAGAAAATGCATGCATATGCATGAATCCACAGAAAAGCTTCCTAATTATATAAACATTTTATGTGGAGAGTATCATACACGAGTTTAAATACTCTCGCATTCTTACCCAACATGTTTTTTAAATAGTATAAATTGTATTGTTATTATTATGTTAATTTAATTTTATAAATATAGTGGATTTTGCTTTAGTAAAGCTGCTAAGTTTTCGTTTTACAAAAAGGGAACTAAACAAATATTTAGAAGAATAAGAAGACAAGATCGGAAGCTAACCTCGGCAAATATTAATACCTTTGTAATAATTTGAAGTTGAAAACCGCCAAATATATGCAAACGTATCTGTAAGAAACATCAAAATTGTACCTATGTACATATATTTATATACATATGTACATTGTACATATATTTCGAAAGGTAAATATTTTACTTACATACATATGTATGTAGAAATGACGAAACAATTCTCCATTCACTCCATTCTTGAGTATATTCATGGTCAGGGGCGTACCCATGCACTTCAAGACAAAAAAAATTCCAATTAAATTATTATTTTATTTTTTTAAATTTCGCATTTAAAGAAGTATTACAAAATATATGTGAAAAATTCCCATTCTTTTCAGGAAATCGTTTAACTAGGTATTCAAGTCGAAACACAAGAATGGACCAAAAGGACAACCAACAAGATATGGAAATTGTAAACTCTAAGATTTTAAAGGAGCCTTTTGGAAAGGGTTTGACCTCAAAAAAAATAAAATCAAAAAGATCAAAAACGTATGAGTATGATACCCAGAATATAAACATGGTAAGACAACGGTATATTTATATTATACTTAAGGGCCTTATTACAGTTCAAGTTAAGTCTTTATATTTTAAGACAAATATTTTTATCCTAATAATAAAATAAACCTTTTCGGTTTTAAACTTTATATACTCATATATACTAACTCTCACATATTACTATAAAGTTACCAATTAGCCTTATAAATGGCCATAACTTATTATTAAATTAAGACATTTCACAAATACCGCCGGTTACGATCGAAAACGTAGTATGCATTTGTGTAAACGTACTTTTTTTGGTTCTGTGTAATCCGTTAAATTACAAAACGGACTACCAAAAAATTAGTCGTTTTTATTTAAACATATATAAAAGTACATTAGGAGAAAGTACCATAAATAACGATCTTGGATAAACTTCTGTTTAGGTGTAAATCCCGATTTCTCTCAAACTTCCCATATCGACGTGTTTTTGGGTGTCGATAACGCGGAAGGAGGTCAACGTTTTTATTTTTTGCTTATACATTTTATTTAGAATTTTTAATTTATATTTCGTGCTTTTAAAAATTTTAATGTCATTCTCGTGTTATTACTTACCATTACTAATACATCAAGAGACATTGCTATCAATATCGACACACCGATATAACAACAAACTTTCGTGCTACAACAGATTTTTTTCAGACATTGTGAAAAAGTAATCTTATTCAGCGTTTTACACGACAAATATTAGTTTTACAGAAAAAATGTATGAAACATAAATTACTCATTTATTTTAGTTTTTCCCTGACACACTTTTTGATTTATTTATTTATATAAAACTAACTTACACGGTAAAACTATGAGCTAACTGAGAATGGAATTTTTGAGCGCTAGCAACTAAGGCTTTCGGCTCGACTGGATATTTATACCCGTTACTCGTAGAGTAAAAGGGTATATTGAACAGCTAGAAGGAAGCATTTCCGACCCTATAAAGTATATATATTCTTGATCAGGATCACTAGCCGAGTCGATCAAGCCATTTCCGTCTGTCTGTCCGTCCGGATGAACCCTGAGATCTCGGAAACTACAAAAGCTAGAAAGTTGGGATTACTTACACATACTCTTGGGCTTCCTACGCTTCCTTTGTTTCAGCTGAGAACCACGCTCCCTCTAACGCTTACAATCGCCTTACACGATTTAAAAAGGTGTCTGGCGCCCACACCTTTAAAGATTTTACAGTTTACTAATGGTATGGGATAAATTAGCTTTACGGAGGAACGAGATGATTTTGGTGATGTTGGTGTTAGTATAGTAAGCAATGATGTGAATAGGGTTTTCGGAGTTAAAGGTATCTCTTCTGTGTTGGGATAGTGAGGGACAGCTGATAAGTATGTGATTTAGGTCTATTGTCAAGTTGTTGCAAAACGGGCATGTTTTTGGAAGGGATCTGACCATGTAGTGAGCATTTGTGAGCTTGGTGTGACCCAACCTGAGTCGTTTTATAAGTATTGAGTTTTTCTAGTTTGGTTTGGGGATATGTTGCAGATGGTTTGTGGAGAAGCTTGAAGTGTTTGTTTGTACCAAGGGGAAATGTTGTTGAGCATGTCAGATTGTTTGGATTTCTCGTTTCCTACTATGCCGATGTGACTGGAAATCTAAATTAGTTTTATTTTTGGGAAGTTGCTTATGATTGAGGGATGGTTGAGGGATAATAGGAGTGGTTGTTGGAGTTAATGATGGGCTTTAGGGCAGAGAGGGAATCAGAGCAGATAGCATGTTTGCCTGGGTCACTTTTTGATTAAGGGGGGTTAGGGTCTTTGGCATCAAAAAATCAACTATCTTTTGGATTTTTTCTATAAAAACTGGTTGGATGGATTTAATTTAAACCATTTGTATATTATTAAGTGCCATTTAAATAACATCCACTAATTTTTATAGCCGATACTATAGCTAGCTTCGAAGCTAGCTTCGACCAGCCGAAGCTTATATACCCTTGCAGATCATTCCTATTTATTTTCAAAAATGTTTATAGCCGATACCATCGGTCAATATATCAGTGGCAAAGCGATTGCTTGAACACTATTAAAACAAGAAAGGAAGCTAGCTTCGGCCAGCCGAAGCTTATATACCCTTGCAGATCATTCCTACAAATCATTCATTTACAAAAACATTAAATTTAAATTAACTTGCGTATTTTTTAACATTAATTTTTTGATTCTTCCTATGGCAGCTATATATTATAGCCGTCCGAACTTTGATAAATTTAATTCGAAAATTTGAAATGTTAAATATAAGCTATAAGCCGGAAATGAAGAGAATGTAAAAAAATCAACAAAGATATTTTTTTTTTCCTATTATTTTCCATTACATTTTTCGACCTTTCCTATGGCAGCTATATGATATCAAATAAAAACACCTCTTAACGAGGTAAAAAACTAGTGACGATCGCGATCGATATCAATATATAGTTATCCGATACGGTCGGTTCCGACATATATACTACCTGCAATAGAAAGAAGACTTTTGGGAAAGTTTGAGCCCGATAGCTTTAAAACTGAGAGACTAGTTTGCGTAAAAACGGACAGACGGACATGGCTAGATCGACTCTTCTAGTGATGCTGATCAAAAATATATATAAACTTTATAGGGTCGGAAACGTCTCCTTTACTGCTTTGCAAACTTCTGACTGAAATCATAATACTTTCTGCAAGGGTATAAAAAGGCGTTTTGCGTTGTTCACTGTATCTCATCCCAAAATGATCGGATTTTCCTTTTGTTTTTACATTTCGCTTAAGAATTAAAAAAAACCCGGTCCCTGGCAAGCCCGATTTTTATTTTTAAGAATTTTTTTTCGATTTTCCAAAGTTAAAAAATAAAAAATTCGACTTTGGGCTTTAAAAAAATATTTAAAGTTAAAAAAAAAACACCTTTGGGAAAAGCTTTTTTTACGCAGAAAAATATGCGACAAGTTTTAAAAAGATCGGTTGAGCCGTTTAGAAATGCCGATGAACACGGACTTTGAAAACGTGGTTTCGAGAAAAACGCACTCAAACATGTAACATGTAGCACACATAGAGCACTTTAAAAATAGCCGTTTTGCGGTGTTCACTGTATCTCCGTCAAAAATTGACGGATTTCCATTCTGCTTTTACATTTCGATTAAGAATAGAAAAAAACCCGCCCCCTGGGAAGTTTTTATTTTTTAACTTTAAATATTTTTTTAACCGTTCAAAATCAAAAATTATTATTATTATAAAAATTATAATTACTTACCAATTTTAGCCTAACTTTTAAAGTTTTTGCCCGATTGACTTAAAACTTTTTTTGTTAATCTACAAGAAAAACAAGAGAGAACGCTATAGTCGGGTGCCCCGACTATCAGATACCCGTTACTCAGCTAAGGGAGTGCGAGGGAGATAGATATATACAATCTTTGATCGGGCATAAGTTTTTAACGAATGGTCCGATTTGAAAAATTTCTACATTTCGATAAGTATTGATAATCACAATAAAACTGCATTTTTACTTTTCCAAAATCTTTTATGGTGTGGGCGCCAGACACCTTTCAAAAAATGGTTTAAGGCGATTGAGGGCGTTAGAGGGGGCGTGGCACCATTTTGAGATAAACTTGCGCTGCGTAGGAACTCCAAGAATATGCATGCAAAATGCCAATCCTCTAGCTTTTATAGTTTCCGAGATCTCAGCGTTCATACGGACGGACAGACGGACATGGGTAGTTCGACTCGGCTAGTGATCCTGATCAAGAATATATATACCTTTTACTCTACGAGTAACGGGTATAAACATTTTGTTTTCCCCCGCTCCCTTAAATGTATTCGAAGATATTTAAGTAAAACTGTTTTTACCGTTATTTTCCATGATCACTTTACTTGCGCCAACTTTGACTATTTTTCCCGTAATTAGGAGCCCAAATAACGTGAATATTGAAAGTTTGGACGAAATCGAGCGTTGGAGCTAAACGGAAGTTCACCCAAAATAATACAGACCCCTTAAACAACGATTGGATACGCAATAACTGACAAACAGACGAAGGACAGAAAAGAGAAAAATTTGAAATCCGTCTGTCTGTCTGTCTGTCTGTCCGTATGAACGCTGAGATCTCGGAAACTACAAAAGCTAGAAAGTTGGGATTAACCACACATATTCTTGGGCTTCCTCGCTTCCTACGTCTAGAAATAGATGTCTATAGTCATATATGTATCACAATGACTTTTTCGTCCTTTTCTCCCTTAAAAAAAAGCTAAGTGCTATAGTTAAAGTTTAATGATAGACACTTTCAACAAATCAAGAATTCGTTCGCCTGTAATATGTCTCTGAAAACATACATTTAAAAAAAGATGATTCAAAGCAAATAGCATTCAAAGACACAAAAAAACAAGAAAGGAAATAATCTTCGGCCAGCCGAAGCTTATATACCCTTGCAGATCATTTCTATTAATTTACAAAAACATTCAATTTAGATAAACTTGCGTATATGTTACAACAATCCAAATTTTAGCTGCTTTCGTATTACTTTGGCATTAATATTTTAATCCTTTCTATGGCAAATTTAATACGAAATTTTGAAATGTTAAAGAAAAGCCATATCCCAGAGAAGAACAGAATGTAATATAAGTCAACAAATATATAATTTTTTTCCTATTAATTTCCATTTAATTTTCCGACTGTTCCTATGGCAGCTATATGATAAAGTCATCCGATTTTTGAGAAATTTTATTCGAAATTCAAAAATATTTATAAAATAGTATTCCTAAAAGTAGAAGGTAATATTTCAAAAAACAACAAAGCTACAATTTGTTTACGTTTTTTTTTTATCCTTCCTATAGGAGCTTTAAGATATAGTTGTCCGATCCGGTCGGTTCCGACATATATACTACCTGCAATAGAAAGAAGACTTTTGGGAAAGTCCGATAGCTTTAAAACTGAGAGACTAGTTTGCGTAGAAACAGACAGACAGACGGACAGACATACATGGCTAGATCGACTCGTCTTGTCATGCTGATCAAGAATATATATACTTTATGGGGTCGGAAACGTCTCCTTCACTGCGTTGCAAACTTTTGACTGAAATCATAATACCCTCAGCAAGGGTATAACAAAGGCTAAAACTCCATTCCTCTTTCTATATGTATCACCATTTAATAACTTGTTTGACTAAACCTATCTCTTTTTTTATTTCTAGAAAAAAAGTTTTACCAAATTCGATGATCTTCAAAAACGTAATTTAATCCATGTACGTTCACGAGATTCTAAAAAAGCTCAAGAATTATTTCGAGTAAGCTAAGTACTATGAAATTAACTCATAACATTTTCAAAATAACTAAATTTCATTATATTTTTATATTGCACATTACATTTTGAATTATTAATTTAATAGTCTACTGCTGCTGAGCAGCTTGACAACTGCCGTCAATGCAAAAAACCGGTATACAAAATGGAGGAAGTCATTCTTCAATTAAAGACTGGAACGACAATTTTTCATAAAACGTGCTTACGTTGCAAGGACTGCGGCAAACAACTTAAGTGGGTACTAAAAAAATTATTTTAATCAATATTATCTGCTGTAATACTTTCTCTAATTTAAAGACTATAATAAAGTAGTTAGTAAACAATATAATTATTTTTTTTGAAATTGAATTATATGACACGTTTTTCGAAATGTTTACGTGGTAGTGCTCGTGAAACCAAACATAACAAGAAAAGAAGTTAGCTTCGGCCAGCCGAAATTTATATACTCTTGCAGGTAAAATAAATGGTAATAGTCTAGAAGAATGGCCTGTTCCCCAAAAATCGCGAAAAAAAATGACCCTCGATGGGCCGCGATTTCTTAAAAGTTTAGATTTAGGGAGATTATCGGCGGAAATACATAGTTCTTTTGCAATTGCATTTTAAAGTTGCGTGTTTTGCTATAAAAATAAAGTAGAATTTTCTAGAATTTTAAGGTTTTTTCTATAAAAAAAACATATGGGCTTTTCATTCGATGTCAAAATAAAAAGAATTTGAAGAAATTTGACAAAAATATGTAATTGTTTTTATAGCAGGGCAGGCCCTACAACCGCGAATTAAATATCCTCGATGGACGGCGATTCCTTAAGAACTTAAGTGACCATGGATGACCAACTTATACAAGATATATATACTTTATGTGGTCGGAAATGTATCCTCCACTGCGTTACAAACTTTTGACTGAAATTATAATACCCTCTGAAGGGTATAAAAAGTGATATTTGAGTGTTGTCGCATATAGTGTTCACACACAATTTTTGCGTAGACATTTTTTGAGAAGCTACAACTTTTAAACTTTTCAGTGTACCGATTCACATTTCTGATCTGGTTTTTTATGTATACCTTTTACAAATAGGACTGTCCCTAGTATTCCCTTTACAAGGTTTTTAGGTAATTTTGTGAAAATTGAAAAGCGTTGTTGTTTTAGGGTTTCTTAGTAAAATATGATTTAAATTTTAATTTTAAAATTTTTTTTTCTTAAAATTTGGACCCAAAGATTTTGCGTAGAAGGCAAGAAAAAATATTTTGATAGCCGGCTCAAAGCCGATTTCTCAATGTCATGTTAATGTTTTATATTAAACATTTTGTTGGCAGTTTCGTTTTGTTAACCGACAATTTAAATTGGAAAATGTTTTCTAGCTATGAGTATTCAGCCAGATTAAACAAGCTTGCTCCGAGCAGGAAATCTGTAAAATATGCACGCTTATTCCGAACTTTCGCTTTAGAGTGGAAAACGACCCCCCCGCCCACTGGATGAAATCCTATGCAAAATATGTCAGCTACGCAGCATTTTTACTGAAAACCGCCCTCTCAGTCCTGACTACGCCACTGAGACTTTACTCTCCGAGTAACAGGGGTATAAATATATTTTATAGGTTTGAGCTCGGAACGTTTTAGTAAACTATATTGCTTGGATTGCGAATAATAGCAACACGGCGGTATAATACCTTGCGTTTTTAAGCTTAAAAATATTTTAAATTTCTAAAAAAAAATAATTTTCTATTCAAAAATACCGTTTGTGACTTTTTATTTCTGTTTTAACATTCCCATAGATCTGATAGCTATAACGTTCATGATGGAAATCTATACTGTTCTATGCACTTCAAATTAATATTCGCACCAAAGATAGTTTACGAGGAATTTACTCCACGAAAACCAGAGCTCATAATTCGCGAAAATCAACCAATAGAACTTCCACCAGATGTCGCAAGAGGTAAAATATAAAATTGATGCATATTTGACCGTATTGTTCCTATGGTATCTATAATAGAACTTTCGCACAGATTAAGAACCGTTTTCTCAACCGTCCTTTAAAGTATAAGTTAACGAATTGAAGGATACAATTTATCAGGCGACCTTGAAGTCGTATGAGAAATAAGAGTTTAAGGGGGGAGATACATAAACACACAAAAAAAAACTTGCTAAAATCAACTGTTATATTTGTCAATCAGTCCCCAACCACAAAAATATTCAATCCTACTAAGTAAATAGTTACTTTCACAACAACAAATACACACAATTAGCAAAGACACACACCTATATACATGACAAAATTTACCACTTTTGTGGTTGGGGTCTTTTTGACAATTTTTTTTTTTGTGTGTAATTTTTTCATATTTTTCGTGTCTTTCTTAACCAATAAGGAATCGAGCTAGGATTTCGTAACTTAGCATGTTGATTACATTGTTCCTATATAATTTAAAAAAAATATTTTTTTTTTGTATCCTTTAAAATGCTGGCGTTGGGAATTTTTTTGTCAGGCTATATTACAAAAAATTAGGCCAGCTGCGGATCGTCCACAGGTCGCTGTGTAGATCCGATTTTTATGAACCAAGTTTATTTTGTTAAGTAATAATGTAGAAATGTCTGAACCTAACTTTCTTATTCTATAACTTTATTCTGGTATAAGTTCCAAAATAGTTTGAATTTATTCGTGAAACTTATATGACACATTCTTAAAGAGTTACTACCAATAAAGGAAATACTAAAAAATTTAAATTTTCTTCTATATGTTTTCCCTTTCTTAAAGCATCATTGCAAATTAAAAGGCGTACGAGAAAATGGTTTAGATTTTGCGATTAGTCCACAGTCGAATTTGTTCGACGAACACATATAGAATCCTTTCTATCGTTTCTATCTTTGTCGACTAAACCTCGAAAATTTTTTTATGAAATTTGAACACAAGCACTACCACCAACGCCGAACAAGTTCGACTGTAAATGACCTGCTTTAACTGACAGTCGAAAATTCATTTTAAAAAATTATAGAAATGATAATTACAGTGGCTAAAAAAATAATAGCACCACTTCGTCTTAGGTTCTTTATTTTAAATAAATATGTAGAAAATGGGGATTTATTTATTTTTATTTGAAACAATTGATACGGATATCAAAATTATTGTCTACATATACTTTTTTCATATTTTAAGAAAAAAAGTCAAAAAAAGGCTGAGAAAATAATAGCACCACCTCCGTTTTCTTAAAGTAAAACGCTATGATTCGCTGATATTCTTGGGTATGAAGGATATATTTTATAAGATTTGACTTAAACTAAAAATTCCTGATATCCAGATTTCAAAGACAAGGACAGACTTCAAGTACAAGGACATGTGCAAAATTTTCCAAGTCGGAAAATAAAAATATTAAAATAAAACATATTGGTTGGATAACGGTCAAGGAAACCGGTTCAATTGGTTTGGTTTTAAATCCTCTTCATTAAAAATGGCATAAAATGTGAAGGATTTTATAAGATTTGACTTAAACTAAAAATTCCTGATATCCAGATTTCAAAGACAAGGACAGACTTCAAGTACAAGGACATGTGCAAAATTTTCCAAGTCGGAAAATAAAAATATTAAAATAAAACATATTGGTTGGATAACGGTCAAGGAAACCGGTTCAATTGGTTTGGTTTTAAATCCTCTTCATTAAAAATGGCATAAAATGTGAAGGATCCCACAGAAAAAACAAGTCCTGGCCCATTTTTTCTTCCAAAATTTTATATCACAAAGCACAAAGAATCTTATCAGGGACAAAACTAAACTAAAACTAATAATAATAACGAATATTTAAATTATTGGATAATCTTTCAATAAACAAATTTATAAAACATGCACTTAAAAAAAAATCCTGTCCTAAATGTAAAACATACTTACAAAGGCATAATGCTCATAAAAAAAAATTTACAAATTAATTTCATCAAAATTATGAGAATTTTTGATGGCAAAGTTAAGTTGGGTAGGAAAAGATCCTTTTTATAAGTCAAATGTCTTCTAAACACCTAAATTTACCAAAAACATGGTACCAAAACAAACATATATTGTGCATGAACCAAAAACAAACAAAAACCAAAAACATGGTACCAAAACAAACATATATTGTGCATGAACCTAGTATTAACAAAGGCTTGTTATTCCTTATTGAAGTAAGATCAATACGGATGCGTACAACGATCATTAGTCATCCTATGATGTAAATAGTGATACGGTAGTAATTCGTAGCTCAAACTTAATAGAAATTACTTCTTAAATGAGTCTTCGAGCAATAAATTCCGACCAGGATCGCCGTCAGGATAGCAAAGAAATAGTTCGAAAGTACTCAGTAAGCAATGTAAATTGACATGTGAACTCGCTTGAACAGAAAACAACCACAAATCTTCGAGTTTTTTTTTTAAACAGTTTATACAGTTAACCTGAAACGACTTAAATCAGATCCGAAAAAATTTGCAAATATATCATGAGTTTTGGGCCCCAGTTCCTTTATAGGTAGGGTCCTGACTTGTTTAATCGATAGTAAGTCATTATAGCCAAAAATTGCAAAGGATATTTAGACTTTAAACTCAGATTTAATTGTTAGCTACCGCCTACTTAAGACTAAGTTACCTATTTGTCAATTTTGCTACCTTTTATTCTATTATTTGAGAAGGGGTGCTATTATTTTTTTCGTAGTTTTTTTCAGTTTTGCATAGATTTTCTTAAATAAGTCAAAAACCTTTTAAAAAACCAAATGTGAGTAGGGTGACTAGTTAAAATTTTTTGCGTTAGTGGTGGAATTATTTTTTTCGCAGCTGTATATAGTTATAATTAATAGCTATAGTATTCATAACTGAAAATTTGCATCGATTTTTTTAAATTATAATAAAGAACTCTATTAGCCTAAGGCAACACATTTCAATCGCATTTTAAAGAATGTATCGTTGTAACCAGGGCCCGAAAATAATGATTATTTTTATTTATTCAAACAAAAAAATCAGCCACTTTAATAGCCCTACAAATAAATGATTTTCACCAAAATAACTATCGTTGTCTAATATATGCATTCCCGCCATGATTTTTAAATTTATGATTTTTATCTTTTTGTTCAATTTTAATCTTTATTTTAGAGCAATATAATAAGACTTATAGCATAATAATTATTTATGATCAAAAAAAATATGTCTCAAAAACAATAATTACACTATGCAGCATCAAAAATTTACCTCGATGGATGCTCTATTTTTGGATTCGTTACGAATTCCCAAGCTAAACTGCGTATCGCAAGGATTCTTAGCAAAAGGACCTCAAAGTTCGATAAATGCTGAAATTGGCCAACTTTCCAGAGATCTCAGAGGCAAACGGATGCATGGTTTGATTCGATGTTAAAGTTTTTTAAAAGATACACTCTTTATTTTTCAAATCCCATACTTAGAATAATTTTAGGATTTTTTTAAGGCAGAAACAAATTCTAGAAAACATAGTCAAAAAACATATAAGTATACAGCTGCGGTCAAAATAGTAGTAGTGTTGCCGCCCTGTGTTTTTAAAAGTTTGATGTTGTAACTTTTTTTATCCAATTAGACTAATAGTAAAATTATAATCAATACAATATTACCAGGAAAAGATCAATTACAACAACAAACTTTTAAGGGGCTATCAAAGCTACCTCCACGATTTTTTGCAAATTTTTTTTAGCAACTTTTAAAAATGTTTCCAACCGAAATAAAACTTATCAGAGCCTCGCGGCCCTCCTGTAAGACTTTTTGCCAATCTGATTTCTCAACCGTCTAAGGATTATCAAACCTACTTCCACGATTTATTGCAAATTTATTTAGCCACTTTTAAAAAATGATTAATGATGAGTCTTATTATATTTCTCCAATATAAATATTATCATTGAATCAAAATATAAAAATCAAAATTTAATCATTACCAAGTAATTTGTATTATTTAACTTATAATGATTACGGTCCCTGGTTGTAACATTTAAAATAGACAAACAAAAATAAATGTTAATAATTAATAACAGCAAAATTACATTACGCAGGATCATGGTAGTTCCTGGTAAAGTTTGACCCCACAAAACATGACACAAAATCTTGAGTTTCGCTTGACCAATTTGGGTGATATTTTTTTTAAAGTACAACTATAATGTTCTTCATTAACTTTGCCGGATAAATAAATAGGATCTCTTGGGTAACTTGTGGGCTACAGGTCGGCGTGAGAGAATTTTGACTTATTTTTTGAGCGCTAGGGATTTAAAACAACCAGGAACTATCATCATCCTTCTTGGTGTATTTTCAAAAAATTGTTTTGTAAACTATATAGTGGATACCGGACAAAAGTTGAAACTTGAGAATTTAATATTGCAGCATCCGATAAACCAAGTCTTGGACTAGACGAACTTCAACAGCTAGATGTGCGCTCAAAATTTAAGGTTTTTGAAAATGGTCGTAAAGAACAAGTCAATCATTTACAAGAACGTCAAGACACTGCCATTACTCACAGCAATTCAATACGGTCTACGCTAACCAAACTTCATAAGCTCGGGATACCTAATTCAGAACTCGGAAAATTAGATGATATCGAATATGTCGATAAGTTGGATACTGATGACGAAAGCGATTTGGATCTTTTGTGCTCCAGAAAGGATATTGAAAAGGAAATACCTGTGGGCTTGGGAGAAGCCATGAACGATATAAGATCTAAATTTGAACAAGGCGATGTGATGACAAAAGAGGAACGTCGCGAAGAAAGGAAACAGGAAATACAGAGCATACGTTCTCGATTATTTCTGGGTAAACAAGCAAAAATAAAAGAGATGTATCAGTTAGCTGTCGCTGAATCAGAGCAGGGCATTACATCGGTGGGAAAGACCCCAGATATTACTGTCATAAAGGCCACTCATCTAATCAAAGATAGATTTGAGAATGGCGATGTTTTTAACGACAATAAAGTTCAATCAAAAGAATCAAATTGTGGTATGCAGGCAGATGCGGATGTTTTTGAATCTGGTATGGTTATATTATAGTAAATAAATATTTATAATACATACATATGCTTTATTACTACTGCAGGAATAAGCAAAGCATCACGAAGCATATTTATGGAGCTAGATGCAAATATTAGTTCAAGTGTAAGCAACAGCCGCCCACAAAATAACCGTCCTGATAAAAAAATGTTGGGCTGTAATAAAATGTGTCAAGTGGTACGTTCACTTTAAATATACTAACAATCTTTTATAGTTAAAATTTTTTTAAAAATACAGAGTACTGATGCTGACGTTATTAAATGCGACTCAAAAGCAGAGGAAGTTAAACTCGCCACTGAAGAGTTATCAGAACGATTTAAATTCTTCGAAACATATGCCCCTACCGAAAATAAAAAAAAAAAATTTCGCATTACTCCGCCCCGTGAAGGTGTGGTAAAGATGCCCTCTCCTGAGTTCGACACCGAGAGTTCAATTCAAGCGCCTTTATTCAATGATAACGTTTTACAAAAAACAAAAACCACGTCAACAATTTTAAGCAAGTTTCGCGAAATGGAAGAACAAAAAATTAGAGATAAAAACCAGGAAAGAAATCCGAAACCATTAAAATGCTTTACTCCACCACCTGAAATTGGAAACCATTTTAACAGATCAGATACGGAAGAGGAAAACGATAGTGATAGCGAGCAGAATAGTGATGACGACGAAAGGAGCCTTGAAAATGTTCCTCCTAACAAAGATCAAGGTCTTTACGAGGTAATACTAGCTGAATTCGGAAAGCCGAAGTTTTAATAGCAAAAACATAAAGCGATATTATAAATATGAAGTCCAAAATATAACTTTGTCAGCACCGATCTTAAGCTTTGAAACTCCTTTCTCGATTTATCCTTTTTTAATTTGCGACTTAACCTTGTTGATAAACACCATCGAGAAACAAAAAAGGAAGTTAGCTTTGGCTTTATAAAAAAATTCTTTTAAATAAGTTTAATGCACAAATTGTTTTACTTGACCTCTTTATCTCTCGTTACCGAGATTATAGTGTTCCCTCGATCGGTGCAGTTCCAGGGATATCAGATATATTATGGTCTTGTTTAAAATTTGTTTTAAATTCTCAAAAATAATGATCGAATATTCCTATGAGGGCCATACGATATAGTGGTCCGATCCGGCTAGTTCCGACATACATATGTACTACCTGCAGTAGAAAGAAGACTTTTGGTAAAGTTTCTGCGCGATCGCTTTAAAACTGAGACCAGAGACAGTCGCATAGAAACGGATAGACGGACATGGCTAGATGGACTCGGATATTGGTGCTAATCAATAATATATATACTTTATGTGGTCGGAAACGTCTCCTTCACTGCGTTGCAAACATCTGACTATAATTATAATACCCTCTGCAAGGGTATACAAAGTAATGCTTTTTATACTATTTTTTCGATTTTCGATATATTAGGGTATAATAATATAAATTTTCGTTATGAAAAGTAATGCTTTTTATCATTTTACAGGCTCAAAATGCAGCGCGTGCTAAACAATTGCGAGCGAAGTTTGAAAAGTGGCAAATTAACGAAATAGAACGTGAACTCAACGAAGGACGTGTAGACACACACAGCTCACAGCTAATTTCAAATGAGTCTATTGAAAGTGCAAAAACGTGAGATTCAACATTCATTTAAAAAAATTAAATGATAATGTGCATTTAATTTCAGAATTCGGGAACGATTTGAGAGCATGAACAATTCAGAAACTCAACTGGAGAACGCACCAAAAACTCAAATAAAACGTTTTGTTGTAGGTTTTCAAAATTAATTTTAAATATTATACTTATCGTTTTATTTTAGTAACGCGATAATTGCCAGATGGCCTATACCGAGGAAGCCAAAAGCAAAGTTAAAATTAAAGCATACGTCACGGAAAAACAGGATCCTCTAGAAGCTTCGAAATAATATCTTATATTTTATGTATCTTATATAAATACATTTTTGACATTTTGAATGTGGCAAATACAATATGATTATAATACTTTATTCTATGGCTTTATCCATAAACTCCAAGAATCGTTTGGCATATTGTTCAGGGTCACATGTCGATATACCATCAACATTACTGCCATATTTAACGGTTTTGGCTGCTTTAGCTGCCTGAAATAGGTAATAAGGTTAGATAAGTTCAGATATCATTGGCTTATATTTATTTTTTAATACCTGCTTTTTTACGCCATATTGAGTGAGAACGTCAATAATTGCTATAAAGTAAATTTCGCGTTTTTCTGCAATAAAATTTAAGCATATATTTTTAACAATAAAATAACTTATTTCATAAATATAATTATATTTAAATGATAACTTAAAGGAAATCCCTTATTTATGCTTAAGGCAGTAATATGACAACTTCAAAACAAAAACTTGCCCAATTTGGTGGATATGTGCCGAGATATTGGAAGAAATTCGAAAAAAGTCAGAAATTTAACATTTTGAACTTAAAAAATCTTTAAAAAAAATTAGTGGTATTTTCGTGATTTGGGGGTCCAACACTAACAGAATTTGCTATCAATTGCTTTGGAGCAGTTTGGTTGTAAACTAGTGTTATTCAAATTAAGAAGGGTGATGGAAAATCCGTACTGTGAATTTTCTAAAGCTGAATCTGTAAGATTAGCCCATTTACCATTAATTTCCGATATTTTACATATTTTTTTATAATATTTTTAAGATTCCAAAACTCTACTTTTGTCTTATCTTTCTCATGTAGTAATTAATAACTTCAGCGAAAAGTAGAGCTTTATAACAGGTTAAACCTCCTTTAGCAGTTGAAAATTTTGTTTATGCAGCCTTAAATCAATTCCTAACTATTTAAGAATATCTTCACAACATGATGGGCTGTCCAAATATTACGTAATCACAATTTCGGCAATTTTCAAACCTAGTGAAAGACCGATTGATTTCTTCGGTTAAGCCGAACGGTCGGAACGAAACCGACAAGCAAAACATAAAAAAGGGTTCCGCTCAGAGAGAGATTTTGTGATGTGATGTTTCTATCTCAAGCTTTATAGTATTTTTCGCACATATCACAAATAAACAATAAAGAAAGCTAGATTAGGCAAGTCAAAGTATATATTCCTTTGCAGATCGTTCCTTAGATATCTATTTGATAAAGAAGTTCAAAGGACCAGGGAGAACGAAGCGTTTATGAAAAATAAAGTATATATAGCCATAATAATATGCTATATAATATATGTACGCAGATTTTGTTTGAAAACCGATCGGACGTATTTATCCTATACCTCTCATTGGACCTTTTGGATATAACTGGTAAAGCAATATGGTAAATTAGGTCAAAAATTGATTTCATTCGTTAAATCTGCCTTAGTATTAAATCTTTGGATTGCCGAAGTTAGTTTCCGTGCACGTTTTATTAAAATTATAATAGTACCAAGAGTAGAAGATAATAATCAAATTCTTTCTATTGCGGCTGTAAAATATTGTCGTTCGATTATTGTTAAATTTAATTCGAAATTCTGATGGGTAGGGATGGGTGGATGGATGGGATCAAAAAATCAACTAACTTTGCTATTTTTTTTTATAAAAACTGGTTTAAGTAACATCGACAAATTTTTATAGCCGATACTATCGGCTAATATATCGGTGGCAAAGCGATTGCTAGAACTCTATTAAAAAAGACGTTTTGCCGTGTTCTCTGTATATCCGCCAAAAATGATCTGGTTTCTATTTTGTTCTTACATTTCGCTTAAGAATTAAAAAAAAGTTCTTACATTTCGCTTAAGAATTAAAAAAAACCCGCTCCTGGGAATCTCAATTTTTAATTTTTTTTAAATTTTTTAAAAAATAAATATTTTAAATAAAAATAACTCTTCCTAGGGGGCGGGTTTGCGGCAGATTACTCGTAAACCAGTGGGTCAAAATATTTGAAAATTTGAATTCTTATCCATTAAGACTCTATCTACCAATCCTCATCCCAAATTTTGCAATATCGCCTAGGGCAGTTTTCTCAGGATTGTTCAGCTAAGCCTTATTCAGTAAAAAAAATTCGAATTCAACCAATTAACTTAAGTATTTAAAAAAAAGAAAAAAAAAATTCAGTTGGAAAGATTTAATCTATTGTCTATCATATATTAGAGATGGCATAAAAACTATATAATTTTTCTCATAATGTTGTACTCTCTATAATATTAAAATTTTAAACTAAGTTTACCTTCAATACTTGGAATGTCATATATATCAACTTCGTAAACAACTTCTTTATACTGTGCACCTCTTGGGGAATCGGGAGGCGTGTTGTACGTCCACCTTCGTCAACAAAAATTATTAAAAGGTCTGTGTTGAAATTAAAAAGTTGTTATTTACCGTTCGCCGCTATCGCATTCTTCACTTTCACTATTCTCACTGCGACCGGCAGCTGGAATATTATCTCCTTGTAGGGCTTCTTCCTCAGCACGCACACAATCGTGCACGCCGACTAATAAAGAGTAGTCCATGATGTGCAATTTGGTCAGCAGCTATAAAAAAAATAATTAATGAGTAAGTTGGGGGGGAGGGGTGGTGTTGTGGTTATATATATTCTTGATCAACATCATTAGACGAGTCGATCTAGCCATGTCCGTCTGTCCATCCGTCCGTCTGTCCATCCGTCTGTCTGTTTCTACGCATAAAAGTCTCTCAGTTAGATGAGACTTTCCCAAAAGTCTTTTTTATATTGCAGGTTGTATACACAGCTGCGAAAAAAATAATTCCACCACTAACGCAAAAAATTTTAACTAGTCACCCTACTCACATTTTGTAACTTTTGTAATTTTTCAAAACGCGTTTTAAATAGTAAGACTAAACATAATTTGTATATAAAAAAAGTTGGTTTTTTAAAAGGTTTTTGACTTATTTAAGAAAATCTATGCAAAACTGAAAAAAAACTACGAAAAAAATAATAGCACCCCTTCTCAAAAAATAGAAGAAAAGGTAGCAAAATTGACAAATAGGTAACTTAATCTTAAGAAGGCAACAACAATTAAATCTGAGTTTAAAGTCTAAATATCCTTTGCAATTTTTGGCTATAATGACTTACTATCGATTAAACCTATAAAGGAACTGGGGCCCAAAACTCATGATATATTTGCAAATTTTTTCGGAAATGATTTAAGTCGTTTCGGATTAACTGTGTAAACTGTTAAAAAAAAAACCCGAAGATTTGTGGTTGTTTTCCGTTCAAGCGAGTTCACATGTCAATTTACATTGCTTACTGAATACTTTCGAACTATTTCTTTGCTATCCTGACGGTGATCGAAGATTCATTTAAGAAGTATTTTCTATTTAGTTTGAGCTTCGAATTACTACCGTATCACTATTTACATCATAGGATGACTCATGAACGTTGTATGCATCCGTATTGATCTTACTTCAATAAGGAATAACAATCCTTTGTTAATACTAGGTCCATGCACAATATATGTTTGTTTTGGTACCATGTTTTTGGTTAATTTAGGTGTTTAGAAGACATTTGACTTATAAAAAGGATCTCTTCTTACCCAACTTAACTTTGCCATCAAAAATTCTCATAAGTTTGATGGAATTAATTTGTAAGTTTTTTTGATGAGCATTATGCCCTTGTAAATATGTTTCACATTTAGGACACGAATTTTTTTTTACCCAACTTAACTTTGCCATCACAAATTCTCATAAGTTTGATGGAATTAATTTGTAAGTTGTTTTGATGAGCATTATGCCCTTGTAAATATGTTTCACATTTAGGACACGAATTTTTTTTTTACCCAACTTAACTTTGCCATCACAAATTCTCATAAGTTTGATGGAATTAATTTGTAAGTTTTTTTGATGAGCATTATGCCCTTGTAAATATGTTTCACATTAAGGACACGAATTTTTTTTAAGTGCATGTTTTATAAATTTGTTTATTGAAACATTATCCAATTATTTAAATATTCGGTATTATTTTTAGTTTTAGTTTAGTTTTGGCCCTGATAAGATTCTTTGTGCTTTGTGATATAACATGTTGGAAGGTAAAATGGGCCAGGACTTTCTGTGGTATCCTTCATAGTTTAAAAAGCTGTTTTATTGTTTATAGAGTATTACCAAAAACTCTTCCCAGGGGGTGGGTTTTTTTTATGTAAAAAAATATGCGACAAGTTTAAAAACCATTGGTTGAGCCGTTTGCACTCCCCTTAGGTGAGTAACGGGTATCTGATAGTCGGGGCACCCGACTATAGCGTTCTCTCTTGTTTTATTGTGATAATCTGAAGAAATCGCGGTCCAAGGAGGGTTATATATTTTAACCTTAATTTAAGTCGTTACCACCCTAAACCAAACATCAAGATTGAATTCGTTTTTCTCAGCGACACGATAATCCTTATTCAGGAACAACTTTAAATATTTTATTTAACCGTTCAAAAATTATCTGCAAGGGTATATAAGCTTCGTCTGGCCGAAGCTAGCTTTCTTTCTTGCTTTTAACATCTTTCATAGGGATAACAAGAGAGAACGCTATAGTCGCTATAAACATGTAACATGTCGCACACATAGAGCACTTTAAAAAAGGCGTTTTGCGGTGTTCACTATATCTCCGCCAAAAAGTATCGGATTTCTATTCTCCTTTTACATTTCGTTTATAAATAGAAAAAACCCGCCCCTGGAAAGTTTTTGTTTGTATTTTTTAACTTTAAATATTTTATTTAACCGTTCAAAAATTATCTGCAAGGGTATATAAGCTTCGTCTGGCCGAAGCTAGCTTTCTTTCTTGCTTTTAACTTATTTCATAGGGAAAACGCTATAGTCGGGTGCCCCGACTATCAGATACCCGTTACTCAGCTAAGGGAGTGCGAGGGAGATCGATATATAAAAATTCTATCGGGCATAATTTTTTAACGAATGGTCCGATTTAAAACATTTCTTCTACATTTCGATAGGTATTGATAATCACAATAAAACTGCATTTTTACTTTTCCAAAATCTGTAAAGGTGTGGGCGCCAGACACCTTTTAAAAAATGGGTTAGGGCGATAGAGGGAGCGTGACACCTTTTTGAAATAAACCTGCGCTGCGTGGGAACTCCAAGAATATGCATGCAAAATGCCAATCCTCAAGCTTTTAAAGTTTCCGAGATCTCAGCGTTCATACGGACGGACAGACAGACGGACAGACGGACATGGTTAGTTCGTCTCGGCTAGTGATCCTGATCAAGAATATATTTACTTTATAGGGTCGGAAAAGCTTCCTTCTCCCTGTTACATACTTTTGCACGAATACAAAATACCCTTTTACTCTACGAGTAACGGGTATAAAAATAATTGGGGTTTTTTACAAAAGTACCGAAATTGAAAAAAAAAACTACCTTTGATTTAAACATTTTTGGCAAAGTTTTACAACGATATATTTAAAACTGAGAGACTAGTTTACGTAGAAGCGTATAAATGTTATAAATGTATAGGGTCAATTTTTTGGTGTCCATTTAACTTCGCTATTCTGTCAAAACAAAAATTAGTTTATCTCCAGAACGGCTTAGACGAACAAAGTATAACTTAACCTTTTTTAAACTTGACCTAGTATCATTATTATAAATATAGTTTCCATTGATTGGCTTTTCCCAAATTGTTTTGTGGCCTATACATATATCAGGAGATACATCAGCTTAAAGTGTGCAAATTTAAACAAAATAGGTACTTTAGCCATCAAAATTAATCTTTTTTTGTGACTTTCAAATCAATACAATTTGGTTTTCATATTCAAGGGAGTCACAGAAATCTTTTGCAACCGAAATCCGTTGTTTCTTACGTACATTAATGCAGCTCATAGATGTGTTTGTGCAGACCTCTGTTCTACAATATACGTGAGCTGGCAGAGGATGGGCAGAACAATTCCCTATGCTCACTTAATAGGACGCTGCCGACCGCTGCACTAAACCAACCGTCTTCGGTTAGAAGAGATTTCTGTGACACCCCCGATTATTAGGCTTTATTAACTTCTATTTAAAAACTTTACCAATTTTATTTATGCACGTTTTTAATTTGTTTATAGAATTTTAATTTTAACGAGAAAGAACGTTATAGTTAAGTGCCTCGACTATTTAATACCCGTTACTCAGCTAACCAACATTAAAATAAAAAATAATGCGTCGGCTATAGGTTCTGACAAAACAGATCCATTTCAGTTAAAATTTTCATTTTAGCATCAAAACTGTGGGCGTCACAGTTTTTTCGGTTTGTAGGCGTTACAGGGCGCGTGGCACCTTAATGAAACAAAGTTGCGCTGACTAGATTGACTCGACTAGTGATCCTGATCATGAATACGTATACATTTTAGGGTCGAAATCGCTTCCTTCTACCTGTTATATACTTTCCGACGAAAATAATATACCCTATGACTTTACGAGTAACGGGTATCACTGTGGACGGCTGTCCACGTAGTGACGAAGCGCACCAGGAAAATGTGCGAAGGCGACTACTATATATACAGGAAGTAATGAAAATTTGCTGTGATGGTCCGATCGTAATGAGTATTACACCAATCGAAAGGTATCGCAAAAACTTAAAGGAGTGCATACCAAGACTTAAAGAAAATCAATTGGCTTGGGAGAGAAAGCGATGAAAGTAAAAAAGTGAAAATTTAGAATTTTGGATCTGTTGGGGCCGGTGGGGATAAAAGCCCTCTCGCAATGTTTTAGTTGTGTTCCTATTGAAAATCCCCGTCATATGAGGGGTCATATAATAAAATCCGATGCTCCGTTCAAAGTTAAAGCCAAAATAAGATTTTTTTCTTCTTCCCAAAATGAAAATTTAATTCTGTTTGTCAGTTTGTCAGTCTGTCCCAAAGGTCCTGGATTTTGTATGGTGTTAAACAGCTCGATTTAAGAAACATTAGTTCTACCACTTTTGGAAAAACTCGCTAGTATAGCGGGAAAACAGCTATAAATGGCTAAATTTCGTAATCCCATAACATGCGAAATACTTAAGCTACAGACTTGTGCTTCACGTCATATTAAGTACAATAAACGCCTCCTTAACACTATTTATGTATATGCAATATTTAAAAAAAAAATGGTTTTGTGCATACCATTTTTTTTTAAACTTTATTTTAAACTTTTTTTTTCTCAAAAACGGCTCTAACGATTTCTTTTAAACTTTTACCTATATAGTCCTTGAGATTCCTTAAATTTGGGTTTATAACACATTATTGTAAAAAGTCACGTTTAAAAGTTATTTAGAAACGAAAATAGCCACTTTTGCCAGCTCGAAGATCTAACGCTCCCTGAGTATTGAATTTTGTGTGAGGGTATCCGAACTGTATTTTAGGGTCATGGAATCATTTAAATTGTTTTTAGTAGATCCACATAGAAAACTTTTGTTTTACGACTTTTGGAAAAACCCGCTACATTAGCGGGAAAAAAGTAAAAATAGCTACATTTCGTAAGTTCGTAACTTCTAAACTACTAAAGCTGCAGACATGTGATATACCTCGTTTAAAAGTATTTTGAGAGTTTTCGACTTTCTGTTTTCACCCACTTTCGTGCTGGAAATAGAGTAACTTCCACTGTTAATATCGTCCCATTTGCTATTACCATTGTTCTACGGCAATAATTTTAGTGGATCAACCTGCAAAATGAGCTGGACACGAGTTTAGCACACTTTAAAAAAATGTATATCCTTTTCACACTTCTGATAATTTTCCTCGCCTTTTTATATCGTATTCTGGTTAGTGAACCTAAATATGGTAAGAAATTGAAGAAAGGATGTTTATAAATACATCACAAGGACCATGGAACATAAAAAACCAAAGTTGTCAAAATATCCTGTTTTTAAGCAGGATAAGTGTCCGATCCTAATCTATTTTTTTATTATTATTATTTAGGTTCACTCACCAGAATACGTTATAAAAAGGCGAGGAAAATGATCAGAAGTGTGAAAAGGATATGAATTTCCTAAAGTGTGCTAAACTCGTGTCCAGCTCATTTTGCAGGTTGATCCACTAAAATTATTGCCGTAGAACAATGGTAATAGCGAATGGGACGATATTAACAGTGGAAGTTGCTCTATTTCCAGCACGAAGGTGGGTAAAAACAGAAAGTCGAAAACTCTAACGGGAAAGGAGATATGGCAAAAAAACGATGGGCGAGCAAAGTGTGCTAAACTCGTGACCACCACTGTATATATTAGCTCCTATGAGAGCAAAGGCAAAAAAACAAAAACTTCTGATTTCAAATACAAACACCTCTTAACGAAGTATACAACTAGTGACGATCGCGACTTCAACATACAAAAGTTCTGATATCAACATTTGTGACGAAAATTATTACACTCGTCATCAAAAACACTTTCTAAAATTTTCTCATTTGGCACGCTGCAATAGAAAATGCCTGTAAAGAAGTTTGGTAGGACGGGCCGAATGAGAAAATTTTAGAAAGTGTATTTGATGACGAGTGTAATAATTTTACATCACAAATGTTGATATCAGAACTTTTGTATGTTGAAGGTGCGATCGTCACTAGTTTTTTCCTCGTTAAGGGGTGTTTTTATTTGATAAAAATTAAGGAAAAAACTTGTTTGGTTTTAAATGGTAGACGACTGTCACAGCTTAAATATGGTTCAAGCCTGGCTTATATGTACATACAGTTTTTTCGTTAAAAAGCAAAATAATTTAAAAGAAAAATGTGTGTGCCACAAAAGTTTTGTCACTCGGCTAAAACCAAAATTGTTTTCAAAGGCACTAGTAGAAAGTGTATGTTTAATTTTTACTCTCTAACATCAAAAATTAAAAGGAACAAAATTCCATTTACACTTTTAAAACCTTGGAACATGAGGCCGTGACATACATTCCGCTAGTGACCCTGATCAAGAATATTGTCATTAATTTTTTACATAGAGAGGACTCCTTAAATCAAATAAAAGGCACTTTTCTTATTTGAACTCACATCCACATCGTTGTTAAGGGTATCCATCAGCTTTTCTTTAGCTTCCTTTCCAATGTCCAATTTCACTTTTTGTTTAATGAAATCATTGTCCTTGAAAGTCGGCAAATGTTTTTCAAGTTCCTTATCCGATGCTTCCCGATCCACGGTACTACCTTTCAAATCAAACTTTCTATAAAATAAATGTTTTGCTATACATATCAGCAGAATAACTTTCAACATATTCCATACTTGTGAATTGTTAGGTGCGAGCTAAAAACATTCCTCATGACGACGAAGTAGTATTGCACGCTTTCAACAGTGATTCGATACATTCCCAAGTATTGCGGCAATAACGTCTTTCCGTGCCTTTCAACAACGTACTAAAAATGGTGATATTAGATATTTATATTATTTTAATAAGTCTTAACTCACCGGGTGATATTGCTTCAAAAATGCGTGCATACGCTCAATTTCTTCAGATGTTAAACTTTTTATTATAAAGAACCTATCATAACTCTGATAAAATTGTGCCCCGGACTTTCCAGACGAGTCAATTTGTATAGGTTGGGATCGAGTTAACGACTCGCGGTAGTCAACATCATCAACTCCAAATCGTTCACGCAGATTCCGAAACACAAGGGGGCAATATTCTTTTACTTTAAAATGTGACGGCATGTTTTCTCTTAAACATTTAATAACACCAAACAAATGTTAATCTTTAACAAATTGAATATATTTCTAATTTTCTTACTTGTTAAATAGGTGATTATCCACCTTAATTTTTGAATAAGCACGGAAGTCGTCTGGCAGAAGCATTACAGGTATGTTTACATGACTTAATTCATTAATCTGGAAATATTTAACATTTTTTTATTTGCTTCTTTAATTCAAATAATTAACGTACAGTGTGATTTATTCCCCACATGAACACACTTAGAATCGGTTCATTGGCTCTAAATAGTTTAACCTTTTGATGCTTCACCCTAAAGTGTTTTTTTTTCAAAATGCGGGGCTGCGATGTCGATGAGATCTTCTTATCCATGTTTGGGCTGGCTTATGCGGCTTAGAATATACAATAGATTAAACATATTAACATTAAGATAAGAAACAAATAAAAATTGGAAAAAAGTTAGTCACACAGAAATAACACTACAAACATCGCAATATATGTATGCATGCAAATACACATGCAAGTAAATTCGCTTAAAAAGTAGAGAACTTTACAAAATCAATTACGAATGAACGTATGTTAAATGTACATATGTATGTCATCGAATGCAATTTGTTTACTACTGTATGCATGTACACATATGTACTAACAATATAGTACTGCACCATACGCATATGAATTACATTTTCTTAAAACTCAAAGCACACCGCTTTCATAATAAAGTAAGTTTACTTGTGACAATTGTAAAAACTGTATTTTATTTTTTTTATCGATTTTTTATTGGGTACTTTCTTGCTTCTGCACAGAAACAACTTATAGTTTACATAAATTTATAAAACTAAAAACTATATCGATAAATTCAGATATGTTTTTTGTGTTTCACATATCGATACACACAACAGTTTTTGGTTCATCATTGTAATACCCGCTGCACACAGCCACTTAAAGCAGGCCATCCACAGGCCAATTTGTTCGGCGAACATGTTCGTGTGTTCGTCGTTGGTGGTAGTGTTCGCGTTCAATTTTCATAGAAATTTGTTCGACATTTTGTTCGACAAAGATAGAAACGATTCTATCTTGCCTGTGTTCGCGAAAATGTTCGTCGAAAAAATTCGACTGTGGATGGCCTGCTTAAGGGGTTTTATACACTTGTATAAGAAGAAAAACCCTCTTTACTTGAGCAGGCCATCCACAGTCGAATTTGTTTGGCGAACATTGTTCATAGAAATTTGCTCGACAAATTCGCGCGAAAATGTTCGCCGAACAAATTCGACTGTGGATGGCCTTTTAAGCCCAAAAAACATACCCAAAAAGCCCCTCCAAACCAAAAATGAAAATATTGTTTTTACCTTTTTGGTAATAGTCAGAAGAGGGGTGACTCCAGTTCTTAAGATATCACTGTCCATCGAGGATATTTAATTCGCAGTTGTAGGTCTGGCCTATTTATTTTAACATCGAACGGAAACCCCTTATGGTTTTTGTTTAGCAAAACACATCAAAATCCTAGAAAAGGCTACTTTGTTTATATAGCAAAACACGCATCTTTAAAATTCAATTGCAAGAGAACCAGGCATTTCCGCCGATAATCTTACGCACGTAAAGCCACAAACAGCAAAGAAATCAACTGGCGCCAATTTTAAAATTGCTGTTGGCATCGCCATGCTGTTGGCATGGCGATATGTATTGCCGCAACTCCTACAGGAAGTTTTCCATTGGTTTTTGGGGTTTTCCTTCCATTTATAGTTTGTTATTGGCACACCTCTTCTGCACAATCACAGCCAAAGATCAAATTTTCTATTCATTGGGCCGCGGCTAAAGGCCGCCATTTCCTTAGCTCATCTGAGTACCGCGGTGAAAAAGGGCTCCAGCTAATGGCCTTAGCTACCTATTTCCTCTCGCTTACTCCTATGGTTAGCTAGCGGTTTTCGTCGTACTGAGTTCTGGGCTTAAGAAATCGCGCTCCATCGAGGGTAAGTTTTTCACGATTTTTCAGGAACAGGCCCCTCTTCTAGACTATTACCAACTCTTTTATGCATATGTAATCAGTTGTAATTCAAATACTACAATCACATATCAAAGTCCCATAATTGAGTTCTAACCATTTCCAGGAATAACAAGAATGGAAATGGAAACGGAATGTAGAAAATTGTACACAAATAATGCTCTATTATTTGAAGGGATGGATTCATAATTGATCTTTAGTTTTTATATTTTATTACTAATAAACGCCTATACACAAGGACAAATACACAAGAACAAGTGCCGTTAATGTTTCATGTTCTCAGCAAATCTATTCCACATATAATTTTTAAACAAGCCCGACCAGCTGTGTGTAGCATTTACATTTCGTAGCATAATAGCTATTTAACAGATGTGCCAATGGAATTACGATAAAACTTTCGCATATTTATACGTAGGTGCCAATCGTAGAGCGCAATAAACTTTTTCGATACAATCGACTTTGATCTAAATCAGAATTTGGTCGCTGTTGCAAAAGCGCCTGTTCACCGAATAAACTGTAAAAACGACGTTGCTACTTAAAATATATTGTCAAAGTGTGACACTTTATAGCATGGCTGCACTGCAAAATTTTTCTGCATTTGAAATGTACAATATTCAATATACAATTGAGGGGCGTTTTCTGGGCTTTTCTGCCAATTGAAGATACTTTTATTAGTCCAGAAATATAATATTTTCCTGCTAACGCCTTTTTATACCCGTTATTCGTAGAGTAAAAGGGTAAATTGTATTCGGGTAAAGGTTTTTTAACAGGAAGATGGAAGCGTTTTTGACCCTATAAAGTATATGTTTATATTCTTGATCAGGATTACTAGTCGAGCCGATTTGGCCATTTCCGTCTGTTTGTCAGTCTACTTTAACCTTAGTTTAAATATTTGATAGCAGTTAACCGTTGTTCTCCGATTTTCAGACCAACAAATAAATACCACAAAATTAAATGACTGCCCAAAATATTTAAACATGCTTAACACGTATGATAATAATATTACCCTGGGTTATTTAACAGCAAAGTTCTTTATTAAACGCCACTAAATATAAATGTCGTCTAGCAATGCTGTCCAAGAATATTCATACATACATATATACTTTAACCGCTAAGTCAAAATCAAATTACCTATGACTTCTGTCTCTCACTTTTATTGATGTACGTACGAATTCCACTAGAAGAGATTATTGAGTACGCCCAGTTAAACTGTTAAACTTTATAGTATTTAATCTTAATAATGACAATGATCAGTTTTTGTACTGCCGGGTGCATTTACATATATGTACATATGTATATATTTTCCCTGATGACACGATATTGATTCGATTACTTACTGGCTTTTTTCTCACCGCTATTAAAAGCACGATTTACATATATACATACGTACGTACGATCACTTACTGTCATTTTCTCACCACTATTGAAAGCTCTAGCCATGTTATGACATTTTAGGTATTCATAAGTGGATCCGCCTGTTCGGCTGCAATGACGCGTGCATATGTGGTTTTGAAAATTAAGACAACATAATATTTGTCTAATTTAGTTATTGGAAATATAATATTTTCATTTGAAAAATAAATGAGCATTTGTCTAGTTTCTCCATCGCAAATATGACGGAATCTGGAATCGATTTGGGCTTCGATATGGAGTTCGATCTAAATATTAGTCTGTTAAATGATAACGAAAATATGGATTTCCTACCAAATGTTACTGTAGCAGGCAGTTCTGAGAATATGGAATTCTATGAATTAAAGTCGTCAACTCGCTGTTTACGGTCTGATGAAATGTAAGTAGCTTGTAATTCGTATATAATTATAAAAAAACTAATGTATAATCTATGTACATACATACATACTATGTACGTTGTCAACGCTTAAGCGCATGTTAATTTATATCTTCATGATCGGTATATGTATCTATGCATACATATATTATATTAAAGTACATGTGTACACGCATATGTACATACAATGTACATATGTACGTATGTAAGCTTGATATTTGAAGTATGATTAGCGCTATTTTATAATCTTATCAGGCAAACATATAGACATGTATGTATGCATGTGTACGCATAGACATGCATACATATGTACATATGTATGTTTAAAACCCAAAACACAAAATTTAGACATACAAATGTATGTGTGTAGGAATACATATGTACATAGATACATACATACCAACTGAAATACATATGAATCTAAAACTAAATAGTTTAATATATGTACTTATGCATGTATGTATAAGAACAACTTGATATAAGATCTGACATGGATTTCTTACAAAAGTTACATTATTTGCTTTTGATTAGAAAACTGAAAGCGTAAGCAAATCACTATATTTTTATAAATGACATTGATCTACAAATATACATACATATGTACACATATTCATAGCTACATACATACATATGTCTAGAAAAGAAAAAGTAAGTGAACATATGTATGTATGTACATTAGGGTGGACTTATTTTGTATAAAATTTCTAAGGTCATACTCTCACCCTCTTATAAATTGCATTTTTTTATCCTTAATCCATAAAAGAAAGAAAAAGTAAAAAATAATTAGTTTCAGGCGGTGCGCAACGGGTTTAAAGTTTATTACGCATATTTCAGATTCATCTAGATGCCGTAAACCTGATTTTATACTTTGACAGTGTTTCAAAAAGTATCTTAATCACTTTCCCGAGATAAGTCGTTGATAAAATTCAAGTTCCTGGCAGACTTAACTTAAGCAACTTAAAAATAATAGTTAGCATTTCTTTTACCATAACTTTTATTGGCGAACGCAAAAGTTACAGTTAATCTTCAAAATTATAATATAGAATCTCTATTTTAGTGTGAGTCACACAAAAAAAAAACATGGTGGGTCGGGGATCGAACTCGGTCCTTTTTGTTCGGAGACAGAAGCTCTACAGGCTAGGCTACGTCCCACTATTAATAAATATGAAATAAACTTCTAGTTGACTCTTTTATTCGAACGGAATAAAAAAGTTGACAAGTTAAGGAAGGAATAAATATATTACAATTCGTACAAGTTATTTTACTGAAACTTTAGGGCCATTGCGCACCGCCTAAACGTTGATATAAAATTTTTCTGTTTTCACATACATTTTTTTTGGCACATAAACCTACCATTTCAGATGCTGAGCTCAATAGACCTTAAAAATGTCCACCCAAATGTACATACATACATCGATGGCTAAAATATTAATGAAAATAAGAAAAGAAATTATAAATTATAAATTATAAATTATAAATTATAAATTATAAATTATAAATTATAAATTATAAATTATAAATTATAAATTATAAATTATAAATTATAAATTATAAATTATAAATTATAAATTATAAATTATAAATTATAAATTATAAATTATAAATTATAAATTATAAATTATAAATTATAAATTATAAATTATAAATTATAAATTATAAATTATAAATTATAAATTATAAATTATAAATTATAAATTATAAATTATAAATTATAAATTATAAATTATAAATTATAAATTATAAATTATAAATTATAAATTATAAATTATAAATTATAAATTATAAATTATAAATTATAAATTATAAATTATAAATTATAAATTATAAATTATAAATTATAAATTATAAATTATAAATTATAAATTATAAATTATAAATTATAAATTATAAATTATAAATTATAAATTATAAATTATAAATTATAAATTATAAATTATAAATTATAAATTATAAATTATAAATTATAAATTATAAATTATAAATTATAAATTATAAATTATAAATTATAAATTATAAATTATAAATTATAAATTATAAATTATAAATTATAAATTATAAATTATAAATTATAAATTATAAATTATAAATTATAAATTATAAATTATAAATTATAAATTATAAATTATAAATTATAAATTATAAATTATAAATTATAAATTATAAATTATAAATTATAAATTATAAATTATAAATTATAAATTATAAATTATAAATTATAAATTATAAATTATAAATTATAAATTATAAATTATAAATTATAAATTATAAATTATAAATTATAAATTATAAATTATAAATTATAAATTATAAATTTTTTAAATTTATCTAACCCTATTTGAATTTATTTATGTACATTGTACATTTGTATATTCTGAAATGTATATCTAAATATTCTTCTCATAAAACAAACTTGTATACATATTAGTTGTTTACTCTTATAAATGCAGAGTACGTACATATGTACATATATAGAATGAATACAAAATTGTAAGGTGGTTTTCGATGCTAAGAGGTAACTCTCGATCAACTCTTATTTAATAATCTTCTATAGCTACAGTTATAAGAACAAGTTAACATGTTTTTACAACTCGTGCAAGAACTTTCACAATATTTAAAGCCGCCTAATAATATTAATTTACATATAACCTGTGCAAAATTTCTTAGAGAGCCGGCTAAAAATTGAAGAACCTTACATTTTTGGGAAAACTTTTTGGTATTATTTTGCGAAAGCATGCGTACACCAGGCCCTCTTTTCACATTTGTCTAATAGATCCAAGATCAAGGTCTTTGTAATACTCTAAATAGTTTGTCGACTGTAAAAAAATGTTTTCTTACTGGAGCAAAAAAAGTATAACAAGCAAAATTGAAAGGAAAAAGACTGAGGAAGATATGTCTATAAGCGAAAATACCTTACCAACAGAAGTTAAAATGGATAAGCATAAAATTGCACAGCAAACCACAGATAAGCATGTCCTGGAGTTTCAAGATTTTCTAAGACGTGTTCAGACGTTACAGATGTCACATATTGAGCCAAGCGAAAACCTAGACTTAATAGTCAATCGGCCCAATCTGTGTAGTTCCACAGCTATTGAAGTCGGGGAGGAACCCCCGACTATACCAGAAGCTGATAATATTGGTAAAGCAAATCCTACATCAGTTCCGAGTTTAAATGAATGTGATTATATGCCTTTGGCTACTACAAATATACGAGTAACAGTTGGTATCGATAAAGATTTAGAAATGATTCTTGAAATGGATCCGAGTATTGTAGATTTGGGTGATATTAGCATTGCCGATGCTACAGAGCCGCGCATAGTGGGTTTACCTCCACTTTCGGGTGGGTAGGTATATTGACCTTTTATTGCGGTCATACAAACATTTTTCAGTTTTGTAAAATTCTTAAAAAATTAATACGTAATTTACAGACCAACATTCAAAACTGCCACTCCCACGTCACGGACCCAACTGAAGCTTCAGTTACAACGGGAACAACATCAACAACAACAACAACAAATGATGATACAGCAACAGTCTCTGGATTCGCCAGACCCAAAATTGCACCTATTGTTTGGCAGTGAACAGGGATCAATGGAATCGGAATTCATCGACAGCGGTAGTACCAGCGCTTGTGGCAGCGGGTCATCTAGTCTAGAACAAATGTCACAATTAGTGCAAATGGATATAAATTTAATTGAGTCGTCAAGTGCAGTTAAACTTAAAGTTCCTCTTCAAAGTATTGGTGTAGATGTGCCACCCCAAGTGCTGCAGGTAAAAAATATATTCTCTGGCTTTAAAAAATATAACTTAATAAAATAATTTACAGGTCAGTACAGTGCTAGAAAACCCGACTAGATATCACGTTATTCAAAAACAAAAGAATCAAGTGAGACAATATCTTAGCGAATCCTTTAAGCCATCTATATGGGGATGTCATAACAGCGAAGTAAGTCGTTAGCCTTGTTTGACTGAAATATAAAATTATATTAAGATATCTTTTTTAAACCATAGATGAAAATGGCAAATAACTCTGCGTCGACAGGTAATCTTCAGAGTTCATCTTTAGACAAAGGCCATCCATTGGAGCGTACAAATAGTTACGGATATGATACGGCTATTAGTGCTAAAAGATCTATGCAATCTGACGACTCAATGCCCATTTCCACATTTGAGAACAGTTTTTCAAGAAATGATAACTTAAATCCCAATGAACGTATTAACCAAGTTTCTGGAGAGTCAGCTATGGCACAAAAAACCAACCAGTTGGGATTTGCTAAAGCTAATTCAAGTCAAAGTTCCTCTACAACGCGCCCTTCTTCAGGAATGGTTAATTCAATAAGGATTTCCAGTACAGCAAGTTCGTTACAGTCTACTTCAGCACCTATTTCGCCGAGCTTAAGCTCGGTTGCAACAAGTGCATCTGAGGTAAGTAAAAAAACAAGTGAGAACGCTATAGTGGGGGGCCCCTACTATCAGATATCCGTTACTCAGCTAAATGGAGTGCGAGGGAGATGGATATATAAAACTATGATCGCGCATAACTTTTTAACTAATGGTCCGATTTGAATAATTTCTTCTACATTTCGTATTGATAAACAGGACAGACAGGACAGACAGGACAGACAGGACAGACAGGACAGACAGGACAGACAGGACAGACAGGACAGACAGGACAGACAGGACAGACAGGACGGACAGGACAGACAGGACAGACAGGACAGACAGGACAGACAGGACAGACAGGACAGACAGGACAGACAGGACAGACAGGACAGACAGGACAGACAGGACAGACAGGACAGACAGGACAGACAGGACAGACAGGACAGACAGGACAGACAGGACAGACAGGACAGACAGGACAGACAGGACAGACAGGACAGACAGGACAGACAGGACAGACAGGACAGACAGGACAGACAGGACAGACAGGACAGACAGGACAGACAGGACAGACAGGACAGACAGGACAGACAGGACAGATAGAAGAAGCTCATTTGGAGGAAGCCTATCAGGAACGCATTCATTAAAAACAAGGAAGGAAGCTAGCTTCGGCCAGCCGAAGCTTATATACCCTTGCAGATCATTCCTATTCATTTACAAAAACATTAAATTTAAATAAACTTGCGTATATGTTACAACAATCCAAATTTTAGCTGCTTTCGTATTACTTTGGCATTAATATTTTAGTCCTTCCTATGGCAGCTATATAATATAGCCGTCCGAATTTTGTTAAACTTAATACGAAATTTTGAAATGTTAAAGAAAAGCCATATCCCAGAGAAGAAGAGAATGTAATAAAAGTCAACAAAGATATAATTTTTTTCCTATTATTTTCCATTTAATTTTCCGACCGTTCCTATGGCAGCTATATGATAAAGTCACCCGATTTTTGAGAAACTTGATTCGAAATTCAGAAATATTTAAAAAATAGTATTCCTAAAAGTAGAAGGTAATATTTCAAAAAACACCAAAGCTACTTTTTTAGGTTTTTTTTTTTGATCCGTCCTATAGGAGCTATAAGATATAATTGTCCGATCCGGTCGGTTCCTACATATATACTACCTGCAATAGAAAGAAGACTTTTGGGAAATTTTGAGCCCGATAGCTTCAAAACTGAGAGACTAGTTTGCGTAGAAACAGTCGGACAGACGGATATGGCTAGATCGACTCGTATTATCATGCTGATCAAGAATATATATACTTTATGGGGTCGGAAACGTCTCCTTCACTGCGTTGCAAACTTCCGACTGAAATCATAATACCTTCTGCAAGGGTATAAAAAGTGTTTAGAACGCTATAAAATAGTTCAGTTGCACTTTTAATTTATTTGATTGTTTTTATCCCAGCGCTACAAGCATGTAAAATTTGAAATTTGGTGTTCTTAAATAGTCTTAAAATTATCTTGCAGTGCTTTTTTAAATTGAGTTTAGTTACTAATTGCCTTGATAGTGTGTGGAAGTTGGTTCCAATTGCGAACAGCATATACAAGTAACTGCCTGCTTGTGTATAGGTACTTATACTTAATGCTTATTATGTTTCTGGTTCTTCTTGACGAACTAAAAATAAGTTTTTCATACAGATACGACGGCTCTTGTTTGCTTATAATTTTATGGAGTAGTAATAGGGCCCTAAGGTTTGTCCAGGATTGGAGTGGCATGTTAAAGATTTTAATTGTAACGTCACTTACATGGTCAGCTCTCTGTCTGTTATAAATATATCTTGCCACATTATTAAAGGCTACCTGCAGCTTGCGCTGGGATACATTCATTTGCAGATTTTGGAACCAGTATAATTTTTGCTAGTTTCCAAGAGTTGGGAAATATTGATTGTGTCAAGGCAATATCTCTAAAGATTATAAAATAAAACAAGGTTTTTTAAGGGGATACGCCCACAGCCCAAACCGTAAGAGCTAGAGCAGCCAAATTTTTGCAGAGTATTCCATTGGGGGCGTAGGCGCCCACCAAGATCCCACATGTCCCCCAGTGGCCCAAATTAGCTCCAACATTAATATTAGTATAAAAAAAATTTGGTCTATTTGAATACCTAACTTCTAAAGTGGTTGGAATTTTGAAGTTTTGAATTTTGCCGAATTGCCCCAGTGGCCCCAATCCGCTCCAACATTAATATTTGTCCGAAAAATTTGGTCTATTTGAATGCCTAACTTCTAACGTGGTTGGAATTTTGAAATTTGGATTTTGCCGAATTTTAGATTTTGAAAAGGCCTAATTAGAAATTTAAATGTAATTTCGATATTCCCCATAATTTGGAGGCTACATTTAAAGTTAACTTTTCGATTTAAAAAATCTAACCCGCTGCTCCGATCAAGGTGATTTTTGGATCATTAGTTATGCTATACCCAAATGCTTAAGTTTAATTTTTCAAGTTTTTAACATTTTTTTGTAGTATTTTTGAATAATTTATTTAGATTTTCTTTAGAAGATCATGCAAGATGATTTACTCGTATAACACTATCTCTTAGACGGTTTATCGAATAAAATAAAAAACCGCGAGGTCTTCAGAAGATAAGGCCATTGTATATATTTACTCGTAGAGGCTTTATCTTACAAGACTTAAAACCGCGAATTATTCAGGAGAGGATGGCCATTGTATATATTTACTTGTATAACAGGTGCTAATAATTACGGTAATTAGTATATATATGTATTTTTAAATAAATGTTCTATATATTGCCTTAAATACTTTAAATGTGTAAGGCAAGGGAAAGGCAGAAATGTCAAAAAAAAATACCGTTTTCACTGAGCATTTCACAGTTTTTTGGGACCGTTTCATAAAAAAAAAATCGTTTTTTGAAGGACCGAAAATAGTTATTCCCAGTTGAGAACGCTCTTCCGAAAACCGAAAAAAACTGAAATGAAGTGTTTCGCTCATACCGAAACCAATTTTTAAGTTTTTTTCGGTTTTGTTCAGACCGAGACAGCAAACGAAAAAATGATCAACTGTTTTTTACATGCTCTGGTTTATACCCGTTACTTGTTGAGTAAAAGGGTATATTGTATTCGTGCAAAAGTATGTAACAGAGATAAGGAAGCGTTTCCGATTCTATAAGGTATAGATCAGGATCATTAGCCGAGTCGAATTAGCCATGTCCGTATGTCCGTCTGTCTGTCCGTATGAGCGCTAAGATCTCGGAAACTATAAAAGCTAGAAGATTGGCATTTTGCATGCAGATTCTTGGAGTTCCTACGCAGCGCAAGTTTGTTTCAGCTGAGGGTCACGGCCCCTCTAACGCCCACAATCGCCTTTAACGGTTTTAAAAAAGGTGTCTGGCGCCCACCCCTTTAAAGATTTCGGAAAAGTAAAAATGCAGTTTTATTGTGTTTAGCAATACCTATCGAAACGTAAAAGAAACTTTTCAAATCAGACTAGAGCCCTGCATGAATTGATTCAATGAATTATTTTGAATTTTTTTTTTATGTGAATTTGAATTTTGAGTTTAATAGACTTTAAATGAATTGGAATTTTGAGTTTAATGGAACGAATGGCATGCATTTCAAGATAAAAGGGGCATTTAAAGAAAAAGAGGCATAAATTTGTGGTTTAATCTGCTTGAATTTAATACACTTCGCAGTTAACATCGATTTTTAAAATTTTTTTAACTTTTTGTTTTGTAAAGAAAGGACTAACAAATTCTGGCAAATTCAGAAAATGCATAAAGTTGATTAATTTAATTCGAAATTAATTCGAAAATTAATTAATTCATTTCATATACAATTAAATTAAATAAATTAGAATTTTCATCGCTTACTACAATACAACAAAAATTAAATGATTAACGCATGGCTCTAAATCGGACCATTCGTTAAAAAGTTATGCGCGATTAAAGTTTTATATCTCCACCTTCCTCGCACTCCCTTTAGCTGAGTAACGGGTATCTGATAGGCGGGGACCCCACTATAGCGTTCGAAATTTTCAGTTTATGGAATGTTTGTTGATTATTTGTTTGTAAGAATATCAATAATTTAACGTTTAATGCGATATTTTTCGATATTTCGATATTTCAAATTTCATTTTTTCGTACTTTAAGGTATTTTTAATACATTGATTAAGACATTTTTGTCGACATTTTTCCCGATAGCCCAATTTTTTGTTTTTTTTTTGTTTTTCCTTACATTTTTGTTGCCCTTCGTGACAATGTATATTGCCATCCACATTGATATAGGATAGTAAAAATGAACGGCAGCAATATTGTTTATTCTCCTATAAAATTTAGAAATTGTAATTATCAATACAGTACAAGCGTCATTATTTCAAGATAAGAGAGATATATTTATATTTACAATTTTAATGTAATAAAATTCTACCATTAAAATAGTCAGTTTATGTTATTTCTGTTTAATACCTTGTCAATTATTATTTACAGCTACCATCATTCGACAGCGATGTAAGTATATTAGGGGTCACTAAAATGTCATGTCATTTAAAGGGTTTTCTACTTTTATTTGAAACTGAATATTATTTTCGTTTCAGCCAGATGACCTTTTTGATGATATTTTACAAAATGACTCGTTTAACTTTGATACAAATTTCAACTCCGAGCTTTCAATTAAACAGGAGCCTCAAAATTTAACTGACGCTGAAATGAATGCAATGGCAAAAGACAGACAAAAGAAGGATAACCACAATATGAGTAAATATAAAACATTCAACGATACTTATTTATAAATGATTTTATAATTATATTGCATTCATTTTAGTTGAGAGAAGACGCCGTTTCAATATCAATGACAGAATCAAAGAGCTTGGTACCCTTTTGCCAAAGGGCAGTGATGCATTTTACGAAGTTGTTCGTGATATTCGTCCAAACAAAGGAACAATCTTAAAGTCCTCTGTTGACTACATTAAATGCTTGAAACACGAGGTGACTCGCTTAAGACAAAATGAGTGTCGTCAACGTCAAGTGGAGTTGCAAAATCGCAAACTCATGTCTCGAATAAGGGTATAATAAACCTTACGTAGTAGGAATTGTTACTTAACGAATTTTTTTAGGAGTTGGAACTACAGGCGAGGTCCCACGGAATTTCTTTATCAGACTACCACTTAACCTCAGTATCGGCGCCTACCCAACCTAACGCATATCTTAAAAGTTCAAGTCTGTCTCCTTCGGTTTCTCGAAGTCGTCGATCACTTTTTGACCTCCCAGTTGAAAAAAAAGTAAGCTATGAGATATAAAATACTAATTGTAAATATACTAATTATAAATTTAAACTTTTTTATAAAGATGCAAGTAATGAACAATACCGATGTAAATATGGCAATGAATCAGATAGATGAACTCATGGAGGATTGCAAGCACCCAGTACAAGGCGGCGACCCGATGTTGTCTTCCCATAGCCACATGCCTACCGCATCAGAATCACCATCTTCAAAGCATTTAAATTGTGCAAGTTTTGAACCAAAGATTGTCTTGAAGGCTGATGCAGGCCTTTTTAGAGGCAAGTCAAATTTAGTAGCAGATGACTCTTGCAGTATAAATTGCAGTACTTCATGCTATATTCAGCACCAGTCAACACACGAGGGTCACCGAAATCATTGCCACCAACCTAGCTTAAGGGGAATTCATAGTTTATCCGATTCAGTCCAAAACTCTGAGTTTAGTAGACTTAAACATTGCGATGATCCACTTTTGTCATCTTCCCATAGGTCTCTTGGCACAGTAGAAGAAGATCAACATAGTTCTGTTGATATGTCTGCGGTAATGATAAACGACTCACTCTCCTCTTTGGTAGATGACAACCACAGTGAGCCCATGCTTCTCACCCCTGACACCTTAGATATTGATTTGTAAATTAACAAAGTTTAAAATTTATGTAGGAACGCTCTTAGTATTTTTGTTAAATTTTTTTGTAGGTGTATCTCTCAAACGCAAGTTCTGAAGAATAAATACGATTCAATCAAATGTCTTAAAGGATGTTTTAAGATAAAACGCTCAATAATATAATTAGACCGGTTCTTTTTGTTAGTTTATATGTTATATGATGGAAACTTAAAACGGTATAACCGCAAAAAATATAATATATTTGTTACTTAAGTTTAAAGAATAGGAAACTTGTGGACTGTAAGGAAACAAACAATACATAAATACTTAATTCCAAAAAGGTATATATTCTTAAACATAATATACTGAAAATCCAGTTTGTAAAATTGTTAAGTTTTCGTTGTGCCTACACTGACCCGCGCGATATTTATTTTGCCATTTGAGTTTAAATTCAAGCTGGACCCTACCACAATTTCTAAAGTGTGTATATATCAGAATAATACAAAAAAACAAGGATGTCATTTATTAATAACTCTTTTGCCGGTCATGGCAGATAAATTTTAATGTTTCGATTTCAAAAACATAAATAAATTGTTTCAGTTATGATTAGTTCGCATCATCCTCTTCTTTTGAAACGCCACTTCAATTGAACTGTTGTGATAAATATTTGTATTAGCATTGACAAATGTATTATGTATAAAAATAAGAGTTAGGTTGCTAAAAAATAAAAAAAATGTTTTTCCATTCTCGACATTTTTTGTTGTATTAAATTTTTTCTAAATATGTTGGCCTAATATGTATGTACTATCAAAATTGAAATAAAGTGACACGCCTTAATGTCGAAAATTATTCAAAAACAAGAAAGGAAGTTATCTTCGGTCAGCCGAGGCTAATACACCCTTGAAGATATCCTTATTTAAAATGATGATTTTAAATTGTCAAAAATTAAAACGCCTACTTCCTACAAAGTTACAATGTTTTTTTTATTATTTTATTTGTTTATTCCTATGGGAGTCATAAGGTCCGATCCAGCTCGTTACGACATATGTACTACTTGCAATAGAAAGAAGACTTTTGGGAAAGTTTCATCACGATAACTTAAAAACTGAGAGACTTGAGAAACGGACAGACGGACATGGCTAGATGGACTCGGCTATTGGTGCAGATCAAGAATATATATATTTTATGTGGTCGGAAACGTCTCCTTCACTGCGTTACAAACTTCTGATTGAAATTATAATACCCTCTGCAAGGGTATAATAACACTGTGTTAAAAAATTAGTGATTTTTAAATTTACCTCGATGGATGCTATATTTTTGAATTCGTTACGAATTCCCAAGTTAAACTGCGTTTACCAAAAAGTTTCCCGACGAAAGGATTCCTAGCAGAAGGACCTCAAAGTTCGAAAAAGGCTGAAAGTGGCGAACTTTTCGAGGGTAAGACAGCCAAACGGATCCATTTTAAAATATTTTAAAAGTTACACTCCTTATCTTTCGATCCCCATACTGAGAATTATTTTAGGATTTAGGATTTTTTTTAAGGGAGAAATAAAGAAAAGAAAAGGTAGCCATAAAACGTAAAAACACAGTCATAAAAATTAATTTCTAAATTTTAGAAATCTCGCCATTAAATCTGCCTACCTTTAAAAATAGAAAAAAACTTTCTTTTTATTAGAAAATTTGCCTTTAAATATAGAAAGCCTTTCTAGATAGAAAAATGAAAATCTCATGTTTTTGTGCTGTCGCAGCAAAACCATTTCCTACGTGTTTAAGGGCGAAATCGCCTTTGAATTTGTGAAAGAAATTGCCTTGAATTTAAAAAAGTAGCCTTTGAATTCCTTCGGGTACCGAATGTTAACGACAGAAAAAACGAAGTAGGACGTCGTACATTTGTACATATACATAGATGTATGTGTAGAGTTCTATAATTACTTAACTTTATTACTTCCATTACTCCCTTTATTTGTCGCAGTTATTGGAATTATTAAAATTATAGAAACTGTTGTCTTATATGGCGGGAATCAAAGCTGATTCCATAATTCCTAGAAGGCGACCTATTCCTAGAATACAAAGTATTAGTTCTCTCTTGAGAGCGAGAGCGGAATATTAGCGAGACGGTGTTGCCAGAGGCGTTCTCGTTGCACAGACACTGCGATTTGAACTCTTGTCGCGATCGGGACTCGCTTCGCGAATTAAAATGAATAACCCGGAAAATGTCAGTTCTCCGATATCAGAAGCGGCCCTGCCCCAAAACAGTCCAAGTGTTATGGCTGCATTAAAGGCTTAGAATCGTGCGTTAATGGAACTTGTAAAAAAAATGAACACAAGTGGGCCGGTATCGGAAATGAAAAATACTTGAATAATGTTGCCGAAATTCGATCCTGATAGTGCGGGCGCTGATGCAAGTGCGTGGTGTAATACCGTCGAATTAATTTTCGCTGAGCACATGCTTACAGGAAGTGCTCTTGTCATGGCCCTAAGCAAAGCTATGCTAGGAAGTGCGTCGCAGTGGTTAGCGCAAATTTGTTTCAGCGGTTGCAGGAATTGTTCGTGCAACGATTTGTCGGAATTGAGACCCCGGCTGCAACTTTGGTGAACATTTTTAATGGGCGTCCTAACTCATGAGAGAATATTCCTGAATACTGTAGCTGCTTTGTGACGTCTCTTATGTCTAAATTCAAATCTATAGAATTTGAAGAATTCGTCGTGTCCATCTTTTTGACACACCTTTCCAACTTGGATCCTTTTGAAATCGATGTTTACCGTTAAAACCCGCAACGATCTAAAACAACAACTAAAGGCGCATGTGTATGCAAGGCGAAGCGAATCTGTGGGTGAAATCGAAGTCGATAGGAAGAAGATGAAGATGCCATCTCAAGTTAAGTGTCATCACTGTGGGCAAATTGGGCATAAAATCGCCGACTCACAGTGGCGCCTTGGGCCAAAAAACGTGCAATAAATCACTTTTTCGACTTTGTCCTAGAAAGTTGCGACCCATACCAATCGACAGGTAATTGATCCACTATTACAAATATGTAACCCTTTTTCAAAAAACTAGGCATCGAATCGCTTTGCTTCTTTTTTCCACGGATTGGTGTGTTAGTTAAGAGTAAAAAAAAGTAAAACATATTGCAGTTTGCCATCCGCATCTCTTAGTTATGCGTTATTTGCGAAACGTCCATTTCTTCCATATTTTTCAACTTTGATGGAAAATAAAAAAAAACTTTTTAATACTATTTTTTGTATACTTCCGTAAACCGTTATTTGGACTTTCTTCTTGATATTACGAAAGTTGTAGCTGCGTCCGCCTGCGTCCGCGGTTTTAAGAGCCAAAAAAGGGAAAAAAGTCATGGTCCAAGAAATTGCATATGGCGCTACCTTGTGAAATGACCATCTCTATTCATGGGAAACGTTTTTTATGTTATTATTGATTGTCAAATGGGGATTTTATTTTAAAATTTTTATATGTTTTGCCTGGCAATTAGTTATCAAAAATATTAAAAAACCGAGGCGTTACCTTCAGGTAGTATGCAAAGGTAAATTATGCAGGTATACATGTACAGGTACATACAGTAGTATGTAGAATCAAAACAACATATAACTGTCCTCTAATTTAGCAGGTGCATACAGGTAGGCATTCATTGACAGAAAAATATAAGCTTGCAGTCTCCTACAAAGTGAGAGCGCAGATTATAAAATCGGTTGCTGGGGCAAGTCCGCTGTGACTTATAAGGATTAAGGAAAGGACTTATAAGGAAGGAACTTATTAAAAAGTATGGCTTGGAAGAGGCATTGGCTTTATTTATGGACTTAGAACTTTCTAAAGAAAAGTATGAGATATTACGGAAATCTTTACTGCGGCACGGAGCCCACCTTTTACCTGGATACAAGCATATTTCAAAAGCAAAGGAAAGTTCACGACCACCCAATACGGAATTTACGGAAGTATCTGCGAAAACCAATTTCCAGGATCTTATGAATCACACAGCAAAACGAATTCTGGAAAGTCTTCCTGTAAATGAGATGGAAAATCTTCCGGAAAAACTGACATTGATCAGTAAATGGGGCTGCGATGGATCATCTGGACAAAGCGTTTATAAACAAAGGATACCTTCCGATGACCCTACAGTATCGGACGGAAATATGTTTATGGCATCCGTTGTTCCATGGTTGACGGAAAAGTCGTTAATGAACTGACAAATACTAAGTCAACGAAGTCATGCCCAATCTGCAAAAGGACGCAAAAGAATTTTGGAAAAGATTTGAACGATCCTACAGATGAGGAAAATTATGAATATGGAATTTCACCCTTACATGCTCGGATAAGGTGTATGGAGTTCTTGCTGAAACTAGCGTATATTATTCCAAAACACATCAAATAAGGATAAGGAAAGCATCAGAAAGAAGAGAATACAGAACGATTTTTTCAAGGAAGTTGGATTAAAAGTAGATTTCCCTAAATACGGATACGGAAACTCAAATGATGGAAATACTTCGAGGAGATTTTTTGAACAACGTGAAGTTGTTACTTGAATCACTGGAATTAACAATGAAATAGTTAAAAGGTTGGGAACCATCTTAAATGTTTTAAACTGCAAGGAAAAGGTTAACTCTACAAAATACGGAGAATATGCCTCAAAAACGGCATCACTTTTAGAGGAATTGTATCCACAAAAGAAATTGACCCCGACAGTCCATAAGATATTGGCGCATGGAAAAGAAATAATCGAATTCCAGTGTTTGCCAATTGGAGAGCTTTCCGAAACAAATTTTATAAAAAATACAGATTGCTGAATACATTTAAGACATCAAGAAAGAGGGAAAATGAGGATCTGTTCAATATGTTGGCTGCATCTTCTGATCCCCTAATTTCCTCATTGCGGCATGTTAAGTCAGGAAAAGAGTTAGAATCTAGTAATTATAGTCCAGAAATGTTAAGTCTATTGGATTTACCAAGTTTACCAAATTGTGACCATTATTTCAAAAAACATGAAATATATAAATTTTTATTTTTAAAAAAAAACTTCAACTTTTTTTTTGTTTTTTTAGTTTTTAAAAATTAAAACATAAAAAAATAAACTAAACAAAACAACATACAAAAAAAAATTTTTTTTTTTAAAACCCCAATTTTTTTTATTTTTTTTTTTATAATTTTTAAACTAAAAAAAAACAAAAACTTTTTAAAAAAAGTTTTTTTTTGTCGGAAAAAAATGGATTTGTTTTTAAATTCTGACCGATTTGTAAGTACGCCTCTGCCACGCCCACTCCCTGTCTCAAGCAATAATTTGAAAGGTGGATCAATTATCTATCATTTGCCGTTTACATCATTCAATTATCTTTACTGGTTATGATTTATTACCAAAAAAAAGTCAAAAGGCGCCACTGTGCGACTGTCTCAAACGGCGAAATGAAGACCGACACCGGACCAGCGTAACTTCAGGACAAAAGCCTCCACACAACAACAGGACATGCTTCAAATGCGGGGAGCTGGGACATTACGCTTTGGATTGCCCAAAGAATCGTCATAACCAGCAAGAAGTCGACGCTGGGAAACGTGTGAACTTGGTGGTCATAGAACCTAAGGGAATTCTTAAACAATTGGGTGAGTCCATTCCATTTTGTTTCGATTCAGGCTCTGAATGTTCTCTTGTAAAGGAAAGTGTTACAAGGCGAAGTTACAAGGAAAACGTCTATCTAAATCAGTGGTTTTAAGGGGTATTGGATGTGAGCAAAAAAACAAAGAACGAATCTTCTTGATTTCAGTATTTCGTCTTCTCACTTTTTTGAGCACAAACGTTCTTGAAATCAAGAATAAATGTATTCTTGATCTGGTTTTTTGAGAATACATCATTCTTGATTTCGTTAATCAAGCATGAGTACTCTTGAAATCGTCCGCAACTTCGTCTCAGAGATGAAAAAAAATGAGAGAGGTTAAAAATGAGAGAGACATTCTCTCTGGAATTGTTCGGCAAGTTACCGAAGTTCACTTCGGATCTCGTCAAATGCTCGTTTTTTTCGGCCAGTTTCTCGGAATCAGTGAAGCAGTGAAGCGAGCATAATTGAGTGCGCTGACGACTCACACGACACACGTGTGAAGAACCTTCTAGAGAAATTAAACATTTTGAGTGCGCTGCCCTTTCTCAAACGTAAGTGTTTAATAATATTATTAATGTTAATAATAGTGAAAGTGAATTTCCAATTAATAATAGTGAAAATGAGTTTCTAGTATATGTACCTCCTTTGAACATGTACATACATGTGCTGTGAAAAAAGGCACGCCACGCTAAATGCATCTATGCACATATGTATACATATGTACATATGTATGTATGCTTATGCAGCAGCCTTAATGTGTCTAAAATTTGCACAACACGTGCTAAGTTCTTATGTATGAGTGCATTTTCTATTAAGGCCATAAAATTATATTTATGTTTAATACTTTAACTCTATTTTTAGGCGCTGGAGCGAACTACATATGTATGTACATATGAGTGTCTAGAATTCATAGACGAACAAAAGATCAAGGAGTCGATTCCGCCAATTGGAGAAGCTGTTCGCTTGGCGAAATGTTCTACAATTTGTATTATTTATTGTTTTTTAATTTATATATAAATCTTGCAGTTTGTGGGACGTAAGCAGGAAGAGAGCGAGAAACAACCATCGCTGATTGGTATCGATTCACCTAGAGGAGGTAGCACGTTCAAGGTAAATTTTAAACTTAAAATGCTTAGAGTTTATAATAGGGGCCTTAATTTATTGTACGATTTATGTATGTTTATTCATATTCTTATATTTATTCATATTTAATAATGATAAGACTGCTGTAACACTTAAATTTGTTTAGTTATAAGTAATTTGTAATTATGTAATATCTATAATAATAAAGAAAAAAAATAAAATTTTTTGAAAAATTCCTTTTGGAATCAAGAGTGAAACATTCTTGAAATCGAGAAGAACGTATTCTTGAAATCAAGAACGCCTACTCTTGAAATCAAGAATAGTTTCGTCTCGGTAGGGGATATATTACTAAAATCAAGAACACCTACTCTTGAAATCAAGAACGCCTCCTCTTGAAATCAAGAATAGTTTCGTCTCGGTAGGGGATATATTACTAAAATCAAGATCGCCCACTCTTGAAATCAAGAACACCTACTCTTGAAATCAAGAACGCCTACTCTTGAAATCAAGAATTCTGTTCTTGAAAACAAGAATACTTTCTTCTTGGTAAGAGAGACATTATTAAAACCGAGAACGATTTATTCTTGGAACCAAGAACACGTGTTCTTGAAATCAAGTACGCCTATGCTTGTATCCAAGAATTTTTCTTCTTGAAATCAAGAAGACTTATACTGAAATAAAGAATACTTGTTTTCAAAAAAGTATTTTCAAATCAAGAATACTCGTTCTTGATTTCAGTAAAACCGTTCTTGGCTCACTTTTGAGCACGAAAATACTGAAATCAAGAACGTTGAGAACGGTTTTTTTTCTCGGTATACGCAGATCCTCTGTAATGTTAATATTAACGAACATTTTGTAGAAATAATGCTTCATGTTCTTTTCATGTTTAGATATGGCGAGGGGCTTTTATAAAATTCCAATCAGCTCTGACTCGATCGAACGTGCGGCATTTGTAACGCCCGAGGGGCAGTATGAATTCCTCGCAATGCCGGTTAGCCCAAAAAAACGCGTCATCGGTGTTTCAACGCGCCATAATAAAGGCGTTGAGATCGCTAGCCCATTCATTTGTCATCGTTTACATTGATGATGACGTTTTGATAGCCGCAGAAACAAAAGAACAGCCAATAGAAAGACTTGATCAAGTCCTACAAATCTTAATGGAAGCAGGTTTCTCTTTTAATATAAACAAGTGTACGTTTCTGACTCAGCAAATTGACTATTTAGGCTATGAAGTTAGTGCGGGAGAAATTCGACCAAACAGTCAAATCAATTTATTGGATTAGCTTTCTACTTTCGCCAATTCGTGCCAAAATTCTCAGAAATGTTAAAACCATTGTTTCTATTAACTTCCCAAAAATGCAAGGAATTGGCTTGGTAAAGCGAACATGAAACACTGAGGCAGAAAGTAATAGCAATTTTAACTAGTACACCAGTATTGACTATCTTTGATCCCAAACACGCCGTAGAGTTGCACACAGATGCAAGTATGATTGGTTACGGGGCCATTTTGTTACACAGGATAGACAAGAAGCCGCATGTCATCGAGTACTTCAGCAAATGTACATAGCCAGTGGAGTCAAAATATCATTTGTACGAATTAGAAACCCTTGCTGTTGTAAATGCAGTAAAGCACTTTAGGCATTATCTTCAAGGTCTAGAATTTGTCAATTTTACAGACTGCGATTCATTAAGGGCAAGCCGTTTCAAAGCAACATTGATACCTAGGGTACATCGGTGGTGGGGATACTTGCAAGCCTTCCAATTTCGCATTAAGTATAGGAAAGGAGAGACAATGACTAACGGTGGTCTAACGGTGGTCTCTGACAATTGGTTACAAAATGATGAGTTGGAGGAAGAATTACTTAGAACTTACGAGTTGAGGAGGGGCATGCTTCATCGAAAAATTCAACGAAATGGTATAACACGTTGCTTACCCGTAATACCCAGAGCTTACAGATGGGCTGTAATAAGCCATGTACACGAAGCTGTAATGCATTTAGGTTGGGAAAAGACATTGGACAAAGTATATGCGCATTGGTTCGCCAATATGTCGTTTTGTGGAAAATTGTATTACTTGCAAACTATCAAAGGCGCCAAAAGGAAAAGTACAGGCAGAGTTCCATCCAATTCCAAAAATTGCTATTCCCTGGCATATTTTGCACATCGACTTTACAGGAAAGCTGAGCGGCAAGAACGATCAAAATGCATACGTAATTGTTATTATACCCTTGCAAGGGTATTATAATTTCAGTCAGAAGTTTGTAACGCAGTGAAGGAGGCGTTTCCGACCACATAAAGTATATATGTATATTCTTGATCAGTAGCCGAGTGCATCTAACCATGTCCGTCAGCCCGTCTGTCCGTTTCTATGCGAACTAGTCTCTCAGTTTTGAAGCTATCGCGATGAAACATTCCCAAAAGTCTTCTTGCTATTGCAGGTAGTACATATGTTGGAGCGAACCAGATCGGACCACTATATCTTAAGGCTCCCATAGGAATAATCAAACAAATATAAGAAAATTCATTGTAACTTTGTAGGAAGTAGGCGTTTTGATTTTTGACATCTTAAAAACAAAATTTTAAATATGCTCGCTGAATCTGGAATCTTTGGAACTGCACCGATAAAGTGAGCATTAAACTACTGGTATTTACTTTATCTGCAAGGGTATATAAGCTAGCTTCCTTTCTTGTTATAGATGCTTTTACAAAATTAGAATACTTGTATCATACGTTGAACTTAGAAACGGAAAACTGTGTAAGAGCCATGAAAACTGTTGTGTCGTTGTTTGGTTTGCCTATGCGTGTAATTGCCGATCAGGGTAGGTCTTTCGCCAGTTCAGGGTTTCGAGAGTTTTGTACTTCGCAAAAGATTCATCTCCATTTGATTGCTACTGGTGCAAGTCGAGCTCACGGACAGGTTGAGCGAGTTATGGGGACACTTAAAAGTATGCTAACTGCAGTCGAAACGAGTCAACGGTCCTAGAAAGACGCGCTACTAGTAGTCCAATTAGCCGTGAACAGTACAGCAAATCGAGTCAAAAAAATAAGCCCCTTGGAGTTGATGATCGGCAGGGAGGGTAAACCATTTGTTTTGTTGCCCATCACTGAAGATGACGAAATAGTAGACAGGGATAAAGTTAGGGTGCATGCCAAGGACAATATTGATCGTAACGCAGAAGATTGTATGAAACAAAGGCTAAAATTGTAAAGCACCAGGTTGGTGACTTTGTTTTAATAAGAAAGGAAGAGAAAACCAAACCAAACTCGATCCGAAATTTAAGGGTCCCTTTGAAATAATTGAAGTTTTAGAGGGTATCCTATATACATAAGTTAAAGTCTCTCACGAGTAAGCGTCAAGTGTGCACATGAACACCTGCGGTCATTGCCGAATATAGAAGTACTGGCAGAGATTGATGAAGAATTTGATATGGCAATTGATGAAAATGGTCAGACCCAAAGTGGACAAAATTAATTGTAAGAACAAGTAATGTTGTATGTAAGGCTGCACCGAGATCCTGTGTGGATGCTTGGCGGGAGCTTATGTGAGGCTGCACCATGATACTGTGTTAATGCATGGCGGGAGTCAGGAGGACGAGTTGGTTTTTGCAAGTCCAATTGGAAAGTAAGAAAAAATGTGAAAAACGACATGATATAAGTTAATAAGAAAGAATGTTTTGAATGTACCCTTATGAAAATGAATAATTCGAATAATTTAAGTTGAAGTTACTGTTAACAAGAAAGGAAGCTATATATACTTATATACCCTTGCAGATCAATCCTAATAATTTACAAAAACATTAAATTTAAATTAATTTGCGTATATGTTACAACAATCCAAATTTTAGCTGCTTTCGTATTATTTTGGCATTAATTTTTTGATCCTTCCTATGGCAGCTATATAATATAGCCTTCCGATTTTTTATAATTTAATACGAAATTTTGAATAGTTTAAGAAAAGCCATATCCCAGAGGAGAAGAATATGTAATAAAACTCAACAAAGATAAACAATTTTTTCCTATTAATTTCCATTTAATTTTCCGACATTCCTATGGCAGCTAAATGATATAGTCATCCGATTTTTTAAAAATTTTATTCAAAATTCAGAAATATTTAAAAAATAGTATTCCTAAAAGTAGAAGGTAATATTTTAAAAAACACCAAAACTAGAATTATTTTACGGTTTTTTTTTTTATTTTTCTTGATTCTTCTGTTTTAAGATATAGTTGTCCGATCCGGTCGGTTCCGACATATATACTACCTGCAATAAAAAGAAGACTTTTGGGAAAGTTTGAGCCCGATAGCTTTAAAACTGAGAGACTAGTTTGCGTAGAAACAGACGGACATGGCTAGATCGACTCGCCTGGTGCTGCTGATCAATAATATATATACTTTGTAGGGCCGGAAACGTCTCCTTCACTGCGTTGCAAACTTCTGACCAGGGAATCAAACCGAATCTTCGTATTTGGTAAACGGTTGTGTTTTGGTGTTGATGTTTTGGCTCCAGTTCTGGTACCGGTACAGTTAAAACAATTTTAAACATTATTGTAAGAACATTAAAATAATTCGATTTTTTGATAGCAAACATGAAACTTAAGATTTTAATTAAATTTTTCACTTTTTTATTTCTAAGAGTAAAATGGGTTATTAGCTTCCTTAAAAATAAACCGGTTAGAAAGGCACCCAAAATTCCAGACTTACAACTTGTTTGGGCAAAGAGTGTTTCTGCTACAGCGACATTTTCTTCCATAATTTAGTAAATGAGTACCAAAACGTACCGGTACCAGCAATACGGTAATCGGTTCGAAATTAAATATTTATTTTGGTATCGGCACCGGTTCCGGTTCTCTATTAGGAATCGGTTTATTTCGGTTATCGGTTTCGGTTCCGGTTCTGGTTTTATTCCCTGCTTCTGACTAAAATCATAATACACCCTGCAAGGGTATACAAATTATATCTTTGTTGATGAAATGATCTGCAAGGGTATATAAGCTTCGGCTGGCCGAAGCTAGCTTCCTTTCTTGTTCAGAGTGAGACATGACAGATGAATTGCTTAAGTACCTGCAGTGGGAGCACGTGCATCAGCGAAATAATTTGTTTGGCGAAGCTGTAATTTTGATTTAAAACATTCTGAAGGGGCAAAAATGTCCAACAAATGTAAGTACATATTACTTGTATTTTGTTGACTTATTTAGGCACGTAAAAATGTACATTTGTATGTACGCGGTTCACCCGATCTGAGAGCCGATTTTCAACCCTTCCATCCCTTGATCCTCTCTCTTGACCGACGTTTCTCGAACAAAAAATCTTTTTCTTCAAATAGTCATGCTCTGACCTGCTCTCTCGGATCTCTCTCTCTCTCTCTCTCTAAAATTCGATTTTCAACCCTTATATCTTCGTGTTCTATCTGTCTTGCTCCTCTCTCTCACTCTTTTGAGCAACGTTTTCCTATTTCGGGTTTTATTAACATTACATTATTTAAAACGAGGACGGAAGCTAGCTTCGGCAAGCCAAAGTTTTAATACCCTTGCAGATTTCACGAATGAAAATTTGACTAGAATAGCAACATGAATTAATAAACAGCTAAATATTTTATAATTGAAAAAATAAGTTTTTAAAATGTTTCACTCTATTGTTCCTATGGGAGCTATAGGATATAGACGTCCGATTGGAACGCGCGTTTACCCTGATCAAGATATGCATTAAAAAATATGACTTGGAAAGATTAATATCAATAGCTTATACACTGCCCGAAATATCCTGAAAAACATGAAATTTTGACCAATTTCACCCTATTGTTCCTATGGGAGCTATGAGATATAAACATCCGATCATGACGCACTTTTACACTGATCAAGGTATGCATACAGGAATGAGATTGCGAAAGATGCATGTTAATAGCTTTTACACTGCGCCAAATATCTTCAATTTTATGAGTTATATCCGATTGTTCCTATGGGAGCTATAGGATATAGACGTCCGATCGAGTCGATTTTCAAACTTGATCTGCGTACACATGTTTTATGATGACTGTGAAAGTTTTAAGTCGCTAGCTTTTAAGCTGAGCTCGCAAACGCTATTGAAATAGACGGACATGTCTATACCTAAGACCAATATAAGCTCTAAGATGAGTAACGGCCATACATTCGTTTTGCATATGGTGGCGACGAAAATCTCGCTCTCTCCGCTCGCACAAAGTTAAGAGCGAACAAATCAAAAAATAGTGTGCACATGCTTGTGTGAGTAAACACAACTCGTGAGCAAGTGCGTATGTGTGCGTACTTAATTGTAATATATTACTCAATTCACAATTGTGAATACATGTGCACACATACAGTCGTCGGCTGTCGCTGTATGCGTACAAGAGAGCGGCTGGCTCTAGAGCGCTCTCTCGCTGGCTTTTCGCCAGTTGAAAAGCCAGCACCCAAAAATCGTGTGCAAAAAATCGTATGGCGTTATCCATCTTCTTATTCTAATGTCCATGGCTATACCGACTCCCCTATTGATCCTGATCAAGAATATATATACTTTATGGGGTTGGAAACGTCTCCTTCACTCCTTCACAGAAGTTTGTAATTCTGACCAAAATTATAATACCCTCTGCAAGGATATAAAAATGTTGTTTAACTCTATTTTTTCCAGATGAAGGAAGGCGTTGCAAGTGGTTTTTTAAGCCTGCAACTAGATACTGAGTTTTGTGATCACCTTATGTCATATGAAGTTCAACAGACCTTGGGTCATAAAATAGTTAAATTATGTAAATTAAATATAGTTAATTAATTATAGTTATAATTATAGTTTTATTGCATTTATCAATACCTATCGAAATGTAGAAGAAATTTTTCAAATCAGACCATTCGTTAAAAAGTTATGCCAGATTAAAAATTTTCTATCTCCATCTCCCTCGCACTCACTGAGTAACGGGTATCTGATAGTCGGGGCACCCGACTATAGCGTTCTCTCTTGTTTTGTAGTACTTTTGTAGTCTCAGCGTTCATACGGACGGACAGACAGACGGACATGGCTAGATCGACTCGGATAGTAATCCTTATCACGAATATATATACTTTATGGAGTCGGAAATGCTTCCTTCTAGCTGTTACATACTTTTGCACAAATACAATATACGCTTTTACTTTACGAGTAACGGGTATAACTAGAATTGCTCTTCTTGTTTAAAGAAATAGTTTGTCTTTTTTAAAAGGTTTCTTTCTAAAAGAAACAAGAAAGAAGCCATCTTTGAAACAAGAACCACCGCTTTTAATGGTGGCTTTCTAAAAACCCTTTCTTGTTTTAAGAAATTTAATTTCGTGTTTCAAGAAAAGTATGTAACAGGGAGAAGGAAGCGTTTCCGACCCTATTAAGTATATATTAGGGATGGTAACAAAATCGATAGCACTATCGATACTATCGATGGTTTGAAAATTTAAGAAACATCGATGGTTTTGGCCCACAATCGATACTATCGCTCAGAAAAATATTTCCATTTTACATGTAATTTTTGGTATATTTTAAGAAAAACTAGAGGGAACGCTATGGTTAGGAACTCATGTAAAGGAAGCGCAAGGGAGATGGAAATATAAAACTTTGATCACACATAAATTTTAAACGAATAGTCCGATTTGAAAAATTTCTTCTACATTTCAATAGGTATTGATAAATACAATAAAACTGCATTTTTACTTTTCCAAAATCTTTAAAGGTGTTGGCGCCAGAAAATTGTTTAAGGCGATTGTGGGCGTTAGAGGGGGCGTGTCCCTCGGCTGAAACAAATTTGTGCTGCGTTTTACTCTACGAGAAACGGGTATAAAAAGTATTTTAGAGTACATATTTTAGAACACGACGGTATATTTATTGTTAAGGGTCAACATTGCATTTTGTTTCACTTTAATCGCAGTAAAGTTAAGATCATTGTTTTCTTATACGTTTTATGATGCAATCATACATTTTCAATTATTTTTTTATTCATTATTTTCCCTAATTTTTATAATTTTTTTTTTATTTTCTTTCATTTCCGATACCATCGATAATATCGATAGTGAAATGGAAATTTTTAAGGTCCTACTCTCACCCGCCTATTCGGTGCGCTTTGAGCTATTTAAGGTATACAAAAAGACATTTTTTGAAAAAATCGCGTTTTAGGGTCTGCGAATTGGCTTTAAAGTTTATCACCCATACGCACTGTTGCCTTCGATCAAAAAGTTTTTTTAATCTAGATGGCATAGATTTCAACAACTTATTTGATGTTTTTCTCTCCCTTTTTTTAACCAATTATTCCGACGAATTTCATAATTTGACAAGACTAGAAATGGGAAAACGATTTCTTTCGTCCAAATTCGAACTGTTATACGTGTCGTATAAGAAAACTTTGAGGACTTTTCGCAAGGTCTATATTCCATAAAAAAAATTTTTAGTTTTCACATACATTTTTTGCTCAATTCTATCTACCATGTGAATGGGTGAGAATGGGATTTCATTTTTTGGACCGCCCTAATGTACATATGTATATTCATGATCAGGGTCACTAGCCGAGTCGATCTAGCCATGTCTGCTTGTCCGTCTGTCTGTCTGGATGAACGCTGAGATCTCGGAAACTACAAAAGCTAGAAAGTGGGATTACCCACACATATTCTTGGGCTTCCTACGCAGCGCAAGCTTATTTCAGCCGAGCTCAACGCCCCCTCTAGCACCCACAATCGCCCACAAATGATTTTAAAATGTGTCTGGCGCCCATATTTTTAAAGATTTCGGAGAGTATGTTGATCAAAAGATGAGGAGTGCCACTTTTAAAATATTTCAACAGCAATAGAAACCATGAATCCGTTTGGCTGTGATACCCTCGGAAAGTTGGCCAATTTCAGCATTTTATCGAATTTTAAGGTCCTTCTGCTAAGAATCCTTTTGTCGGGGAACTTTTTGGAAAACGCAGTTTAACTTAGGAATTTGTAACGAATTCAAAAATATAGCATCTATCGAGGTAAATTTTTGATGTTGCATAGTGTAATTCAAAAAGACAGCATGCAGTCTTTGGTCATTTTTTCGGTATGGAAATGTTATCCTTTTTGTTGTGTTTCTAATCTAACCATCGGAAAAAAAAAACTACCAATAACATTTTAACTATAAATACATATCTCTGTGGTCGGACGTCCACGTAGTGACGAATCCGGGAGCGTACGCGAGGAGACTAGTATTTATTATATGTATTGTCGCACAATTTAAATCTGCAACGATAGTCCGATCGCAACAAGTAATTCGCCGATGGAATGGTATTAATATTCTCTTAAAATTTTAGTACTAAGATTTCAGAGCTCGATTTGTTTAAAAAAAAATTAGGTGAAAGTTAAGATTGTTGAGTAATTTTTAAAGGTAGACCTTAATGTGTGTTTGTTGGTTTTTCCGGAAAATTTCTTTGTTTAAAATGAACGTATAGTATTAAGATGACTTCCGTCACAGCGAATAAAAATTTAAAATCAATAAAAAACATACATATAGGCCACAAAACAATTTGCGAAAAGCCAATCTTTGGAAACTATACTTACAATTATGACACTAGTACAAGTGTAACAAGATAGAACGCTATAGTCGGGGCACCCGACTAAAGGGAGTGCGAGGGAGATGGAGATATAAAACTTTGATCGCGCACAACTTTTGGTCTTTTTGGTCCGATTTAAAAAATTTCTTCTACATTTTGATAGGTATTTTTAAACACAATAAAACAAAAAATACTTTTCCGATACTCGTAGAGTATAAGGGTATATTGTATTCGTACAAAAGTATGTAACAGCTAGAAGGAAGCATTTCCGAGCCTATAAAGTATACAGAGTATCAAATGTGAAACTCGTGTTCCCACAGAGCACATCCACCATCCAAAAACAGTTGACTTGAGGAGCAGTTGCTCATCTATTTTGGAGCTGTTTTAGTTGTGTTTTTATTGAAATAAAATGAGAAAATTTTAAAAAGTTTATTTGATGACGAGTGTAATAATTTTTCGTCACAAATGTTGATATCAGAACTTTTGTATGTTGAAGGTGTGATTGTCACTAGTTTTTTACTTCGTTAAGAGGTGTTTTTATTTGATTCATACTAGGTATTATTTTCGAAGTGCAGAACATATTCTGACACTTTGCTGCAAATATTAATGTTTTCCTACGCAGAACAGCTTACATTTTGGCCAACTCATAGCAACCTTTTTGCGAACGCTTTTCCGCTCATAACAAACTACAAATAATTCAAGAATAGCCAAAAAACAATGAGCTTTAGAACTATTTAATTTTTTCCCGCCATCGATTTGATTTGGTCTTGTAGTCATCGCCTTTTTGCTTGCAGGGTTCTTCAGCATATGTGAGCGACAGACGATGGGCAGAACCATTTTCTATGCTCTCTTTATAGGACGCTGCCGACCGCTGATCTACCCTAACAAAAAATGCTCACCGCCGCCATTTTATAAGATAAAAAATAAATACAAATTGGGTAAAATTATTTTTCTAGCATTTCTTCATAAACTAGCGGATTTATCAAAAAGTGGTAAAACAAACTGTTTTTAGCCGTTTGCTGATTTATGCCACCAAAAACAAGAGAGAATGTTATAGTCGGGCGCCCCGACCATCAGATACCCGTTACTCAGTTAAAGATGGCGATATAAAACTTTGATTGCGAATAACTTTTTAATGAATGGTCAAACAATTTGAATGGTTAACCAATTTTGTTACTATTTTCAGAATTAAATAGTTACACGTCTCTTCTATATGGTCGTTTTTGAAAATGCAATCTAACTAAACCACAAGAGAAGGTGGGCGCATTCAAAATTTTAAAGTCACAGCAAAGTGTAAAAATAATCATTTGTGAACAGCGTTTAAAAATTAAATAAAAATATTTTCTTACTTCCTTACCATTGGGGGCTAACCCCAACGATACGTAGACTATGTGTTATTTGAAATTGTGACCGGTTTGGGCACTGTTTGTGAATCGTCACTGGGAAGCCAATTAATTATAAAAATTCTAAAACAATTTACAAAAACCTGATGAGTTGCGTAAAAATTAAAGACATAAGGTATCTTTGGGTAAAATGGCATTGTAGAAGAAAATATTATACCCTTGCGGAGGGTATTATAATTTTGGTCAGAAGTTTGTAAAGCAGTGAAGGAGACGTTTCCGACCCCGTCCGTCCGTCTGTTTCAATACCGTTTGCGAGCTCAAAAAAAGCTTAAAAGCTAGCGATTTGAAACTTTCACAGTCGTCCTAAAACATGTGTACGCAGGTCAAGTTTGAAAATCGATCCGATCGGACGTCTATATCCCCTATAGCTCCCATAGGAACAATCGGATATAGCTTTCAATAAATTAAGATATTTCGCGCAGTGTAAAAGCTATTCACATAAATCTTTCCAAATCTTATTTTTTGTGCATACCTTGATCAGGGTAAAAGCGCGTTTCGATCGGACGTCTATATCCTGTGTAATTTCTAAAAATTGTATAAAAAATGCAGAAAAATTTAAGAAGTTGGTTTGGAATTGATATTCTCAAGAGAAGAAGATTATTTGTAAGAAAGCACTGAAGCTTTTTTCCCCGATTTTTTCTATGGCAGCTCTATATATATCTATACAGCTGCGGCAAGAAAAATAGCACCATTGATTGGGCATTCTTTTTTTTGCTATAAAATGGCCATTTTTTGAAATATTTGCATTCTGTTTTTATGAGTTACTAGGGTTATCTACACTCAAAATAAATTTAACCCTAAATTTTAGAAAATCGCCATTAAAATTTCTTTTTTCTAAATACAAGAAAAATATTTCTAAATCTAAGGAAATTTTTCTAAAATCTAGAAAGTTTTTCTTAAATCTAGGAAGTTTTTCTTGAATTTAGGAAATGGTTACCATGAACTAAAATCACCCTAAAACCAAGAAAAAATGCCCTTAAAATTAGAAATTATTTTCTAGAAAATAGAAAGGCTAATCAAAATAATAAAATATTTTGGCAACACCTTTTCTAAAAATGAGTGCCCTAACCCTAAAATGAAACTAACCCTAAATAATAGAAATGTTTTCTAAAAAGTAGAAAGTTTTTCTAAAAAATAGAAATATTTGTTTTCACATGCTCTGACGCACCAAAATATTCAATGTCAGAACTTGTCAGCGGTCGCGCGGCTGTACTCGTGGCGCAGATAGTTAAAGCGTTTGGTTAGAAATCGAAACGATGCCGGTTCGAGTCCCAGCGCCAACATTTTTTTATTCTTTTTTTAATTTTTCATTTTTTGTTCTGTTTTTTTTTTTAATTTTTTTTAATATTTTTTTATAATGACAAACGGTAAACCAAAATAATTATTCAGTTTTTTTGTTTAATTTTTTATGAAAGATATTTACTATTTTACTATATACTACACATAATATATATTGCGTTAGCATAAATATGTATGTATATATATACATAATATATATATATATATGTACATAAGTAAAACCACAAATGGTCAGAATTATACAATTAGACTTCAAATGTGTTGTCCGCTTCATCCTTTACATACAATGCTGGGTTTGCCACAGCCAAATTAAGTGCTTCAATGGCTCAGTACGTAGGCCGTTCGCTCCTCGCGCGGGAGACCCGGGTTCGATTCTCACCGACGGACAAGTAAAAATGTAAGTTTTTTTCATAAAGATAAAATAATAACTAATCACAATTTTCTACTTTTCCAATATCCCGCAGTCCTGCAGTATACATTTGCAACGATATTTGACTTTGTTAAATAAGAAATCCAGGCATAATTGCTACATTTATATAACCTTAACATTCAGAACATACATATGTACGGATGCATATGTATGTATGTATGTACATAAGAGTATCCATAACATAAACGTATGTATATACAAAAATAAATCATGATTGAACATGTTTTTTGTTTTGTTTTCAATTTCTATCTTTTAGTAAAACTTTCTACTTTTTAGAAATTTGTACCCTTAAATTAAGAAAAATTACCCTAAAATGTAGAAAAATGGCTTCAAAAATATAGGAAAATGTTACCCTAAATTTTAGGGCGAGCTTGTCTTGAAGACAAAAATATGGCGATTTCCTTGACTTTAGGGTTAATTTTGTTTTGAGTGTAGTAACTAAAATAGGGGTGGTTACGACCACAATGCGCACTGTTTTTAAACCTAAGGTAAATTTATCTAAAAAGTTGCAAAATTAGGCGGCAACAAAAATAGCACTATTTTTGGAAAAAGATTAAAAAAATTGAAAAATTGAGATTTTAAAATTTTGTTTGTTGGAATATTTTATTTTATATATATATCTCAAACCGTTAGAAGACTCTCTTTCTGATTTGTTTAAGATTATAATCGTGGTAAAGCTTTCAAAATAAATTAATTTTGTATTCCACATAAAATAGCATCATCATTTATGAGTTATCCTTTATGGGTTTACTTAATGATATTGAACCCTCACCATAGTACGAGAAACATGTCCATACCATGATACTAGATCAACTTTTTTTATTCCTTTCAAATTCGAATTGGGGGTTATATTTTATATTTGTTGGTTGTCTTAAGTGAAATTTAATGCTTTTGCATCCAAACAACAGTAATTTTTAGCCGCCAGACCACAAAATGAAAATCCCCCTTGTTGTGCAACTTATTTAAGACACGTTCTTCAAATTGACCCATGCTTTGCAGTCTAGAAAGATTTTTGTTTTAAACCGCCTTATGTTTGTTTATGTACATGTAGGAAATTGTTGTATTCACATACAATGTTTATTGGGATTAAGTTTAAACATAAAGTGCTTATATTAGTTTTACAATGTTCTTCCGGTATCGGTATTCCTTCACACACAAAAACGATCTTGTTCTCTTTACGAACGCTAAACGACGACTCCCTGCTCACTCGTGTAGGCATCGGCGGCCTTAAAAGAATCGAGTACTTTATTGTGTTTTAAATGGCGAACTGATTAAGAGTTGCCATATAGCTTAACCCGCTTCGAGTGTGCCGTGTAGTAGACCCGCCAGATTCAAATCCCACATACATAATATCTAACAATTTGTATCCTCACAAACATTTAAAAAAAAATTGTTTGATTAAATAGGCGGCTTAAATGGGACCCATTTGCATTTATGCACCTGAGTTTTTTGCAGCTATGGGGTCGGGTCGGGTCATTGTGGTTTTCCTACTTTGTGTTATCCTTTTGGAATCTTTTTTTTTTGTGAGTAGAATTCGACGATCCAACGTAACTTAGCTTTTGCATTGCCTTCAGAAATTAACTTTTTGAATGTCCTTTTTGTTCTCAATATAGTGAATTTCATAGCACAATTGCGAAACTATATTATTCATTTTTTTAATCGAATCATTTGAAAGTACTTATTCTTAATAAAACAAAAAAACTAGAACACCAAAAAGCTCAAAAAATAAAGTTTTAACTCGAAATTCTTTAATAGTGCTACTTTTGTTGTCGCTTTATCTTGCTCCTTTTTTCATAAATGAACCCAAGTTATATAAACCGTCCGTATTGTTCTCCTAACCACAATTATTTTAGTTACTAGATATATTAACCTACTTTCCCTTAAAAACAGAATGCAAATATTCCAAAAAATAGCCATTTTATAGCACAAATAGGACTTGCCTACACAATGGTGCTATTTGTGTTGCCGCAATGTATATATATTTTTTTTTAGCCCTTTTTTTTGGAAAGGTGGTTTTTTTTTATTTTTATACTCAAAAATAATGACTAAGAAAATTATAAAAATTACAAAAATAAAAAAAAAATAGCTTAACAAACAGAATCATTATGGGATTTCTTTCGATTGGGAAAGCCATACCCATACCCTACCCAACCTACCACTGTATACAGTCGAAAAGGAATTCCTCAATGTAACAACAAAATTTAAAACGAATTTATATACATGTACAAGTTTATTTATGGTCTAGTTTTCAGCATAGGACAATACGAATTCTTATCTTACATTTAAAGAATATTTTTGAATTATTTTTTAGCCAATTCAGCTGAAAGCCAATCAAGTCCTTCATATAGTCCGTGACCCTGGGTAGCACAAGTAGCTTGAATAAACCACTGAAAAAAATAAAAGTAAATACAAGTAAAATATAAATATAAACTCATATATACGTGGCGATTCCGTAATTGGTTAAGGCGCAATTTGTCTGTTAGCTCGGCAGCTGTCATTGCATTTGGTAGGTCCTGTTTGTTAGCAAAAACCAACAGTACGGCATCTCTAAGCTCATCCTCCTGAAGCTGAGCCGAAACGAAATATGGTATTGGTAAACATATAAGTACACATATTTGCTTATAATTAAACGATTACCATGTTCTGTAGTTCTTTTTCAGCTTCATTAATACGATCACGATCGTTGGAATCCACTACAAAAATCAGCCCCTGCGTATTTTGGAAATAATGACGCCACAACGGACGAATTTTGTCTTGGCCACCAACATCCCAAACGGTAAAACATATATTTTTATACTCCACAGTTTCAACGTTGAAGCCGATGGTTGGGATGGTGGTTACAATTTCTCCCAACTTAAGTTTGTACAGTATAGTCGTTTTTCCCGCAGCATCCAAGCCAACTGTATATAAAGATATGTAAAGATTTGTGCACAATTTGCTAATACTACAGAAAATATAGGTGAATCATAAGGTAATATTTACATGACTGTTTTTGGATAAAGGCACCGAAAATCAGGCATCACTTTATTTGAACAACCTACCCATAAGAATACGCATTTGTTTTTTTCCAAATAGACGTGTTAGAAGGCTAGATATTGTTAGTCCCATTTTTGATATAGGAGTGCTATATTTTTTGTAGACTTTTTCTCGTTAAGTAAATTGACGTGTAAATCATTCGATTAGTAGGCTGCATATCAAAAAGAAAAAATATTGGTTAAGAATGTATTTAACATAAAATACCAGAATCAGAATATTTAGTATTAAAATAGGTTTTTTTGAAACAATGGAATAGAGACACAAAACTAAAACCATCTGATAGCCTAATGCCACTGAGCCATATTCGCAGAAATAAGTAGTTGGAAGTTTTGACAAATCTTAAGCTCCGAGTCCTACATACAACACGTACTATCCGATAACAGCTGGCGTGAACAGCACCTTCTTATTCGGCTTTAAGGTTATTCCACGACGGCGTCCGGCTCATTTATTGACGCAGCTTAAAAAGATACAACTATACATATATGACATTAGGGCCAAGTTAACATGGTTGAGCCATGGGGCTAACTCTATTTTTACTTAAGTTTTCATATTTATATGTTATATTCCTGAAAGCCGTTACCACTTAGGTGATACATATAGAGGTGGAGAGGCATTGATTGAAACATTGAAAACATCAATGTTTTTCGTTTTTAAAATTTTTTTTACATTTTTTAATATAAGGTTAAACGTTTCGTGTTTTGTTGGTCTTATTCGGGGGTGTCCCAGAAATCTCTCTCAACGAAAGACGGTTAATTTTGTGCATCGATGTATTTACGTAAGAACTAGTGTTGGGTAAAAACGGCTTATTTGGGTGAACATCACTTGTGTTCGCTTGCTCACTTGTTCTGTCCTTAAATTTCTCACTGGCTCTGAGAAAACAGCTGATTAACTGTAAACCGTATGCAAAATTCATCCAAATAGTAAAATAAAAATACTTTTTGAGCCAAAAACAGCAAGAAATCAACTTAGCAAGTGAACTAAAAAAATCAATTAAGAGAGGAAAACTGAACAAGTGTACAAAAAAGAGCAAGTAAGAGAGCAAAACTGAGAAAGTGAACAAAAAGGAGCAAATGAGCAAAAATGAAAAATTGAACAATAAAGAACAAGTTTGAAGGAACATGTTCACTCACTCAGTTTAGTGAGCAACTCTTTTTTGTTCACTTACTCATGAGCAACCCAACACTAGTAAGAAGTATAACAGAATTCGATTGGAAATAATTTCTGTTATTCTTTCTTTTATTGAAATCAGCTCTTTAAAATATTAGTCATTGAGAAACATCAAGTAATTATTATATTGTGAAGTAACCAAAGAAAAATGTGTTTCTTGTAAAAAAAAGAAGAAAGGAAGCTAGCTTCGGCCAGCCGAAGCTTATATACCCTTGCAGATCATTCCTATTAACATGCAAAAACATTAAATTTAGACTTTTTAAATTTTTTTTTAAATTTAAAATTTTGAAATGTTAAAGAAAAGCCCAGAGATGAAAAGAGTGTAATAAAAATCAAAAAAGATATAATTTTTTTCCTATTAATTTGCATTTAATTTTCCGACCGTTCCTATGGCAGCTATATGATATAGTCATCCGATTTGTTAACAAGTTTTTTCGAAATTCAGAAATTTTTAGATAATAATATTCCCTAAAGTAGAAGGTAATATTTCAAAAAACACCGAAGCTAGATTTTTTTAACGTTTTTTTTTTTATCTTTCCTATGGGAGCTATAAGATATAGTTGTCCGATCCGGCCGGTTCCGACTTATATACTACCTGCATAAAAAAGTCTTTTGGGAAAGTTTCATCCTGATAGCTCAAAAATTGAAAGACTAGTTTGCGTAGAAACAGACGGACATGGCTAGATCGACTCGTCTAGTGATGCTGATCAAGAATATATGCATGACTTGGTACCATATGAACATGTATACAACAAAAATTTAAAAATATATCAAAAAACTAAAAAAAAAGTACAGGATCATCGGGAAATTATGATGTACATTTTGTATGTAATCAACTGGTTAAACGAAAAGAATGAGAAAAAACCCTTGTAGGGTATTATAATTTTAGACAGAAGTTTGCAACGCAGTGAAGCTGACGTTTCCCAACACATAATGTATATTCTTGATCTGCACCAATAGCCGACACCATCTAGCCATGTCCGTCTGTCCGTTTTTATACGATCTAGTCTCTCGGTTTGAAAACTATCAATGAAGCTTTCGCAAAAGTCATTTTTCTATTGCAGGTAGTACATATGTATGTCAGAACGTGTCGGATCGGACCACTATATCTTATGGCTTCCATAGGTATAATCGAAAAAACAATAGAATAACATTATAATTTTTATACCCGTTACTCGTAGAGTAAAAGGGAGGGTATTTTGTATTCGTGCAACCCTATAAAGTATATATATTCTTGATCAGGATCACTAGCCGAGTCGATCTAGCCATGACCGTCCGTCCGTCTGTCTGTATGAACGCTGAGATTGAAGTGTGGCTGAAGAATATTCGCAGCTTTGTCGATACCCTTAACTGGTTGTGCGAAAGGTTTAAAAATAAAAATTGACTGTCTTAAAATGCATACAAAAATTAACATATTGACATGTACCGAAATCGTAAAGTATTAGTTATACCCGTTACTCGTAGAGTAAAAGGGTATATTGTATTCGTGCAAAAGTATGTAACAGCTAGAAGGAAGCATTTCCGACCCTATAAAGTATATATATTCTTGATCAGGATCACTTGCCGGAGTCGATATAGCCATGTCCGTCTGTCTGTCTGTCTGTCCGTCCGTATGAACGATGAGATCTCGGAAACTATCAAAGCTAGAAATTTGTGATTAACAACTCAAATTCTTGGGCTTCCTACGCAGCGCAAGTTTATTTTAGACGAGCGCCACGCCCCCTTTAACGCCCACAATCGCCTTAAACGATTTTATGTGTGTGTCTGTGTCTGGCGCGCACACCTTTAAAGATTTTGGAAAAGTAGAAATGCAGTTTTATTGTGTTTATCAATACGTTTCGAAATGTAGAAACAATTTTTCAAATCGGACCATTCGTTATTGTTATACCCGTTACTCGCAGAGTAAAAGGGTATATTGTATTCGTGCAAAAGTACGTAACAGGTAGAAGGAAGCGTTTCCGACCCTATAAAGTATATATATTCTTGATCAGGGTCACTAGCCGAGTCGATCTAGCCATGTCCGTCTGTCCGTCCGGATGAACGCTGGGATCTCAGAAACTACAAAAGCTAGAGAATTGGGATTACCCACACATATTCTTTGGCTTCCTACGCAAGTTTGTTTCAGCCGGGGGCCACGCCCCCTCTAACGCCCACAATCGCCTAACGCCCACAATAAACGAGTTTAAAAAGTGTCCGGCGCCCACACCTTCAAAGATTTTTAAAATCGGACCATTTGTTAAAAAGTTATGCCAGATTTCTATCTCCATCTCCCTCGCACTCACTTTGGCTGAGTAACGGGTATCTGATAGTCGGGGCACCCGACTATAGCGTTCTCTCTTGTTTTCGCTTAGAATTAGGCATTTTGATTTTTGACAATTTAAAAACAAAAAACAAGTACAAACTTCGGCTTGCCAAAGTTTTCTTCCTATCTTGTTTAATTTTAAAGATTAGTACAAATTGAAATATTTAAAAATCTTTTGTTCAAGCAGTATCTTTTAAGATGCTAAATATGTTAAAATCAATTTTTATGAGTGCATGTAGCAGCTTTACCTTGTCCTTTACCAAAACCAAAAGAAGGCAATGTAAGTATACAATCTTGTATTATCGTTTTTATTAATATGAAATAAAATAAGTTTGCAACATTAAACAAAATTTCCTAAAATTTATTAAGCTTTACTCAAATAACGGGTATACGCTTTTTGTAATTAAAATGCATACATTTTAATATTACTTCATGAGATCTCTTCTGTCCATGTGCGATTTCATGCCAATACTAGAGCAATAGAAATCAGGGCCAAGACGTATTTAGTTTATCACTTGTATGGCAGTGCGTTGTCAATTTATCAGATAACAACATGAAGTACTGCTTCTAATCTCTTACATGGCGTATTGCATATTGTCAAAAATTAGCTACATATCATTAGACTGTACTTTTATCTTATTAGAATGAAGCGACAAATTTGTTTTTCCAATAATGTCGATAGATTTATCCATAGCGTACGTGCTAGCTAGGTTAACCAAGGAATCTTGAGCAATATCTATGGCCATTGAACCTGAATCAAACGCATAGCCAGAATTTGTCGCAGGTAAATTTGGTGTGGAAGAGGCCGAGTATTCTCCCAAAACATCTAAGTTTGTGACTTGTTCCAATTGTGTCAATGAGTTTGCGGAGCTGTTTAACGAGTCAGAGAATTTTAATAGTCCTGAAAAATATTTAAAAGTTGGCAAGGGTTCAATATATGGAGTACAGTTTGTTAATTTACGGTTATTTTCATTATTATTCATATGCGGTAAATATGAAAGTGAAGACGGATAACATCTAGATGCCCCGACGTCCAGAGTGCTAAGACCGCTTTTTCCGCCGGAGTCAGCCGAATGCGTTGAAGGTAAACGAGGTGAAGCAACAGTGGTTTTTCTGAAGCTATCCACTAAAATATCCGTGTTCATCAAGGGTGCTTTTGTGGCACCAAGTGATCCCTCCGGAACGCATTTTGCAAGTTTGAAGTCTGTTTCTGTAACACCGCCATTTTTAAGGCGAAGACTGGAATGACTGTTATCCCTTTTAATTGTTAAAGATATAGATGTCGCAGACGTTGACGCTGGTGTTACTTCGGTCGACAAGTTCTTATTTTGTCCTGAAAACAAAAGTTATAAAACAAACCTTAAATCTGTATATCTCTTTTACCTGTTACTGGGGATTGGTTCCCACTAACACCACTCACACCACCACAGCCACTAGAGCTACTTGGTGGTCTCGGTAGGCGACGGCGAAGCCATGGATGTTTTAAAGCCTCGGAAGGCGTCAATCGTTTGTCTGCATCCCATTCTAAGCAGCCACGTATAAAATTAAGAAAGAGGGGATCTTTGCATCCATCCAGCGCTTTAGATAGGCTCTTTGAACATGGTGGGCCACGGGGTTTACCTCGACGTGACTGTCCGCCAATTAGGACCACCATTCCATCAGACATGGTTCGAACAGTACAATATCGTGGATACCCTTTTGGGCTAAAAAATGATTTTGACCTCTTCGAACTGGCCAATATATTTTTATTTGGCATTCCCAAGACTTCAATAATGCAAGCCAACTGGTCGCTTTCATTTTCACCAGGAAACAATGCGTGTCCTGAAAGAAGCTCTGCTAAAATACAACCCAACGACCACATGTCGATGGCTCTGCCATATTTTGCCCCCAAAATTACTTCTGGAGCTCGATAAAAGCGTGACTGTATATATGTGTATATACGCTGATTCTCGAAGCAGGATGATCCAAAGTCAATGACCTTTAAAAATAAAAAAACAAAAATATATACATTTGATACTTCTTAAACCTAATAGAATGGATTTGTATTTATATTGTTTTAAACTATAATACAAAACTAAATCTTTGCAGTTGTAACAATTTGTTTGATTCAGACTTCATCTGGCCAGATTTTTACTATGACAGGAAAAATAATGCGTTTCAGTCAAGCTGGTTTTATACACAAACAAGAAAGGAAGCTAGCTTCGGCCAGCCGAAACTTATATACCCTTGCAGATAAAATAAATACATATAGTTTAATGCTCACTCGATCGGAGCAGTTCCAGGGATTCCAAAATCTGCGTGCCTATTTAAAATGTTGTTTTTGAGTTGTCAAAAATCAAAACGCCTACTTCCTACAAAGTTACAATTAATTTTCTTTTATTTTTTTGATTCAGACTTCATCTGGCCAGATTTTTACTATGACAGGAAAAATAATGCGTTTCAGTCAAGCTGGTTTTATACACAAACAAGAAAGGAAGCTAGCTTCGGCCAGCCGAAACTTATATACCCTTGCAGATAAAATAAATACATATAGTTTAATGCTCACTCGATCGGAGCAGTTCCAGGGATTCCAAAATCTGCGTGCCTATTTAAAATGTTGTTTTTGAGTTGTCAAAAATCAAAACGCCTACTTCCTACAAAGTTACAATGAATTTTCTTTTATTTTTTTGATTATTCCTATGGGAGCCTTAAGATATAGTGGTCCAAACCGGCTCTCTCCGACATATGTACTACCTGCAATAGAAACAAGAAAGGAAGCTAGCTTCGGCCAGCCGAAACTTATATACCCTAGCAGATCATTTCTATTTATTTACAAAAACATTAAATTTAAATTAACTTGCGCATATGTTACAACATTCCAAATTTTAGCTGCTTTCGTATTCCTTTGGCATTAATTTTTTGATCCTTCCTATGGCAGCTATAATAGCTAATATAGCCGTCCGAATTTTTTATAAATTTAATACGAAATTTTGAAATGTTAAAGAAAAGCTATATCCCAGAGGAGAAGAGAATGTAATAAAAGACAACAATCGATCCTTCCTATGGGAGCTATAAGATATAGTTGTCCGATCCGGTCAGTTCCGACATATATACTACCTGCAATAGGAAGAATACTTTTGGGAAAGTTTGAGCCCGATAGCTTTTAAACTGAGAGACTAGTTTGCGTAGAAACAGACGGACAGACAGACGGACATGGCTAGATCGACTCGTCTTGTCATGCTGATCAAGAATATATATACTTTATGGGGTCGGAAACGTTTCCTTCACTGACTGAAATCATAATACCCTCTGCAAGGGTATAAAAAGACTTTTGGGAAAGTTTCATCGCGATAGCTTTAAAACTGAGAGACTATTTCGCATAGAAACAGACAGACGGACATGGCTAGATCGACTCGGTTTGAAAAATTTATTGTTAAACACAATAAAACTGCATTTTTACTTTTCCGAAATTTTTAAAGGTGTGGGAGACAGACAACTTTTTTAAATCGTTTATGGCAATTGTGGGCGTTAGAGGGGGCACGGCCCTCAAACTTGCGCTGCGTGGGCAGCCCAATAATATGTGTGGTTACTTCCAACGTTCTAGGTTTTGTAGTTTCCGAGATCTCAGCGGACAGACAGACACGCAAGGAGTAACGAAGTCAACATATTGTTTTTAAAAAGAGAAACTAATTTAATATTTAAACTCACCTTTATACCAGAACGACCCTGTTGCTTTAATAGCACATTTTCTGGTTTCATATCGCAATGAATAATGTCATTTTTATAAAGTGCATCCAAACATTGAAGAAGAGAGTGGGCAAACTTTCGTACCAACTGTAAACTGAATCCCTTAAATCCATTTTTCTTAATTAATTCGTAAAGATTAATGCTAAGCAGCTCAAATGTAATGCAAGTATGATTGCGAAATGTAAAGTAGTCAAACATATGTATAATGTTCATAGTATTATATTTATCGTGGCGGCGCAAATGATGGAGTATCCGAATTTCTTCTTGGGCCTGTCGATGAAACCGCTTTTCATTGCGTACTATTTTTAAGGCAACATGCTCGTGAGTCTTATGATCATACGCTTTGATCACCTGTCCAAAGCTGCCTTTTCCGATTATCTTAAGCATTTCATATCGATATGCTACGTGGTCATGCGGTACATGAATATAAGCACCTTGCTCATTATCATAGTCAGAATTATTTGGGCCGTAGACTCCTGGGCGCTTCTTTGCATTGGCACCAATAAAATAAATCTGAGGATAAGTGACTATTTCCGTACGTTCGTAGGGAGTCAGCTTATGCATGTACAAAATCATTACTTGTTGTGGGGAAACGACGAGAACTTTTGGTTTCTCCTGTAACTCGCTTTTTTGTTGTCCAGACATTATAATTTGTTCGTGAAATGAGAAAGGGTCTTCCATTATTGCAGTTTCTTTGAATGCCACTAGCGATTCACATTCAGTTTCCGATTTTGATTTATAACTTTCTGAAATAGCACCTAAATGTAAGCCTGGAACGTCCGTCTTTTTTGAAAGTGTCGTTACATTAGGCAGAGATATTGCTAAAATATTTAACAAAATGTAATAAGAATATTTTATTTAATTTATTTGAACATTTTCTGTTACCTTGAAATGACTCGGAAAGTTCACAACCATCCGATGTGGGTACATTTTTGTCATCTCCAGTAAATTTGGGAAACTTATTTGATAGCTGCGGCTGTGATTCTTCTTTACTATCATGAAGCATTGCCGATGATCCATAACTACTACTGAAATATTGCAATCCACTGCTTCGACATGGGTGATGACTTGAATTATGAGAATTAGTTTGTGCGATGCCAGTCAGAGTAGAATTTTGGTTAATCATCTGAATTTTTAGCTGAGGTAGGGATATTGAAGGTGAAAGTGCTTTTGAGATAGGTATGCTTTCCAAAGGGGTAGTGTTTAAATTACTTTCACCGACATATGTACTAGTTTTTCTTAATGCGTGTGTTTCAGATAATTCAATATGATTATTTGTTTGCTGAGAGCCAACCATAGTGCGTTGACTATGCTTATTAATTTTATTTAAGTTTAAATTTTAGAAACTTAAAGTGAAAAGTAGCTTATAAGTTACATATATCGAAACTTTTAATTTATATACATATAATTTTACTCTTATTTTGGCTGGACTCAAAAATACTAGATTTATTTTATGTAATTGCACAAACTAGTTAAAAGGAATTCTTTAACATGTCTTTTTCCATTATGATGTTGACGTAATTGGTACTTTAGCGTTTCGTTAAGTTTATTAGCCTTTGAATCTGACCCACATGTGCATGTATGCATTGATATTCAGAAATATTATATCGAAATATTATTTTCTATTATTCAAATACGTTTGTGATACGTATGTAATTCAAAACATATTATTTTATTTTTTGGGTATTCCTCGATGTAATAGTGTTTCAGATGAATCGATTTGTAGTTTCAATATTTTGTCCTTTCAGGTGTGTGTGTAATATTTTATCTTCGCCATACCGTCGCCCTTATTAAGCATTGACAGAATTTCTTCTTCATGGACTTGCTATCCATCAACATAAGTTTATTTTCCACCTAAAATTATATTTCTGAAGTTTTAAATGCAAAGACGCTGTCTTGGATGTGTGTCATATCATGCATTTATTTATATTATTTTTTTTTTAAGATAGCTTTTTTATTGCACTCGTTGTCGACGAAAACTTAATATTGGTGCTAGGGAACTGCCGTCCATTACAAGTATTGCTTGCGTTTTATATGTTTAAAACTTTATTTTCGTAGGCTAAAATAAACAAACCATATAATTACTAGTTGAGCATTAGGAAAATATGTAGTTTCTCTATGAAGATGCACATTATTTAGAACAGTTGCAAAGCGTTACCAAAACAAGAACTATAATAACTTAATACTTGGGAATTTCTTATGCATGTCAAAAATTAAAAATATTTAAAATCATAATACCTTAACGCAATCCCTTTAGGAATATTGTCAACACTGAATTTTCATGTATGAATGTACATGCATACATACACAAATTACACACCGCTAAGCACATACTTCGAACAGTTAGAACGAAAATGATTTAACATTGAATTTTAATTATTGTTCTGCTTAAAGTGGTATTTTCCAGTTCTAAAATGTAATCAATTCAAAACTATACGTTGTACAATTATATTTGAATACACAATTTTTCAGACAAAGAATACCAGAATTAGAGGTGGAGAAACATCGATGGAAATATCAACGCATCGATGTTTTCTTTTTATCATCGATGTTTTTCGTTTTAAATATGTCTTATAGGGTCTTCCCACAGAGCTCCATCCACCATCTACCATCCGTTGAACGGAAAATTTCCCAGTTATAGCCTCTTCCCGTAGAGTCCATCTGTGTAAAACGGTTGGGATTTTTGACAAATGTGAAATTCGTATTCCCATAGAGCTTCCATCCACATCCACATCCAATAACAGCTGACTTGAACAGCAGTTGCTCAACTCAACATTAACAAAGGGGGATTGCAACCGTTCAAAAAATTGCGTTCTCCTAATCTTATTGTAAAATAATACAATAAATAGCATAAGATAATAGTTAAAATTCATATCTGAACTTTTATGACATATGCTATAACGAGTATTCATAGATATTGCTGACTGGGGGAGAGCCTTACCTCCGGAACCCCACACTCCGCTCTTACAACGCCTCTGTCTAGCCAATATTAATATGAAAAAATTGTAAGCAAAACCAAATTGGTGCTGTTTTATGTAATTTATAGCAACTTTGGAACTTTATAGGAGAACATAGTACACTTTTAATTAATATTAGTTATTATTTACGAAGTGCAGAACATATTCTGAGACTTTGCTGCAAACATTATGTTTTCGTACGCAGAACAGCTTACATTTTGGCCCACTCATAGCTACCTGTTGGTAAATGCTTTTCCTCTCATAACAAACTACAAATATTTAAACGATATCCAAAAAACAACGATCTTAAGCATTATTTAATTTTTTCCCGCCACCGATTTGATTTCTTCTCGTAGTCAACGTTCCATTTTTCGCAGTCAAGGAGAAGAATTCAGAGTTGCATCGAAAAAACATCGCCTAAATATCGCATAAAAGAGCCCGTCAAAATTGGATGGCTGACTAACTGGGAAATTTTAGGAACGGCAAAACCTTACCTTTAACCAAAACTGCAATTATTGTTATTATTTATTGTTTTCGCTTCCTAACGCTACAAGTTGCATAACTTATAAATTACTGCGCTAGTCACATCGGATAATCAGTTTTATATTCGAACAATATTGGTTCTTAAATCTAATGACATACATTTTACATTAATTACACTGTGCAGCATTTTAAGTGCTTTTTAATTTTACCTCGATGGATGCTATATTTTTTGATTTTTTTTAATTCTAGAAAACATAGTCAAAAAACATAAAAACATACAGCTGCGGTCAAAATAGTAGTAGTGTTGCCGCCCTGTGTATTTAAAAATTTGTTGTTGTAATTGATATTTTCCTGGTAATATTGTATTGATGATAATTTTACTATTAGACTAATTGGATAAAAAAAAGTTACAACAATAGAGGTGCGCTCCTAGTTTCTTTTATGTAATTGGCTGCAATGTTTGCAGCGAAGTCTTAGAATGTGTTCTGCACTTTGTAAATAATAACTAATATTTATTAAAAGTGTACTATGTACTGCTATAAAGTTCCAAACATTATAAAAATTTCCAAAACGGCACAATTTTTTGTTTGTTTACAAATTTGCCATATTAATATTGGCTAGAGAGAGGCGTAGTAAGTGCGGAGGGTGGGGTTCCGAAGGTTAGGCTCTCCCCCAGTCAGCAATATCTATGCATACTCGTTAAAGCATATGTCATAAAAGTTCAGATATGAATTTTAACTATTATCTTATGCTATTTATTGTATTATTTTACAATAAGATTAGGAGAACGCAATTTTTCGAACGGTTGCAATCCCCCTTTGTTAATGTTGAGTTGAGCAACTGCTGTTCAAGTCAGCTGTTAATGGATGTGGATGGAAGCTCTATGGGAATACGAATTTCACATTTGTCAAAAATCCCAATCGTTTCACACGGATGGACTCTATGGGAAGAGTCCATTCTCTACGAGAACACAAAAAAATTTGGCTGAGAAATACAGTCTGCATAACTTTGTGTAAAAAAGTAATTTGGAAGGAAATGTAATTGATTAACAAAATATAGATACCAATGCTATTTTAAAACCAAAAATAAAATTGTCCGCCAACTTTTAATTTTATTGGGCCTTGGTTGACTTTCCCTGAAATAAAACATTGGTTTCGTTCCGACATGTGTCCTTTTCATATGTTTCAAAATTAAAAATAACCCATTGTCATTACTTCTTATACTATCGAAAATCGATAAGTAATCATAAGGGGTAGTAAAGATACCGTTGCAAACTTAACTATTTTTCAAGAGCAGAAAGCTAAACGGATTTTTATAAACGTTGATAATAAAAAAATTTTCTAATAAGAGTAATCGAAGTGTTTTTGTTAGTACTCAAAACAAAGATATTGTTGTGTTTACTGATTATAACACGCTTTTCCTATTGTCATTCACATAGTACATGACTGCAACCCTATTCGCTCTGTTTAGTTATCGTGAATTTTACACATATATAAATAAGTCTGAACCGTATAGACTTCGTGGATATAACGGTTTAGTTAAAACAAAATAATTGTGAACACATGTGGTATAAGTAAAAATTAATTTGAAGGTATTTAAATTACAACAATCAAAATTTACAGATTTTCCACCCTCTCAGGAAGGTTGAAACAAATATTTTCATATACATATGTACACATGCATAGAAACGTTTGTATGTATATATGTATATGTACATATAAAAGCTGGTGGTATGTCAAAAATGTAAATGCTTGAATATTGTACTTGAATTTTAACTTAAAAAATAATATTTGGACAAATCTCGGTTGTCGTACGCTTTGAAACTGAAAATAAACATCTTTTTAAATTGTAGCTCTTAATTAGCAATAAGCATTGGTGCTAGGGCTGACTATGGATAAAATTTGTTTCTTGTAGATTAACATCTTAAGACTGTACAAAAAAAGTTTTAAGTCAATCGGACAAAAACTTTAGAAGTTAGGCAAAAATTAATAATACTAAAATTTCACTACAAAAAAAATTAATTTTTGATTTTGAACGATTACAAAATATTTAAATTTTCATCCCTTGTCAAAATAATAGGCTTTCAAAAATCATTCGACCAAAATGTGAAATTGTTTTTATAGGGGGGCAGATCCCACAGCCGCGAATTTAATATCCTTGATGGACCGCGATTCCTCAAGAATTCGCGTGACAATCGATGACCAACTTTTAAGAGCGAGTTTAAAGAAATCGTGGTTGTTGACTGACAGGAGCCAGCATAGTAGTCCATGGACCGCGACCTATAAAAAAGTCGTGATTGCAGACAAATTTGATATACCTCTGTAAAGCATTAAATAAATAAATATTTATGAGAATATATTTGATGTAAGTTAAAAAAAAGAAAACTAAAAATTCGTTAACGTAAAAATTAATAAAAATCGTCCAAAAACAAATTAGGTATAACATTTAAAAAAAAATCGCCGCGATTTTTTATTTAGGATCCAGCAGATGCAGACGTTGAAAGTAATTAGTCCAATGCTTTTTTTTTTCGAATATTGGTTTATCACCATCCTTAAAGACAAGGCTAGCAAGTTGGAAACAGGTAGGACAAGTTTATACCCTTGCAGAGGGTATTATGATTTCAGTCAGAAGTTTGCAACGCAGTGAAGGAGACGTTTCCGACCCCATAAAGTATATATATTCTTGATCAGCATAACAAGACGAGTCGATCTAGCCATGTCCGTCTGTCCGTCTGTTTCTACGCAAACTAGTCTCTCAGTTTTAAAGCTATCGGGCTCAAACTTTCCCAAAAGTCTTCTTTCTATTGCAGGTAGTGTGTATGTCGGAACCGGCCGGATCGGACAAACTATATCTTATAGCTCCCATAGGAAGGATCAAAAAAAAAACGAAAAAATTCTATCTTCGGTGTTTTTTGAAATATTACCTTCAACTTTTGGGAATGTTATTATTTCTGAATTTCGAATTAAATTGTTAAACAATCGGATGACTATATCATATAGCTGTCAAAGGAACGGTCAGAAAATTAAATGGAAATTAATAGGAAAAAAATTATATCTTTGTTGATTTTTATTAAATTCTCTTCTTTTCTGGGATATAGCTTTTCTTTAACATTTCAAAATTTCGAATTAAATTTAACAAAATTCGGACGCCTTTGTTATATAGCTACCATAATACGAAAGCAGCTAGAATTTAGATTGCAAATAAATCTAAATTTGATGTATTTGCAAGTTAATAGGAATGATCTGCAAGGGTATATAAGCTTCGGCGGGCCGAAGCTAGCTTTCTTTCTTGTTTTTCCTTCAAAAAGACTCCGTGATTTTGTAGAAAAAGGAAAATTGCTTCCTTGTCCATACTTAGGAAACTTCCAAAAGTAATGTTGCACAACTCGCATATAGACATTTTGTAGTTGCGTTACGAAAATTCAAAAGCCTACAGGATTTTTATAGAAAATCATTTAAAAGTCAATATATTTTGTATAGCTAGTCGTTGAAAAGGCTACTTTATTTTTATAGCAAAACACGCTACTTAAAATTCGATTACATGAGAACCATGGGCGCCTATATTTTTATACCCGTTACTCGTAGAGTAAAAGGGAATATTGTATTCGTGCAAAAGTATGTAACAGGGAGAAGGAAGCTTTTCCGACCCTATAAAGTATATATATTCTTGATCAGGATCACTAGCCGAGTCGAACTAGCCATGTCCGTCTGTCCGTCCGTATGAACGCTGAGATCTCGGAAACTATAAAAGCTAGAGGATTGGCATTTTGCATGCATATTCTTGGAGTTCCTACGCAGCGCAAGTTTATTTCAAAATGGTGCTACGTCCCCTCTAACGCCCTCAATCGCCCTACACCATTTTTTGAAAGGTGTCTGGCGCCCACACCATTAAAGATTTTGGAAAACTAAAAATGCAGTTTTATTGTGACTATCAATACCTATCGAAATGTAGAAGAAATTTTTCAAATCGGACCATTCGTTAAAAAGTTATGCCCGATCAAAGATTTTATATATCTATCTCCCTCGCACTCCCTTAGCTGAGTAACGGGTATCTGATAGTCGGGGCACCCGACTATAGCGTTCTCTCTTGTTTCATGTAAATTCTTAAGAAGTCACGGTCCGTCGAGGATAATTTTTTCGCGAATTTTGGGGGTGAGGACCGTAAGCTAGAGTATTACCGAAGTTACCTTCCTTTCTTGTTATACCCCTTACAGCGCAAGATTATTTCAGCCGAGGGCCACGCCCCCTCTAACGCCCACCATCGACTAACGCCCACAATTAAAGCTTTTAAAAGGTGTTTGGCGCCCAATAGCTATCGAAATGTAGAAGAAATTTTTTAAATCGGACCGTTCGTTAAAAAGTTATGCTCGATCAAAGTTTTATCTCCATCTCCCTCGCACTCCCTCAAGCTGTGTAACGGGTATCTGATAGTCGGGGCACCCGACTATAGCGTTCTCTCTTGTTTTAAGGTGCTCTATGTGTGTTACATGTTACATAAGCGAAATGCATAAACAAAATGAAAATCCGATCATTTTTGGAGGAGATACAGTGAACACTGCAAAACTCCTTTTTTAATAGTGTTCAAGCAATCGCCTTGCCACCGATATATTAGCCGATAGTATCGGCTATAAAAATTAGTGTATGTTATTTAAATGACACTTAATCTATCCAACCAGTTCCGACCCTAAAAAGAAGATATATTCTTGATCAGGATCACTAAGATCTAGTGTTGGGTAAATACTGCTCATTTGAGTTAGGATGTTCGTTCACTTGTTCGTTTTTTTAATGAGTCAACTCACTTATTTTGGTCACTGGTTCAGTTGTTCACCTGCTCATTAGCTCAATTGTTCACTTACTCACTTACTCTCTTGCTCTTGTTAAGTTGTTCACCTGCTTACTAGCTCACTAGTATACTTGCTTGGCGCGCTCTGAGAAATCAGTGAACACAGCTGAATGATTGTAAATTGTATGGAAAATGCATGCAAAAATTAAAATAATTGTGTAGCCGAATTCAAGAAAAAAGAGGAAGAGAGCAGAACAGAGCAAGTGAAAATAAAAAGCGAAGGGAGACCAAAACTTAGCAAGTGAACAAAAAGGAGCAAGTGAGAACAAGAAGAAAGGAACATGTTCACTCACTTACATATCTTAGTGAGTAATTCTTTTTTGTTCACTCACTTATGAGCAACCCAACACTACTAGGATCTGTCTGTCTGCATAAACGCTGAGATCTCGGAAACTATAAAAGCTAGAATGTTGGGATTAACCAGACATTTTTGAGCTTATTGCGCAGCCCAAGTTTGTTTCAGCTGAGCGCAACGCCCGCAATCTCCTTAAAGGACTTTAAAATGTGTTTTAAGAAGTCACGGTCCTTCGAGGATAATTTTTTCGCGAATTTTGGGGGTGAGGACCGTAAGCTAGAGTATTACCGAAGTTACCTTCCTTTCTTGTTATACCCGTTACAGCGCAAGATTATTTCAGCCGAGGGCCACGCCCCCTCTAACGCCCACCATCGCCTAACGCCCACAATTTAAGCTTTTAAAAGGTGTTTGGCGCCCAATAGCTATCGAAATGTAGAAGAAATTTTTCAAATCGGACCGTTCGTTAAAAAGTTATGCTCGATCAAAGTTTTATCTCCATCTCCCTCGCACTCCCTCAAGCTGAGTAACGGGTATCTGATAGTCGGGGCACCCGACTATAGCGTTCTCTCTTGTTTTAAGGTGCTCTATGTGTGTTACATGTTACATGATTGAGTGCGTTTTTTGCGACACCACGTTTTGAAAGTCCATGTTCATCGGCATTTCTAAATGGCTCAACCGATCGTTTTCAAACTTGTCGCATATTTTTCTGCATAAAAAAACCCGGCCCCTGGGAAGACTTTTTTTTATTTTGTAGCTTTAAATATTTTTTTGTTTAAAGCCCAAAGTCGAATATTTTAGCTGAAAAACGCATTTTTGACTTTGGAATATAAACAAAAATCCTTAAAAATAAAAAATTATAAATCGTGCTTCCCAGGGACCGGGTTTTTTTTTAATTCTTAAGCGAAATGCAAAAACAAAATGAAAATCCGATCATTTTTGGAGGAGATACAGTGAACACCGCAAAACTCCTTTTTTAATAGTGTTCAAGCAATCGCCTTGCCACCGATATATTAGCCGATAGTATCGGCTATAAAAATTAATGTATGTTATTTAAATGACACTTAATCTATCCAACCAGTTCCGACCCTAGAAAGAAGATATATTCTTGATCAGGATCACTAAGATCTAGTGTTGGGTAAATACTGCTCATTTGAGTTAGGATGTTCGTTCACTTGTTCGTTTTTTTAATGAGTCAACTCACTTATTTTGGTCACTGGTTCAGTTGTTCACCTGCTCATTAGCTCAATTGTTCACTTACTCACTTACTCTCTTGCTCTTGTTAAGTTGTTCACCTGCTTACTAGCTCACTAGTATACTTGCTTGGCGCGCTCTGAGAAATCAGTGAACACAGCTGAATGATTGTAAATTGTATGGAAAATGCATGCAAAAATTAAAATAATTGTGTAGCCGAATTCAAGAAAAAAGAGGAAGAGAGCAGAACAGAGCAAGTGAAAATAAAAAGCGAAGGGAGACCACAACTTAGCAAGTGAACAAAAAGGAGCAAGTGAGAACAAGAAGAAAGGAACATGTTCACTCACTTACATATCTTAGTGAGTAATTCTTTTTTGTTCACTCACTTATGAGCAACCCAACACTACTAGGATCTGTCTGTCTGCATAAACGCTGAGATCTCGGAAACTATAAAAGCTAGAATGTTGGGATTAACCAGACATTTTTGAGCTTATTGCGCAGCCCAAGTTTTTTTCAGCTGAGCGCAACGCCCGCAATCTCCTTAAAGGACTTTAAAATGTGTTTTAAGAAGTCACGGTCCTTCGAGGATAATTTTTTCGCGAATTTTGGGGGTGAGGACCGTAAGCTAGAGTATTACCGAAGTTACCTTCCTTTCTAGTTATACCCGTTACAGCGCAAGATTATTTCAGCCGAGGGCCACGCCCCCTCTAACGCCCACCATCGCCTAACGCCCACAATTAAAGCTTTTAAAAGGTGTTTGGCGCCCAATAGCTATCGAAATGTAGAAGAAATTTTTCAAATCGGACCGTTCGTTAAAAAGTTATGCTCGATCAAAGTTTTATCTCCATCTCCCTCGCACTCCCTCAAGCTGAGTAACGGGTATCTGATAGTCGGGGCACCCGACTATAGCGTTCTCTCTTGTTTTAAATGTATCCATAATATTACGGTTGCAGAAGTATTGTATCTTTGCGATTAGCAGTGGTATTTAAATTACAACAATCAAAATTTACAGATTTTCCACCCTCTCAGGAAGGTTGAAACAAATATTTTCATATACATATGTACACATGCATAGAAACGTTTGTATGTATATATGTATATGTACATATAAAAGCTGGTGGTATGTCAAAAATGTAAATGCTTGAATATTGTACTTGAATTTTAACTTAAAAAATAATATTTGGACAAATCTCGGTTGTCGTACGCTTTGAAACTGAAAATAAACATCTTTTTAAATTGTAGCTCTTAATTAGCAATAAGCATTGGTGCTAGGGCTGACTATGGATAAAATTTGTTTCTTGTAGATTAACATCTTAAGACTGTACAAAAAAAGTTTTAAGTCAATCGGACAAAAACTTTAGAAGTTAGGCAAAAATTAATAATACTAAAATTTCACTACAAAAAAAATTAATTTTTGATTTTGAACGATTACAAAATATTTAAATTTTCATCCCTTGTCAAAATAATAGGCTTTCAAAAATCATTCGACCAAAATGTGAAATTGTTTTTATAGGGGGGCAGATCCCACAGCCGCGAATTTAATATCCTTGATGGACCGCGATTCCTCAAGAATTCGCGTGACAATCGATGACCAACTTTTAAGAGCGAGTTTAAAGAAATCGTGGTTGTTGACTGACAGGAGCCAGCATAGTAGTCCATGGACCGCGACCTATAAAAAAGTCGTGATTGCAGACAAATTTGATATACCTCTGTAAAGCATTAAATAAATAAATATTTATGAGAATATATTTGATGTAAGTTAAAAAAAAGAAAACTAAAAATTCGTTAACGTAAAAATTAATAAAAATCGTCCAAAAACAAATTAGGTATAACATTTAAAAAAAAATCGCCGCGATTTTTTATTTAGGATCCAGCAGATGCAGACGTTGAAAGTAATTAGTCCAATGCTTTTTTTTTTCGAATATTGGTTTATCACCATCCTTAAAGACAAGGCTAGCAAGTTGGAAACAGGTAGGACAAGTTTATACCCTTGCAGAGGGTATTATGATTTCAGTCAGAAGTTTGCAACGCAGTGAAGGAGACGTTTCCGACCCCATAAAGTATATATATTCTTGATCAGCATAACAAGACGAGTCGATCTAGCCATGTCCGTCTGTCCGTCTGTTTCTACGCAAACTAGTCTCTCAGTTTTAAAGCTATCGGGCTCAAACTTTCCCAAAAGTCTTCTTTCTATTGCAGGTAGTGTGTATGTCGGAACCGGCCGGATCGGACAAACTATATCTTATAGCTCCCATAGGAAGGATCAAAAAAAAAACGAAAAAATTCTATCTTCGGTGTTTTTTGAAATATTACCTTCAACTTTTGGGAATGTTATTATTTCTGAATTTCGAATTAAATTGTTAAACAATCGGATGACTATATCATATAGCTGTCAAAGGAACGGTCAGAAAATTAAATGGAAATTAATAGGAAAAAAATTATATCTTTGTTGATTTTTATTAAATTCTCTTCTTTTCTGGGATATAGCTTTTCTTTAACATTTCAAAATTTCGAATTAAATTTAACAAAATTCGGACGCCTTTGTTATATAGCTACCATAATACGAAAGCAGCTAGAATTTAGATTGCAAATAAATCTAAATTTGATGTATTTGCAAGTTAATAGGAATGATCTGCAAGGGTATATAAGCTTCGGCGGGCCGAAGCTAGCTTTCTTTCTTGTTTTTCCTTCAAAAAGACTCCGTGATTTTGTAGAAAAAGGAAAATTGCTTCCTTGTCCATACTTAGGAAACTTCCAAAAGTAATGTTGCACAACTCGCATATAGACATTTTGTAGTTGCGTTACGAAAATTCAAAAGCCTACAGGATTTTTATAGAAAATCATTTAAAAGTCAATATATTTTGTATAGCTAGTCGTTGAAAAGGCTACTTTATTTTTATAGCAAAACACGCTACTTAAAATTCGATTACATGAGAACCATGGGCGCCTATATTTTTATACCCGTTACTCGTAGAGTAAAAGGGTATATTGTATTCGTGCAAAAGTATGTAACAGGGAGAAGGAAGCTTTTCCGACCCTATAAAGTATATATATTCTTGATCAGGATCACTAGCCGAGTCGAACTAGCCATGTCCGTCTGTCCGTCCGTATGAACGCTGAGATCTCGGAAACTATAAAAGCTAGAGGATTGGCATTTTGCATGCATATTCTTGGAGTTCCTACGCAGCGCAAGTTTATTTCAAAATGGTGCCACGTCCCCTCTAACGCCCTCAATCGCCCTACACCATTTTTTGAAAGGTGTCTGGCGCCCACACCATTAAAGATTTTGGAAAACTAAAAATGCAGTTTTATTGTGACTATCAATACCTATCGAAATGTAGAAGAAATTTTTCAAATCGGACCATTCGTTAAAAAGTTATGCCCGATCAAAGATTTTATATATCTATCTCCCTCGCACTCCCTTAGCTGAGTAACGGGTATCTGATAGTCGGGGCACCCGACTATAGCGTTCTCTCTTGTTTCATGTAAATTCTTAAGAAGTCACGGTCCGTCGAGGATAATTTTTTCGCGAATTTTGGGGGTGAGGACCGTAAGCTAGAGTATTACCGAAGTTACCTTCCTTTCTTGTTATACCCCTTACAGCGCAAGATTATTTCAGCCGAGGGCCACGCCCCCTCTAACGCCCACCATCGACTAACGCCCACAATTAAAGCTTTTAAAAGGTGTTTGGCGCCCAATAGCTATCGAAATGTAGAAGAAATTTTTTAAATCGGACCGTTCGTTAAAAAGTTATGCTCGATCAAAGTTTTATCTCCATCTCCCTCGCACTCCCTCAAGCTGTGTAACGGGTATCTGATAGTCGGGGCACCCGACTATAGCGTTCTCTCTTGTTTTAAGGTGCTCTATGTGTGTTACATGTTACATAAGCGAAATGCATAAACAAAATGAAAATCCGATCATTTTTGGAGGAGATACAGTGAACACTGCAAAACTCCTTTTTTAATAGTGTTCAAGCAATCGCCTTGCCACCGATATATTAGCCGATAGTATCGGCTATAAAAATTAGTGTATGTTATTTAAATGACACTTAATCTATCCAACCAGTTCCGACCCTAAAAAGAAGATATATTCTTGATCAGGATCACTAAGATCTAGTGTTGGGTAAATACTGCTCATTTGAGTTAGGATGTTCGTTCACTTGTTCGTTTTTTTAATGAGTCAACTCACTTATTTTGGTCACTGGTTCAGTTGTTCACCTGCTCATTAGCTCAATTGTTCACTTACTCACTTACTCTCTTGCTCTTGTTAAGTTGTTCACCTGCTTACTAGCTCACTAGTATACTTGCTTGGCGCGCTCTGAGAAATCAGTGAACACAGCTGAATGATTGTAAATTGTATGGAAAATGCATGCAAAAATTAAAATAATTGTGTAGCCGAATTCAAGAAAAAAGAGGAAGAGAGCAGAACAGAGCAAGTGAAAATAAAAAGCGAAGGGAGACCAAAACTTAGCAAGTGAACAAAAAGGAGCAAGTGAGAACAAGAAGAAAGGAACATGTTCACTCACTTACATATCTTAGTGAGTAATTCTTTTTTGTTCACTCACTTATGAGCAACCCAACACTACTAGGATCTGTCTGTCTGCATAAACGCTGAGATCTCGGAAACTATAAAAGCTAGAATGTTGGGATTAACCAGACATTTTTGAGCTTATTGCGCAGCCCAAGTTTGTTTCAGCTGAGCGCAACGCCCGCAATCTCCTTAAAGGACTTTAAAATGTGTTTTAAGAAGTCACGGTCCTTCGAGGATAATTTTTTCGCGAATTTTGGGGGTGAGGACCGTAAGCTAGAGTATTACCGAAGTTACCTTCCTTTCTTGTTATACCCGTTACAGCGCAAGATTATTTCAGCCGAGGGCCACGCCCCCTCTAACGCCCACCATCGCCTAACGCCCACAATTTAAGCTTTTAAAAGGTGTTTGGCGCCCAATAGCTATCGAAATGTAGAAGAAATTTTTCAAATCGGACCGTTCGTTAAAAAGTTATGCTCGATCAAAGTTTTATCTCCATCTCCCTCGCACTCCCTCAAGCTGAGTAACGGGTATCTGATAGTCGGGGCACCCGACTATAGCGTTCTCTCTTGTTTTAAGGTGCTCTATGTGTGTTACATGTTACATGATTGAGTGCGTTTTTTGCGACACCACGTTTTGAAAGTCCATGTTCATCGGCATTTCTAAATGGCTCAACCGATCGTTTTCAAACTTGTCGCATATTTTTCTGCATAAAAAAACCCGGCCCCTGGGAAGACTTTTTTTTATTTTTTAGCTTTAAATATTTTTTTGTTTAAAGCCCAAAGTCGAATATTTTAGCTGAAAAACGCATTTTTGACTTTGGAATATAAACAAAAATCCTTAAAAATAAAAAATTATAAATCGTGCTTCCCAGGGACCGGGTTTTTTTTTAATTCTTAAGCGAAATGCAAAAACAAAATGAAAATCCGATCATTTTTGGAGGAGATACAGTGAACACCGCAAAACTCCTTTTTTAATAGTGTTCAAGCAATCGCCTTGCCACCGATATATTAGCCGATAGTATCGGCTATAAAAATTAATGTATGTTATTTAAATGACACTTAATCTATCCAACCAGTTCCGACCCTAGAAAGAAGATATATTCTTGATCAGGATCACTAAGATCTAGTGTTGGGTAAATACTGCTCATTTGAGTTAGGATGTTCGTTCACTTGTTCGTTTTTTTAATGAGTCAACTCACTTATTTTGGTCACTGGTTCAGTTGTTCACCTGCTCATTAGCTCAATTGTTCACTTACTCACTTACTCTCTTGCTCTTGTTAAGTTGTTCACCTGCTTACTAGCTCACTAGTATACTTGCTTGGCGCGCTCTGAGAAATCAGTGAACACAGCTGAATGATTGTAAATTGTATGGAAAATGCATGCAAAAATTAAAATAATTGTGTAGCCGAATTCAAGAAAAAAGAGGAAGAGAGCAGAACAGAGCAAGTGAAAATAAAAAGCGAAGGGAGACCACAACTTAGCAAGTGAACAAAAAGGAGCAAGTGAGAACAAGAAGAAAGGAACATGTTCACTCACTTACATATCTTAGTGAGTAATTCTTTTTTGTTCACTCACTTATGAGCAACCCAACACTACTAGGATCTGTCTGTCTGCATAAACGCTGAGATCTCGGAAACTATAAAAGCTAGAATGTTGGGATTAACCAGACATTTTTGAGCTTATTGCGCAGCCCAAGTTTTTTTCAGCTGAGCGCAACGCCCGCAATCTCCTTAAAGGACTTTAAAATGTGTTTTAAGAAGTCACGGTCCTTCGAGGATAATTTTTTCGCGAATTTTGGGGGTGAGGACCGTAAGCTAGAGTATTACCGAAGTTACCTTCCTTTCTAGTTATACCCGTTACAGCGCAAGATTATTTCAGCCGAGGGCCACGCCCCCTCTAACGCCCACCATCGCCTAACGCCCACAATTAAAGCTTTTAAAAGGTGTTTGGCGCCCAATAGCTATCGAAATGTAGAAGAAATTTTTCAAATCGGACCGTTCGTTAAAAAGTTATGCTCGATCAAAGTTTTATCTCCATCTCCCTCGCACTCCCTCAAGCTGAGTAACGGGTATCTGATAGTCGGGGCACCCGACTATAGCGTTCTCTCTTGTTTCATGTAAATTCTTAAGAAGTCACGGTCCGTCGAGGATAATTTTTTCGCGAATTTTGGGGGTGAGGACCGTAAGCTAGAGTATTACCGAAGTTACCTTCCTTTCTTGTTATACCCGTTACAGCGCAAGATTATTTCAGCCGAGGGCCACGCCCCCTCTAACGCCCACCATCGCCTAACGCCCACAATTAAAGCTTTTAAAAGGTGTTTGGCGCCCAATAGCTATCGAAATGTAGAAGAAATTTTTCAAATCGGACCGTTCGTTAAAAAGTTATGCTCGATCAAAGTTTTATCTCCATCTCCCTCGCACTCCCTCAAGCTGAGTAACGGGTATCTGATAGTCGGGGCACCCGACTATAGCGTTCTCTCTTGTTTTAAGGTGCTCTATGTGTGTTACATGTTACATGATTGAGTGCGTTTTTTGCGACACCACGTTTTGAAAGTCCATGTTCATCGGCATTTCTAAATGGCTCAACCGATCGTTTTCAAACTTGTCGCATATTTTTCTGCATAAAAAAACCCGGCACCTGGGAAGACTTTTTTTATTTTGTAGCTTTAAATATTTTTTTGTTTAAAGCCCAAAGTCGAATTTTTTAGCTGAAAAACGCATTTTTGACTTTGGAATATAAACAAAAATCCTTAAAAATAAAAAATTATAAATCGTGCTTCCCAGGGACCGGGTTTTTTTTTAATTCTTAAGCGAAATGCAAAAACAAAATGAAAATCCGATCATTTTTGGAGGAGATACAGTGAACACCGCAAAACTCATTTTTTAATAGTGTTCAAGCAATCGCCTTGCCACCGATATATTAGCCGATAGTATCGGCTATAAAAATTAGTGTATGTTATTTAAATGACACTTAATCTATCCAACCAGTTCCGACCCTAAAAAGAAGATATATTCTTGATCAGGATCACTAAGATCTAGTGTTGGGTAAATACTGCTCATTTGAGTTAGGAGGTTCGTTCACTTGTTCGTTTTTTTAATGAGTCAACTCACTTATTTTGGTCACTGGTTCAGTTGTTCACCTGCTCATTAGCTCAATTGTTCACTTACTCACTTACTCTCTTGCTCTTGTTAAGTTGTTCACCTGCTTACTAGCTCACTAGTATACTTGCTTGGCGCGCTCTGAGAAATCAGTGAACACAGCTGAATGATTGTAAATTGTATGGAAAATGCATGCAAAAATTAAAATAATTGTGTAGCCGAATTCAAGAAAAAAGAGGAAGAGAGCAGAACAGAGCAAGTGAAAATAAAAAGCGAAGGGAGACCACAACTTAGCAAGTGAACAAAAAGGAGCAAGTGAGAACAAGAAGAAAGGAACATGTTCACTCACTTACATATCTTAGTGAGTAATTCTTTTTTGTTCACTCACTTATGAGCAACCCAACACTACTAGGATCTGTCTGTCTGCATAAACGCTGAGATCTCGGAAACTATAAAAGCTAGAATGTTGGGATTAACCACACATTTTTGAGCTTATTGCGCAGCCCAAGTTTGTTTCAGCTGAGCGCAACGCCCACAATCTCCTTAAAGGACTTTAAAATGTGTCTGGCGCTCACATCTTTAAAGATTCAGGAAAAGAATATATGACATTTTGTTGTGTTTTAAAAATACCTATCAATATGTATAAGAAATTTGTTAAATCGGACCATTCATTAAAAAGGTTTTAAACAAAAATTGAAAAAGCTGCTTGATGGCTTCAGTAGCATTGATTGGTTAACTCAGTAACGGGTATCTAATAGTTGAGACACTCGCTGTGTTTTCTCTTATTTTATAATACTCGTTACTCGTAGAGTAAAAGGGAATATTCGTGAAAGGTATCTAACAGGTAGAAGGAAGCGACCCTAGAAAGTATATATATTCTTGATCAGGATCACTAGCCGAGTCGATCTAGCCATGTCCGTCTGTCTGTCTGGATGAACGCTGAGATCTCGGAAAGCTAGAAATGCATGATTTTTTTTAAAAGAAAAATTTACAAAATTTATTTTTGGTCCCTGGTTATACCCTTGCAGAGGGTATTATAATTTCAGTCAGAAGTTTGTAACTCAGTGAAGGAGGCGTTTCCGACAAAGTATATATATTCTTGATCAGCACCAATAGCCGAGTCCATCTAGCAATGTCCGTCAGTCCGTCTGTTCGTCTGTCCGTTTCTATGCGAACTAGAGTGTCAGTTTTAAAGCTATCGCGATGAAACTTTCCCAAAAGTCTTCTTTCTATTGCAGGTAGTATATATCTCGGAGCGAGCCGGATCGGACCACTATATCTTAAGGCTCCCATAGGAATAATCAAACAAATATAAGAAAATTAATTGTAACTTTGTAGGAAGTAGGCGTTTTGATTTTTGTCAACTTAAAACCCAAATTTTAAATAGGCACGCAGAATCTGGAGTCCCTGGAACTGCACCGATAGATAGATAGCATTAAACTACAGGTATTTACTCTATCTGCAAGGGAATATAAGCTTCGGCTGGCCGAAGTTAGCTTCCTTTCTTGTTTTTTTAGTCGTTTTATTCATTAAGCCTTGTAGTATTAAAACTTGAAAGGGCGAACTAACCATAGGAAAGATCGTTTGTCTCTCTCCTATGGTTATCTCGGTGTTTTTGTTATTGTGAGTACTAGGCTTTAATCTTAACGACAAATAAATGCTTTTAAATCAAATTTAAACAAGGCTTGCAGCACATTTTGAACCTATTGCCTTGTTATACCCTTGCAGAGGGTATTATAATTTTGGTCAGAAGTTTGTAACGCAGTGAAGGAGACGTTTCCGACCCCATAAAGTATATATATTCTTGATCAGGATCAATAGGGGAGTCGATATAGCCATGTCCGTCTGTCCGTCTGTTTCAATACCGTTTGCGAGCTCAGTTTAAAAGCTAGCGCCTTGAAACTTTTACAGTCGTCCTAAAACATGTGTACGCAGATCAAGTTTGAAAGCCGACCCGATCGGACGTCTATATCCTATAGCTCCCATAGGAACAATCGGATATAGCTTTCACAAAATGAAGATACTTCGCTCAGTGTAAGAGCTATTGATAAGAATCTTTCTAAATCTTATTATTTTACGCATACCTTGATCAGGGTAAAAGCGCGTGCCGATCGGACGTCTATATCTTATGGCTCCCATAGGAACAATAGGGTGAAATCGGTCAAAATTTGTCGTTTTTCAGGATATTTCGCGCAGAATATAAGCTATTCCCATGAAACTTTCCAAATCGTATTATTTTGTGCGTATATCCTTGATCAGGGTGAAGTTTATTATGCTTATGTGCCACGCCCATTTTAACGCCCACACTCGCTACAAGATCTAGAGGGTGAAATCTGCAAGGGTATTAAAACTTCGGCTTGCCGAAGTTAGCTTCCGTCCTCGTTTTAATTGTTTTTACCAAAACACGCCACTTTAAAATGCAATTGCTAGAGAACTATGCATTTCCGCCGATAATCTTCCGCATGTAAATTCTTAAGAAATCGCGGTCCATCGACGATAATTTTTCGCGATTTTCGCGGCACAGGCCCCTTTTCTAGACTATTAGCGAAAAAATGTCTGAGTCACTTAAATATGTCGAATGGTTTAATTAGTACTTAAGATTCCTACCTACACAGGCATTGCGCGATGAGACGTCTAAGTTTAGCCGCAGAATTGAAAGTCTGATACAATAGATTGAAAGGATTGGTAATCCGATCGATAGGTTTGTAAATTTTGATACTAAGACTTTTCAGAAGTCGATTGGTTTCGAAGAAATTAGGGTAAAAGTACAAAAAAAGAAAATTTGGAAAATTACAGGTGGGAAGACCGGTAGAACGCAATGAACTTTCATTTTATTTTTTAGTTTTCTTTAACTGTCAGTAAAATATTTAAGCATTTGTGCCGAATGAAAAAATTTTTTAAAGTAGGTATATTTATTTAGTTGAATGACACAGCATTTTTTGTCACAAAATTTAATATTAAAACTTTTGTATGTTGATGGTGCGATCTACGACCTCGTTAAGAGGAGTTTTTGTTTTATCTCTGAAGTTTTTTTTTTATATCAATCGTTTTCGTTATAATTCTCGTATGAACTCTTGTTATAGGATTTAAATCATGATATTTTCATTGGCAAAGTCAAGACTTATTGGTTACCGTATGCCGTACTTAATTATATACTTTATATACAAATTATATTCGAAATTATCCGATATTCGATTAACAATTGTTTTAATGTCAAACTTTGATGTTTTCCTTATGCCTTAAAAATATCTAATAAGAATTTGTTCTCATCTTATTGGTTATTGGTTAATTTTTCGTGAAGCCGAGCTTTCTGAATCGCTCCCATATATTTGTGCCCCGCGTTGATAATATTGTGACCATTTAGCTACTGTTCGGACTTACGAGTTTAATTTTACAACGCCGTTCTATTGCGATAGCCAAAGTCGCAAAAGATATATTCAATATATATATATATATCTTTTGCGAATATATATATTATATATATTTATATTCAATATATATTCAATTCGACGAAAAGCGCAAGCAGACATTGCCAAAACAAATTGCCTAGTTTGTTGTTGGCCCTGTTTGTCGCTCTCTGCCGATCTCTCACGTTCTCTGCCGGAGTCTACCGCTCTCCGTTACATCGCTCATCTACTTGTCGCAAAGTAACGGAACTTCCGGCGCTAGCACTCGACGGACACTGATTCCACCTGCACCTGCTCTCTTTCGTCTCTGCTGTGCTTATCTCTTCGTGGTAGACATCGCCGCTGGAATTTCTGCCTGCTGTGATTACGCTGATCTTCGCTATATGCTCTCTTATTTATCGCTCTTAGTTTGGTGTGTACTCAGCCCATACAGTGGTTGAACTAGCTGCCAAAATGAGTTTGAGATGCTCTGCTACGAAATATGATTTTGGTCGCAACATTGCCTGTGACACATACCTATTGTGTTGGCTTTGCGATAACTGCTCGCATGTTAAATGTGGTGGTGGTGGCCATAATGGTCGTATAGCCGATCTTTGAACTAAAAGATCAGGATTAACCTGGTCATGTGAGGCATGCCTAGGAATTGAAATGGAAAGGCGCATCTTTATGAGGGAAACGGGGAAAGGATTCCAGACGGTTCGGAAACAGTTCGCTGCACTCAATCATGAATTCCTTTCTGTTGAGTCGCGGTTTCTTGGGTTTAAACTGCTAAGCAAATCACCAACAGAAACCAACGTGGCGTCTAACTTCACCATTGCGCCTGTTGCCATATCTGCCACGTATCTACCTCAACCCACTGCACCCGGGCCTACATATAATCGGATGGATTATACTGAACCTGCCGATGGTTTAACTGAACCTGCTGCTGCTCTCCACATTGAACCCATCTCAACCGATGCTCCAAAAGCAGTAGTTCCTGTTGCTCCTGCTGCTGCTAGTTCATCTACTTGCGTACGGCGACAAACTGATACGCATCAAGTTAGCAGAACAACTTTGGAAATTGCAATTTTTTTCTTATTGACAATTTGCCGTTATTTATCCGTAAATTATTCGTGAAACAATTAATTTTGCCGCTCAACTATTTTAAAAGTTATAAGATGTTCTGCTAACTTGATATCAAGTTAGTACAACTCCTTAAATGTTAACTTTTCCAAAATGTTTTTAAATGGAATTTTGCCGTTATTTATCCGTAAATTATTCGTGAAAGAAAAAATTTTGTCGCTCTTAATTTAAGATTTATTTTTTAAAAAAACATAGTTGTTCTGCTAAGTTGATATCAAGTTAGCAGTACAACTTTTCAAATGTTAACTTTTTCGAAATGTTTTTAGCTGACGTTTTGCCTTTATTTATCCGTAGATTATTCATGAAAGAAAAAATTTTGTCGCTCTTAATTTAAGATTTATTTTTTAAAAAAACATAGTTGTTTTGCTAAGTTGATATCAAGTTAGCAGTACAACTTTTCAAATGTTAACTTTTTCGAAATGTTTTTAGCTGACGTTTTGCCGTTATTTATCCGTAGATTATTCATGAAAGAAAAAATTTTGTCGCTCTTAATTTAAGATTTATTTTTTAAAAAAACATAGTTGTTTTGCTAAGTTGATATCAAGTTAGCAGTACAACTTTTCAAATGTTAACTTTTTCGAAATGTTTTTAGCTGACGTTTTGCCGTTATTTATCCGTAGAATATTCGTGAAAGAAAAAATTTTGTCGCTCTTAATTTAAGATTTATTTTTTAAAAAAACAGTTGTTCTGCTAATGTGATTTAAGTGCCAACTCTTAAAGGGGGAGAAATAAAGCCTTAAGTATAAATAGCGTCTACCATTAGGACTGCAATGTGTTAAACTTAAGTTTCATAACCATTTTTGTGTACACAAATAAAGCCCAAATCAATGTATCCCTTCCAATACACAACTTTTGACTATCTATCTTTTACATACTTTCCATAAATGCAATGTACATACATATGTACCCTTTTAAGCTAAGAATAAGGAATATACGAAGTTATTCGGGCTGCTACAGAAATCGCTTATGCACATACATAAAGAAGAAAAGGAGTGAAAATGATTTTTTCGACACTGTTTTTAATGTGTCTGAATCCAAAGTTGACGCTCAGACTTACAAAAAAAATTTCGCCACCTCATATGGGAGTACCGCCTCCCTCACGGTCTTTTGGATCACATATATGGGCTGTTAGTCGTCGCAGAGCTATTTTATCCTCCTAAACTCGAAGTTACTCCCGATAATTTTATTGTGACCAAATTTAATTTTAACCATGCGCGCAAAGTTTCATTATCTAAAATATTTTGTCCAGCTTCCAGCTTTTTTGCAAAAAGATACTAACCCGAGATCGAAAATTACCGATACAAAAAATAAAAAAACTTCCCATTTACTATCAAAACGTATGCAGTCTTTTGGGTAAACTTAGTCAAATTCATACTAATAGTGCAGCCTTTGACTGTGATGCAATCGCTTTAACCGAAACCTGGCTTAGTTCTTCCGTCTCCGATCATGACATTTTTATACCAGTTACTCGTAGAGTAAAAGGGTATATTGTATTTGTGCAAAAGTATGTAACAGCTAGAAGGAAGCATTTCCGACCCTATGAAGTATATCAAATAAAAATACCTCTTAACGAGGTAAAAAACTAGTGACGATCGCACCTTCAACATACAAAAGTTCTGATACCAACATTTGTGACGAAAAATTATTACGCAAAATTTGTACTTTCACCGCCCCCTCTCCCAAACCAATTGAATTATTAAGTCTTGGTATGCAATCCTGTTAGTTTTTGCGATACCTTTCGATTGGTGTATCACTCATTATGATCGGACCATCAAAGCAGATTTTCTGCGAATATATATAGTAGTCGCCTTCGCACACTCTTCTGGTGCGCTTCGTCACTACCTGGACTGCCGTCCACAGTGATATATTCTTGATCAGAGTCACTAGCCGAGTCGATCTAGCCATGTCCGCTTGTCTGTCTGTCTGGATGAACGCTGAGATCTCGTAAGTTGGGATTAGCCACACTTAATCTTTGACTTCCTAATCAGCGCAAGTTGGTTTCAGCCGAGGGCCAGGCCCCCTCTAACGCCCACAATCGCCTTACGCCATTTTTGAAAGGTGTCTGGCGCGCAGATTTTTAAAGACTTCAGAGAAGTATAAATGCAGTTTTGTTGCGTTTATATCTATCGAAATGTAGAAGAAATTTTTCAAATCGGACCATTCGTTAAAAAGTTATGCGCGATCAAAGTTTTATATCTCCATCTGCCTCGCACTTCCTTTAGATGAGTAACTGGTATCTGATAGTCGGGGCACTTTTTGTTACCAAACACTACTCATGATTTTATCGAAGGATTAACCGATCCAAGAGCTAACCCGATATTCCTACCGGAAGATCCTCCTCCTGTTCAATTTTCTAGCCCAAGTTCCGATTCAGTAGCTGCGTGCCCTGCAAAATGTTTTAGAAAAACAGATTTTAACGGTCTTAATCTGCCCCTTTCGGGTATCGACTGGTCATTTTTATATGCATTTGAGAATATTGTTTCTGCCGTTCATGCTTTCTACGTTTCAATTCTCTCGGCCCTGGATACATTTGTCCCCGAAATATTTCTTATTAAAAATAAGAAATCCAGACTATTTAAAAAATACCAAAAATCCGGATCTTTGTTTGACTTCGCCAATGTTCCTCCAACCGCTACCAATTCCTTAATACGAATAGTCAATGTTACATGAACTATCTGTCCCAGTGCAAGGAAAACTTCCGCACTGATCCGCACATCAAACTTTTAAAAACACAGGGCGGCAACACTACTACTATTTTGACCGCAGATGTATACATTTATGTTTTTTGACAATGTTATCTAGAATTTGTTTCTACCTTAAAAATCCTAAAATTATTCTAAGTATGGGGTTTAAAAGATAAAGAGTGTATCTTTTAAAAAACTTTAACATCGAATCAAACCATGCATCCGTTTGCCTCTGAGATCTCTGGAAAGTTGGCCAATTTCAGCATTTTCCGAACTTTGAGGTCCTTTTGCTAAGAATCCTTGCATCGGGAAACTTTTTGGAAAACGCAGTTTAACTTGGGAATTCGTAACGAATCCAAAAATAGAGCATCCATCGAGGTAAATTTTTGATGCTGCATAGTGTTATTATTGAATCTGTTCAAAAGCAATTTTTAATTTTTGCATTGTGTTATTCAAATTGGTACTGATCTACCTGATTATTGCCACCTTACCGAAGTAGGCTACAATTAATTGACATGCCTTCTCTATATCATCTACGAATTTGTAATGGCGATATGTTTGTTCATAAGCTTCTTCTTGGTTCACTCGATTCACAAACTCTGCTTTCCTATATCGATCTTACAGTTCCTTCAAGATTTACACGCGCGTTTCGACCATTCCACTTAACAATATGTAGGTCTAACTATGCTCAACACGAACCTTTTCGAGTTCTTTGCAATAATTACAATATATCTGATATTCTGTCCCCTGAGGTAACTTTTAGTTCTTTTCCGTGTAAAATTTACAATTACCTAAATTTTAACATATAACTTTATTTTTTGTATGCTGCATTTAATGCCTAATTATTAGTTTTATTTTTGAAGTCTAAGTTAGCAGTAAAATAAAAAAATAAAAATAAACTGAAGCAGGGTGCACTTTTTATTGCTCAATTACTTTCAAACGCGCGTTATTATGACAAAAAGCTTTATGTGTTAAAAGTTTAGGAATCTGAAGGGAAATATTTATTTATTTATTTATCTATAGCCAATGGATAAATCCTTATCTGGCCACATTTGATTAACTTAAACTTATTAAAAATTAATTAAAAAATATTCCCTAAGGGTTTGCCTTAACAGTTCCTTCTTGGCCACCCAGCTGAATCTAATGGTTGTAGGCAATGAGTTTAACATTCTTAAAGCCCTTAGTAAGGGCCATGGCTCACTGCGAGCATAATTTGTCCTGACAGCCCGTTCCAGAAATGGTAACAAGGTACGAAGATTCCTGGCAGGAGCATTAAAATTAATCCATCCCAACAGGCAAGGACAATCGATATTACCTACCATCAGATCATTAAGGAAAAGAAGACCTGCAATTGCACGGCGATCCTTCAAGGAGCAAGTGTGAAGCAGGGAACACTGGCTAGCATAGGGCGGGGACGGTTTAGTAAAATGCAAGTATTGCAATGCAAGCTTTAAAAACTTTTTTTGCAACCTCTCAATCCTATTGATCTGGACACTTCCTGAAGGGTTATAAATAAAGGAATCATATTCGACCCTGGAACGGACAAACGCAGGGTATACAGACAATCTGGTATACGGATCTTTGAATAAGACCGTGTTTCGCTTAACAAAGCCGAACATTGCATATGCCTTTGGTAATATAAAATTCAGATGTTCGTTAAACAAAAATTTGTCATTAAATAATACCCCCAGACCAACTATTTCATTCAAAACAGAGAGAGGGTAGTTATTCATGTGATAAGACGTTTTGCATAACGAACGATTTATTCTTGCAACACCAACTACCGATACTATCTAGGTCATATTGAAGCAACATAGAATATAGTTTAAAATTTGAAAAGAAATTGTTGAAGCCGTTTTTTAAAAAAATGGCTTCAACAACTTCTTTTTAAATTTTAAAAAAACTTTTAGCCATACATTTTAAACTATTGCATTAAGCCAATTTCAAGAAAGGCAGCATGATTAGCATATCAAATTACCTTTTTCAACGCGGTATTGCACATGTAGGTATCTTTATTTATTAAAAAGTTATGCGCGATCAAAGTTTTATATCTCCATCTCCCTCGCACCCCCTTAAGTTGAGTAACGGGTATCTGATAGTCGGGACAACCGACTATAGCGTTCTCTCTTGTTATTTTATCTTTTCCGTTAACGGTATTTTAACATTCTTCTTGATATTAGGAAAGATGTAGCTATAGCCTGGAAAGAACAAAAAAATGGTCCCAGATGTCGTATTTGTTTCGATCCCTCGTGAAATCAATACCTGTTTTTAGGAAATCCGTTATATTTTAAGACATTTTTTAAGAAATTTCCTTTTTTTTATTCTCTTTAATGTTTTTGCTAACAACTAATTTGATTTTAAGGAAAAAAAAGCACAAGCAATTATTTATTTATTTTGAGAATTTTTTTACAAGAATAATATTCTTTACAAACATTTTTTATTATTTTTAAATCATTTTTAAAAAATAAAGCATATAAAAATAACAAAATAAATAACAAACGTTTTTTTAAATTTTTTATTCGTTTATACATTTTTACTTTGCCGCAAGACACACTCATTTTAAAGACAGATAAATTATCTAACATGTCGTGTACATCATTCAATTGGTTCAAAAGTTATGATTTTTTACCAATAACAAGTCAAAAGGCGCCTTTGTGCGTCGTATCTCAATGATATTGACACCGTTCGACTGGGAATTCGTTAAATAATTCAAAATATGGGTACATTTTGCTTTACTGGTCTCCTCTGTTTAAGTTTTTTACAATTTATTTTTCCTACTTTCACCGTAATTTCTCCTAAACATATCGCCTTCTAAAAAAGTCGTAGTACCAAAATTTAAAGGTCATAACAGTACCTTTCGATCAGTGTATAATTTTTTATAATCAGACTATCGTAGCAGATTTTCAATTCGGTAGTCTCCTCGCGCACATTCTCTGTGCACTTTGTCACTACTTGGACTGCCGTCCACAGTGATTTGATATCAAACTACTGAAGACATAAAAATATTCAACTACCATTTCCTAAATAACAGATTTTCTAAAACTTAAAACTTTCATTTTCTTTTAATTGTAGTTTCGAAAATTAAATAGAAGTCATCGAGGCTATTTTTTACCATGATTGATCCTAGTTCAAGTGAGGAGGAAGGCGAAGATGACCCCATTGCCAATGTGTCATCGAAAGGACGTCTTACACATGCGCCCAAGGGAGCGAATACCGTTTCTATAACAGGTGGATCTTCTGGTCCCGGTGTAGGATCAAATATTCCTATGTCTGGCTCTAACGGTGATTTGGTCGGGAATCAGAGACAATCTAATATTAACACTATTGGTAACCGAAATGAAGCTGGAAACATAGGTGTGGCGGCAGGCTTACAAGTCTCCTCTAATAAAAATGAACAAACACATGGTAGCCGAGTTGACGGCGGGAATCTCGAGGTGCCCAACAATTGTATTCCGAGGTTGGTACTAACTTAATTTGTTACAAAATATTTCTAGTTCATGTTTTCAAATGACCAGGGACCGAAAATAATGATTATTTTTATTTCTTCAAACAAAAAAATCGGCCACTTATAATAGCCCTAAAAACAAATGATTTTCACCAAAATAATTATCATTGTCCAAAATATGCATTCCCGCCATGATTTTTAAATTTATGATTTTAATCTTTTTGTTCAATGGTAATCTTTATTTTAGAGCAATATAATAAAACTTATAGCATAATAATTATTTTTGATCAAAAAAAATATGTCTCAAAAATAATGATTATTGATGATTTTTATTTTTTTTGCTCAAAATAAAACTCATCAGAGCCTCCCGGCCCTCCTGTAAGACTTTTCGCCAATCTGATTTTACAGCCGTCTAAGGGGCTATCAAAGCTACCTCCGCGATTTTTTGCCACTTTTTTTAACCACTTTTAAAAAATGGCCTATCCTACGATTTTTATTTTATTCCAATTAAAATAAAACTCATCTGAGCCTTCCAAACATATTTATTTATTATTTAGTTTAACGAATAGTAATTTCGATAAATTCTCATTAGCAAGGTTACACCTTTGATCGGTCAATACCATTTTGAGGGCCGAAAAAGATCTTTCCACGCTCACTTGCGTAGCGGGAACTGAATGGACGACTTTGGCCAGCTGATACAAATTGGGGAACACAAAGCGTTTCTCCTCCCAATATTCCATTATGTTGCAGGTTAGGCTAATGGGCTTCGGACAATAATTCTCGATCTCGGCATATGCCTTCCTGATTTGGTCCGTTGGCTCTGCGTCTTCAGTCTCTTCATCCGAAGCTACCTCAATTGCTTGCAAGTAATTATCTAGCAAAGAGCCCGAGCTCGAGTTTAGTGATTTTTATACCCTTATGATTTCAGTCAGAAGTTTGCAACGCAGTGAAGGAGACGTTTCCGACCCCATAAAATATATATTTTTTTGATCAGCATGACAAGACGAGTCGATCTAGCCATGTCCGTCTGTCCGTCCGTCTGTCCGTCTGTTTCTACGCAAACTAGTCTCTCAGTTTTAAAGCTATCGGGCTCAAACTTTCCCAAAAGTCTTCTTCTATTGCAGGTAGTATATATGTCGGAACCGACCGGATCGGATAACTATATCTTATAGCTCCCATATGAAGATCGAAAAAAAAACGTAAAAAACGTAAAAAAAATTCTAGCTTTGGTGTTTTTTGAAATATTATCTTCTACTTTTGGGAATAATATTTTTTAAATTATTCTGAATTTCGAAAAAAATTTTTAAAAAATCGGATGACCATATCATATAGCTGCCATAGAAACGGTCGGAAAATTATATGGAAATTAATAGGAAAAAATTATATCTTTGTTGATTTTTATTACATTGTCTTTTCCTTTAGGATATGGCTTTTCTTTAACATTTCAAAATTTCGAATAAAATTTAACAAAATTCGGACGGCTATAATATATAGATGCCATAGGAAGGATCAAAAAATTAATGCCAAAGTAATACGAAATCAGCTAAAATTTGGATTATTGTAACATATACGCAAGTTAATTTAAATTTAATGTTTTTGTAAATGAATAGGAATGATCTGCAAGGGTATATAAGCTTCGGCTGGCCGAAGCTAGCTTCCTTTCTTGTTTTTACATCAAAATATAAGCAATTTTTAAAAGTGGTTAAAAAAATTTGCAAAAAATCGTGGAGGTAGCTTTGATAGCCCCTTAGACGGCTGTAAAATCAGATTGACGAAAAGTCTTACAGGAGGGCCGCCAGGCTCTGATGAGTTTTATTTTGAGCAAAAAAAATAAAAATCATCAATAATCATTATTTTTGAGACATATTTTTTTTGATCAAAAATAATTTGTATGCTCTAAGTCTTATAATATTACTCCAAAATAAAAATTATCATTGAAGAAAAATATAAAAATTGAAATTTAATCATTACCAAGTAATTTTTATTATTTAACTTATAATGATTACGGTCCCTGCAAATGACAGTACAACGTACAACAGTTATAACCATTGAATTTTTTTATAAATTATTTTATATATCCGTGGCACAGAAAATAAGAAGTTTACAATAAAAAGCAAGGCAAAGCGTATTCGACCCTATTTCTCTATTTTAGACTAAAAATGATCGATGAATTCAATTGTTATGAGTGCAACAAAATTACCCCGAGGTCCTTTCTTCTTTTTTAAAAATCTGATGAGATTTTTTTAAAGTGTTCACTTTTTAGACCATTTGCAATTGGATTAAATCTATACGACACAAACGAACATTTCTCTTTATTTTTTTGATAGGCCACAAAGTTGCAAGCCAAATATTAAAATAACTCAAACAATTCCTAAGTGCTGCATCATATTTCTAAAATGGTGCTTAATTAAAAAAGGGATGTAAAATAAATGGTAAGAGATAAAAGAAACGGGGGTTTATATTCCGATCCTTGATCGAGGATTTCTGCTATCTGAGATTTTACACCAAAATGCCTTCACGTTTTAGGTGGAATGAGCCAAGTTTTATTAAAAAATGTAGTGTTGTATAGTTTTCAACAGACCTTAGATATTTTAATAGCCCCCTACTAGTTATACCCGTTCCTAGTAGAGTGAAAGGGTATATTGTATTCGTGTAATTCTTCACGATGTAGAAAAATAAAATTTGTTTATTTGCAAGACCTACTAGTAAAGACAACGATTTTAGTTCAGCAAACTTTGCATCAAGCAACAACAGCGCAACTTGTAAGAAAGGGAAAGCAACATACGTGCTCTCCCGTGAGAATCTATTCCGACCGCTATACTGCGAATCCGGAATGCTTTCGGTTTCATACTACAACACTGTTTACGATTCCATAAGCTTTTCCGCCTTTTCCGCTAGTATACCTTCAAAATCGCATACTTCGAATCGACAAAGTAGGCGATAGCCTAGCACACTTCGTGCTGCATTACCGCCCTATATATTGTTGCATATAGGGTGGTAATCTATTTGCTTCACCGATCGGCATACCAAGTATACGAGGCTGTTATGCAAGTGCATTCCTGAATAGGTTACCTAGTTTAAAGGTTTGTAGTGCACACGCTTTACTGGTTTACCCTGTATATAAAGTTGTAATGCAAATACTTTACAAACTGGATTATCACGAAGCCAAATAAAAGATTGTTTCTCAACTAAAATTTATAATTTTATTATTTATTTTATCAAGGCGTTATATGTTAAATAGTTTTTGAGGAGTGGCTGTTTCCCTTAAACGCCTCTTTTTGGAAGAGCTTTGGGGTGATAATTCCCCATGTCAAACAGGTCAACTGAAACCGTAAAATTAAAAAAAATTTCATTAGTTTAGAGTAATTCCGTGTATCTAAACGAAGAAAAAGTTGGCCGCTCGGGTTTGGGGCGGGGACGCGGCTAGGAGTGCGGTAACTTTCTTTCCACTGCTCAAATCTATGAAAATTTGGGGAAATGGTTTCAAGAAGTTCTTCAAGATAACGCAACAAAAAAATGTTTGATTTTTATACCCATGAAATTTTGTTGCGTTTATTTATACCTATCAAAATGTAAAACAAATTTTTCAAATAGGACCATTCGTTAAAAAGTTAAGCCCGATCAAAGTTTTATATCTCCATCTCCCTCGCACTCCCTCTAGCTGAGGGCACCCGACTATAGCGTTCTCTCTTGTTTGAAATTGAAAAAGGTATATAACCAAAATTACACAAACAACATTTCGTGGAAACACAAAGTTGAAGAAAAAATCATAGGCGCTCGGACGTGTGCGTAAGTAAAGCAGGCCATCCACAGATGAATTTGTTCGGCGATCATTTTCGCGAGCACAGGAAAAATAGAAGATAGAATACGTCGGACAAATTTCTATGAAAATTGAACGCGAACACTACCACCAACGACGAACACACGAAGATGTTCGCCGAACAAATTCGACTGTGGATAGCCTGCCTAAGGAATCATAGAAACGTGCAACAGAAAACAAATTATACGACCCGAACGATGCCCGAAGTATCGATGGAAAAGGAGAGCGAGAATCGAAAAACAATTAAAATCCTATGTTTCAAAAGCTTAAGAAATGATCAATTACGAATATACCTTTGCGAATGCATTCTGTCTCCTTACCCAATTTCAGCAGAATGCAGATTGCTCCACTGTTAACAGAAATGCTCTCCGGCGCTCTTGGTGCTCGTATTGCTATTTTCTTCTTACACGTTGTTACAAAGATGCCAAAGTAGGTCTTGCAAATACATTTTATTTTCCCACTTCATGATGAACTAATGAAGCAACATGAGAATAATTATACTTGTTACTCGTAGAGTAAAAGGGTATATTGTATTCGTGCAAAAGTATGTAACAGGGAGAAGGAAGCGTTACCGACCCTATATATTCTTGATCAGGATCACAAGCCGAGTCGATATAGCCATGTCCGTCTGTCTGTCTGTCCGTCCGTATGAACGCTGAGATCTCGGAACTATAAAAGCTAGACATTTGGGATTAACAACACAAATTCTTGGGCTTCCTACGCAGCGCAAGTTTATTTCAGACGAGCGCCACGCCCCCTCTAACGCCCACAATCGCCTTAAACGATTTTATGTGTGTGTGTGTCTGTGTCTGGCGCGCACACCTTTAAAGATTTTGGAAAAGTAAGTAAGCAACTGCTTTTTGTGTTTATCAATACCTATCGAAATGTAGAAGAAATTTTTCAAATCGGACCAATCGTTAAAAAGTTATGCCCGATCCAAGTTTTATATATCCATCTCCCTCGCACCCTGTTACATACTGTTGCACGAATACAATATACCCTTTTACTCTACGAGTAACGGGTATAATTAGGCCGAAGAAATTCAGCTTCCAGTGCCATTTTCCTCTATTAAATTTAGTATTGTATTCTAGTTTTAATTTGACAAAATAAAGTAAATAAATGAAATTAAAAAATTTTTTAAATATTTTTTTGAAAGATAAAATTATTCCACAAAGTTGCATACCAAATATAAAAAAAACTCTAACGAATCTCAAGTGCTGTGCAAGTTAAATGGTAAGAGATAAAACAAAAATTAAATAAACGCCGTTGTATTTTAATTCTCTACGAAAAAAATTTCTAATTTTTCTGAGATTTGACCGCAATTTGCCTGTCACGTATAGGAGCCGTATAGGATTACTTCAATTGTATAAAGATACGAATTTGGAAAATTTTTCTTTTAATTTTAGTATGAATATTTTATATATTTCTTGTTTAATAACCACTTTTAAAAATTTTCGCAATTTTTAACCACACACATTTGTTATGACTGATTTAGTGGTATTTCGCAAGAAACTTTAAATCAAAGTATTGGATCATCGAGGGCCAACTCATTGCCGCGGCCATTGTCACCATCACCATCTTTAACCAGCGAGAAGCCTGAAACTGGAGATCCGCATGTAAGTGCAATCAGAAACAAGAAAGGAAGCTAGCTTCGGCTAGTCGAAGCTTATATACCCTTGCAGATCATTACTATTTAATTAAAAATTACAAAATGTTAAATTTCGTTTTATTTTGTCATTCATTTATTTATTTTTTCTATGGCAGCTATATTATATAGGCGTCACATTATTAATTTAATTTAAATTAATTTTGAAATTCTTAAATATTAAAAAAGAGTCATATCCCAGAGGTGAAAAGAATTCAATAAAAGCCAACGAAGCTATAATTTGTTTCCTATTTATTTCCCATTAATTTTCTGATCGTTCCTAATTTTTTAGACCATAACATCAAATTAGCAAAGTCCTATCGTTTGCACTTTTAGCTTTAAATTAACGTCAAGCTACCTGATGACTTTTTTTAATAGTTTAGTTCTGCCATACGTATTCGTTTTTTTTCTGATCTTTTACAATTTTTGTTTTTAGACGGGCTCAATCTTTTGAGCTCTGCTTAATGATTTAATTGAGCTCTTGAGACTCGTTTGATATTTTTTTTTGGATGAAACTTTCACAAATCAGTTGCCTTTTGTAATATCCTTTAGAATTTTTATACCCTTGCAGAGGATATTATGATTTCAGTCAGAAGTTTGTAATGCAGTGAAGAAGGCGTTTCCGACCACATAAAGTATATAAATTCTTGATCAGCACCAATAGCCGAGTCCATCTAGCCATGTCCGTCTGTCTGTTTCTACGCAAACTAGTCTATCAGTTTTAAAGCTATCGGGCTCAAACTTTCCCAAAAGTCTTCTTTCTATTGCAGGTAGTGTGTATGTCGGAACCGACCGGATCGGACAACTATATCTTAAAGCTCCCATAGGAAGGATCAAAAAACAATTCTAGCATTGATGTTTTTGGAAATTTTACCTTCTACTTTTGGGAATACTATTTTTTAAATATTTCGGAATTTCGAATAAAATTATAAAAAAATCGGATGACTATATCATGTAGGTGCCATAGGAAGGATCAAAAAATGAATGCCAAAGTAATACGATAGAACCTAAAATTTGGATTGTAGTAACATACATATACGCAAGTTAATTTAAATTTAATTTTTTTTGTAAATGATTTGAAATGATCTGCAAGGGTATATAAGCTTTGGCTGGCCGAAGCTAGCATCCTTTCGTATTTAAAAATATTTTTTCCATTATTAGTTTAGTCTTTTTTTTACGATTTTCTAGATGATTCTCCTTGGACCGCGATTCCTTCTGATTCATCTAAAGTTTTTGTATGTGTTGGTCATCCATGGTCACTTGAGTTCTTAAGGAATCACTGTCCACCGAGGATATTTAATTCGCGGTTGTGAGTCTGGCCTGCTATAAAATCAATTGCCGCTTTTGGTCGAATTTTCTGGAATGCTTATTATTTTAAAATAGAATAAAAAGCCCATATGTTTTAAAAGCAAACAAGAAAGGAAGCTAGCTTCGGCCAGCCGAAGCTTATATACCCTTGCACATCATTCGTATTAACTTGCAAAACATTAAATTTAGATTTATTTGCAATCTAAGTTTTAGCTGTTTTCGTATTATGGCAGCTGTATAACATTGGCGTCAAAATTTTTTTATATTTTAAAATGTTAAAGAAAAGCTATATCTCAGAAAAGAAGAGAATTTAATAAAAATCAACAAAGATATAATTTTTTTCTTATTAATTTCCATATCATTTTCCGACCGTTCGTATGGCAGCTATATGATATAGTCATCCGATTTTTAAACAATTCAATTCGAAATTCAGAAATATTTAAAAAATAATATTCCCAAAACTAAAAGATAATAATTCAAAAAACACCGAAGCTAGAATTTGTAACCTTTAGATATAAGATATAGTTGTCCGATCCGGCCGGTTCCGACTTATATACTACCTGCAATAGAAAAAAAACTTTTGGGAAAGTTTCATCCCGATAGCTCAAAAACTGAGACTAGTTTGCGTAGAAACAGACAGACAGCCAGACGGACGGACAGTCGGACATGGCTAGATCGACTCGTCTAGTGATGCTGATCAAGAATATATATACTTTATGGAAACGTCTCCTTCACTGCGTTGCAAACTTTTGACTGAAATCATATTACCCTCTGCATGGGTATAAAAACCTCAAAAGCTAAAAAAAGCTATTTTGATTCTATAAAAAAACGAGGACGGAAGCTAACTTCGGCAAGCCAAAGTTTTAATACCCTTGCAGATATCACCCTATTGTTCCTATGGGAGCTATAAGATATAGACGTTCGATCGGCACGCGCTATTACCCTGATCAAGGTACGCACAAAAAAATACGATTTGGAAAGTTTCATGGGAATAGCTTATATTCTGCGCGAAATATCCTGAAAAACGTCAAATTTTGACCGATTTCACCCTATTGTTCCTATGGGAGCTATAAGATATAGACGTCCGATCGGCACGCGCTTTTACCCTGATCAAGGTATGCGTAAAATAATAAGATTTAGAAAGATTCTTGTCAATAGCTCTTACACTGAGCGAAATATCTTCATTTTGTGAAAGCTATATCCGATTGTTCCTATGGGAGCTATAGGATATAGACGTCCGATCGGCACGCGCTTTTACCCTGATCAAGGTATGCGTAAAATAATAAGATTTAGAAAGATTCTTGTCAATAGCTCTTACACTGAGCGAAATATCTTCATTTTGTGAAAGCTATATCCGATTGTTCCTATGGGAGCTATAGGATATAGACGTCCGATCGGGTCGGCTTTCAAACTTGATCTGCGTACACATGTTTAAGGACGACTGTGAAAGTTTCAAGGCGCTAGCTTTTAAACTGAGCTCGCAAACGGTATTGAAACAGACGGACAGACGGACATGGCTATATCGACTCCCCTATTGATCCTGATCAAGAATATATATACTTTATGGGGTCGGAAACGTCTGCTTCACTGCGTTACAAACTTCTGACCAAAATTATAATACCCTCTGCAAGGGTATAAAAATGCAATTGCAAGAGAACAAGGCAATTCCGCCGCTAACTTGGCACGCACATATTTATGAAATCGCGGTCCATCGAGGGTAATTTTTGCGCTGTCTTGGGGCCCAGACCCCAAAATTGTTCCCTTATATTACCCTTATATTAACTTTATACTTACACTATGTTACAAAATTATTGCTTTTTAAAATTACCTTCCTGGATGCAATAAATTTGAATTCCTGAATTAAACTGCGTTCTCCAAAAAGTACCCCGACGCAAAGATTCAGAGAAACAGGACCTATTTTGAAAAATTCCCAAAATTGCCAACTTTCCGGGGGTATTACAGGCAAACGGTTTCTTGGTTTGTTGTGGTGTTAAAGCATTTTAAAATATTAGTGCAACTCTTTATCTTTCAAACCCCATAATCAAAATAATTTTAAAATTTTTTAAGGAAGAAAAAATAAAAGAAAACATTGCCATAAAACATAAAATCATACAGATGCGGTCAAAATAGTAGTAATGTTCACACCCATCGTTTTTACAAGTTTGTTGTTGTCAATCGACCTATAATTGTAATTTTTCGTAAAGAATTCAAATTTATCGCATCCATTAAGATGCATTTTAGATGTATCATAGTGTTATTATACCCTTGCAGAGGGTATTAAAATTTCAGTCAGAAGATTGTAACGCAGTGAAGGAGGCGTTTCTGACCACATAAAGTATATATATTCTTGATCAGCACCAATAGCCGAGTCCATCTAGCCATGTCCGTCTGTCCGTTTCTATGCCCAAAAGTCTTCTTTCTATTGCAGGTAGTACATATGTTGGAGCGAGCCGGATCGGACCACTATATCTTAAGGCTCGTATAGGAATAATCAAACAAATATAAGAAAATTCATTGTAACTTTGTAGGAATTAGGCGTTTTTGATTTTTGACAACTTAAAAACAAAATTTTAAATAGTCAGAATCTGGAACCCTTGGAACTGCACCGATAGAGTAAGCCTTAAAATATAGGTATTTACTCTATCTGCAAGGGTATATAAGCTTCGGCTGCCCGAAGCTAGCTTCCTTTCTTGCTTTTAGGGATCAACTTCACAGCAAAATCATAATAGCAAAAGTTGTGATTTGTGATAACCTTTTAAAAATGGTTCATTACTTCACTTGTAAAATCTATTCGTCTTTGCTTTTTTTTAGGACAAGCATGAACGGGAAGAAGAGGAACGCAAACGACGAATTCAACTATATGTGTTTATATCGCGATGCATTTCTTATCCTTTTAATGCTAAACAGCCTACGGACATGACTAAGCGGCAAACAAAAATAACAAAACAGCAGCTGGAAATTATAACTCAACGATTTCAAGTAAGATGTCTGAACTGCAATTACACTCATAAAAATGTATACCCTAAACTGACCTAAAAAACTGACAAGTGAAAACAGGCGAAAAGTTTGTCAAAAAAAATTCCCAAAGCTATTTTGTTAAATTTATGTTGATTTTTCTTGTATTCAGAAAGATTTACCTGTTTTTAGGGTGATTTGCCCTAAATGTAAGGTGTATTTTTCTAAAAGTAAGGCCGAATTTTCTTTATAGGCAAATTGCCCTAGGAATTTGACAAATTAAAAAATAACCGTGTTTGTTTTGCTCGGCTGAATTTGGGGAGCACGTTAGTGGTTTTTTTTTCTAAAATTAAGGCCGAATTTAAAGTTTTTTATGCGAATTTCTCGACTTAGACAAATAAAAAGAAAATCGTGTTACGGCATGCTCGGCTGTATTTGGGAAGCATGTCTTCTTGGACGTAAACTAGTGTTACACCTAGATCCCCGTTTAATTCTTAACTACAAATTCTGAAAAAATTAGATTGCTCTTTTGTGCCTCTTCTGAGAAAACCGCAGTTTAAGCTAGCAAGAAATGTTCATAATTTGAAATATTGTTAGCCCTGGTTCATCCGCGCACCGTTACGTCATGAAGATATTTGACTTATCTGAAGGTATTGATGAAGATATATAATGATAAATAAATAAACAAATTTAGGTTTTAAATTTAAAATGTTGTTATTTTACTAAAAATATAGATATGAAATACATATCGATTTCAACCAGATTTTTTTTTTAAATACGCTATATTTCCTTGATCGATTCTATGACACCTATAAGATATCATTGACCGATTAAAAAAAAGGTTAACATGGAGTTAAATTAATAAATAATGACTTCTTCTTTAATTGCCTTTAATAATACCCCATCAAAAGATATTCGATATAGGGCTCTGCTGATTTAAGGTAGACTTTTTGTTTTTTCGTCCCACTGTGCGCTGGGCTACCCATTTTGGTGTGATTTTTACGGCAAATCGCATGTGAATTTTAAAAAATTTAAGCAAAATGAGGGAAATTCGCCGTTGGATTTAGAAACGGTCAAAACGAAGTCAATTTAAAAAAAACTCCCTAAATATTAGAAAAATATAAAAATTAACCCTAAAATGATATTTTTATAGTGACCTGCCTTGAATTTATGGCAGAATTGTTGTGAAAATATAACACTTTTCTCAGTTTTAAGGTGAACATTTTTTAGGGCGGTTTTCTAAAATTTAAAAAATTATTCTATGATTATTCTTTTTCATCACCTAATTTATCACCAAATTCATCACCCTTTTCAGCGCCTAATTATTACCCGAAATCATTATCAAATTATCATCACCTTTATCACATTTTCATCACGTCTTCATCGCCCATTTTCAGCACCTGTTCACCCGCCATTTTCATCAATTGTTCACCGACCATTTTCATTAAAAACAAGGGAGAACGTTATAGTCGGGTGCCCCGACTATCAGATACCCGTTACCAGCTAAAGGGAGTGCGAGGGAAATGGATATATAAAACTTTGATCAGGCATATCGAATGGTCCGATTTTAAAAATTTCTTCTTCATTTCGATAGGTATTGATAAACACAACAAAACTGCATTTTTACTTTTCCAAAATCTTTAAAGGTGTGGGCGCGCGACACAGACACACACAGATAAAATCGTTTAAGGCGATTGTGGGCGTTAGAGGGGGCGTGGCCCACGGCTGAAACCAACTTGCGCTGCGTAGGAAGCCCAAGAATATGTGTGGGTAATCCCAACTTTCTAGCTTTTGTAGTTTCCGAGATCTTAGCGTTCAACAGACGGACAGACAGACAGACGGACATTTGAAAAATGAGTAAACACATGTTTCAGGATTTGGCTGAAAAAAAAATATTTTTTAAATTAGAATGTTTTTAGTTTGCCAAAAAACGTTGAAAATCTGTATCTCCGGTTATAGTACTCCGATTGACATTTTTTACATTTTTTTGTTTTGATTTTTGACAATTTAAAATCAAGACTTTAAATAGGCATTCCTTTCTTGTTTTAAATAAGTTCTTCCATTTCCATGCATTTCCCAAATATCATGTGCAACACTTTTTTTTTTTGCAGACGCATGCAAAAATACAACAATTTGCATGCAAAAATCAGCGCATAAGGTTGCTAAGCCTAAATAAAACAAGAAATTAATCTAGCTTATATATATATGGACGTTGATGCACTACGAGCAGTACAAACAAGTGGCCCAACGACACCAAGCACGTGCTTGTTACGCGCGGGGCCCTTTTATCAATTTCGGCAAGAATGCGAGTTCGCGAGGAAGAATACATAAAACAAAGAAAAACGGGACACATAATGAAAATAAAGAAGCAATTAGGAGTGAAGCAAATGAGTTAAAATATTAGTTTTTAATACCGGGATAGAAGTTGAAATGCAAATTAAATGATAAAGGTTGTTATAATTATTACATAGAGCGCGAAAGGGCTCGTGCAGACTAAAATTTGATGTACATCGAGGCAAATTAAGAGGATAATAATTACGTGTTAGTCTAACGGGAATATTAAAATTTAGGCGGCTTACAAGTTCTACAGAGTCAATATCACCTCTTATAAGATTGTGCATAAAAATAGTACCAAGCATTTTTCTACGCTTCGGCCAGGAAGTATGCGTTTTGATTTTTGACAACTCAAAAACAATATTTTAAATAGGCACGCTGATTCTGGAATCCATGGAACTGCTCCGATCGAGTGCGCATTAAACTATATTTATTTATTTTATCTGCTAGGGTATATAAGCTTCGGCTGGCCGAAGCTAGCTTCCTTTCTTGTTATTTTTTATACCCTTGCAGGGGTATTATAGTTTCAGTCAGATGTTTGCAACGCAGTGATGGAGACGTTTCCGACCACATAAAGTATATATTTTCTTGCTCAGCACCAATAGCCGAGTCCATCTAGCCATGTCCGTCTGTCCGTCGGTCTGTCTGATGCGTTTTGACATAGGCGCTCATCTCTAAAAATTATAAAATAAAACAAGGATTTTTAAGGGGAGCCAAATTTATGCAGAGTATTCCATTGGGGGCGTAGGCGCCCACTTAGATCCGACTATTTGAATGCTTAACTTCTAAAGTGGTTGGAATTTTGAAATTTGAATTTTAGGTTTTGAAAAAGGGCTAATTAGAAATCTAAATAAAATGTCGATATCCCCCATAATTTGGGGGCTACATTTAAAGTTAACTTTTCGATTTAAAAAATCTAAACCGCTGCTCCGATCAAGATGATTTTTGGATCATTAGTTATTCTATGGCCCAAGTGCTTAAGTTTAATTTTTCAAGTTTTTAACATTTAATTAGTTAAGTTATTGCGTCGTGAGCCTGCCGAGGGAGCGAAACAAGAGAGCGGATGCCAAGAGAGCGACGGCCGAGAAAACTGATGAGGGGGAGGGGGAAGTGCTGTAAGGAAAGAGTAGGGGAAAGGGGCAATTTAAGTTAAAATTTGTTTTGGATTTTAAAATCTTATAATGCTGCCCCGATCAATATGATTTTCGAACAATAGTCAGTTCTCTGGATCAAATGCATAGGTTTTTTTTTCAAAAAGTATTTTTCAATACTACAAATATTCTGTAAGCAAAGGCAAAATCTTAAGATTCAAATTTCTGACGAAGTACGGAAGTGTGAACTGTAAGCAATCAAATTCTTCAGATATGTATGTATGTAGGCATGAATATTTGGATATGTTTTGATTTGTATTGTGTGTATGTGTGTTTCTATTTGAAAGTAGATGATGTGTTTAAATAAAAATAAAATGATTACCTTCCTTTGAGCCAATGTTAAATCTTTCTAAGTTATTTGTAAAGTTTATAACTAATAAATTTCGATCATATGCGGAACCTGGAAAAGTAAGTTACTTCGCTACTTTTGTATGGGATGCCAATCTTTGCGTGTTTGTACAATAGTTTACATTTCATTCAAAACTAGAAATTTAAAAAAACAAATTCCAATTTACAAACAAATATATTTGTGCGCTCAATAAAATTGCATTGATAACATTGTAACTAAAATTGTAACTGGTCACATTCATTTATTACATATATGTTTTTTATTTTTTTATTGATTCGACAAGGATGAGATCGGAAGTTAGAACAAGAAAGGAAGCTAGCTTCGGCCAGCCGAAGCTTATATACCCTTGCAGATAAAGTAAATAAATACCTTTATTTTAATGCTTAATGTGCAGTTCCAGGTGTCCCAGATTCTGCGTGCCTATTTATTTAGTTTTATTTTTAAGTTGTCAAAAATCAAAACACCTACTTCCTACAAAGTTACAATGAATTTTCTTATATTTGTTTGATTATTCCTTTGGGAGCCTTAATATATAGTGGTCCGATCCGGCTCGCTCCGACATATGTATTACCTGCAATATATAGAAAACTGAGAGACTAGTTCGCATAGAAACGGACCCACGGACAGACTGACGGATGGACTCGGCTATTGGTGGTGATCAAGAATATGTATACTTTATGTGGTCGGAAACGCCTCCTTTACTGCGTTACAAACTTCTGACTGAAATTATAATACCCCTGCAAGGGTATAATAATACACTTGCTCTTCTTTGCCACAATTCGTTTTTTGGGAGTGAGAAGGATATAATGATAATAAGCGTAAGGACAGTAGCAAGTGAAAAAATAGGGACGATTACGCGCACAATGAACTCTTTGAGAGAGCTTGCCTAAAGAGAGAAACAAGCAAAAGATTGACCGTGGTGTGGCCAGGGGGTACGGTTTAAATTCACAATTATGATTTCAATTTTGGTTTAAAAAACTCTCTTTAGTACACATTTTGATCATGTTTTTAAGTTCATTTTTACACCAGGAACTTTGAAGTTTAACTTTAATCGTATATCCCCCATTTTACGACCTATGTTCAAGAAGAACACTTTTTATAATAAATTTAATACTTTACTAGTTCGGTACATGTCAATATTTTAATTGATCGCGAGCCGTAAATAACGATCTGTAACTCAAACCCTACAAGAGTGCAGTGCTAACACGATTATAGTCCTTAAGTACAGGCCACTTGAGCCTGACCATAAATATAGTTCTCACACTGCACAAAGGGTCGCCTTGCGGGAGACCGTTGATAAGGCTCCCGCTCAGGCAAACAGATGTGTTCTCTGCGTAGACCAAAGATAAGTATATTATTAGAATTTCATGTTAGTTACGTAAGCAAAGACTTATTGAAATAAATTCAGTTTTTATACAGAACTTAAACGTGAAGGTTGTTTTCCTTGCTACAGGAATCCCTTTTCATTTTGGTCCTTCGAGCCGGATGATTCCTTGCGGAACAATTGGCCAGACCTCTCTGTAGTCTTCCCCCTCCAGTGGTGAGACTCAGAGATTTTCTGCACTTTAAAGTGCTAGACGCTTGCAGCTAAAGGTAGCAATATATTCACACAATTGTTTTCCCCCACAAGAGGTAAGACACAAATGTGTTGAACAAAATAAAAGCAAAAAGACAAGCAAAGAGTCTTTTTTGTTTTTAAGCACTTTAAAGATTCTGTTTTTAACAGCTAAAGGTTGCTAAAGTCAGTAAGGCGTTTTCGAGGCCTTAACATCGGATAAATATATAGAGAAATATAGTGATTTATATATTTAAACCAATAAGTTGGTAAGGCGTGTCCATGGCCAAAACATCGGATATAAAAAACATAAAATTTTGTGATAGAGGCATTAAAGAAAAAATAAAAGTGCCCACAAAATAACATTTGTAATGTAAGTGACAAATTGCAAATGTAATACTCTTGTATTGGAAAAAATCTACTAGAGAAATACAAAGTTGCGCAAAATCCAAAGATTTGGAAATATAAGGGTGAAAAGTGCCTACAAAGGCTATAAAGCAAAGAAGCTATAAAGCAAAAAATTGAAAACAAAAATCGGTCCTTAAAAAAAATATTATTGTTCTATAAAAAAATAAGTGCACAAGAAATAATAATATTACCATTAGCTTTGACTATGGTTAACAAGAGCCTGCAATATAAAGATAAATATTGCAAAAGGGCCTTGAATTGAATTGCAATTAAGCGTTCAACTCCATTAATATGTATTATGGAAAAATATATTCCTAACAAGAGAGAACGCTATAGTCGGGTGCCCCGACTATCAGATACCCGTTACTCAGCTAAGGGAGTGCGAGATAGATGGATATATAAAATTTTGATCGGACATAACTTTTTAACGAATGGTCCGATTTGAAAAATTTCTTCTACATTTCGATAGGTATTGATAATCACAATAAAACTACTTAAAGGTGTGGCCGCCAGACACCTTTAAAAAAATGGTTTAGGGCGATTGGGGGCGTTAAAGGGGGCGTGGCACCTTTTTGAAACCTGCGCTGCGAGGGAACTCCAAGAATATGCATGCAAAATGCCAATCCTCTAGCTTTTATAGTTTCCGAGATCTAAGCGTTCATACGGACGGACAGACGGACATGGCTAGTTCGACTTGGCTAATGAGCCTGATCAAGAATATATATACTTTATAGGGTCGGAAACGCTTCCTTCTACCTGTTACATACTTTTGCACGAATACAATATACGCTTTTACTCTACGAGTAACGGGTATAAAAATACACCATTGGGCAAATAGCCTGCAGATGCAATATTGCATTTAAAAATACCGAAACTGGGATAAAATAATACATCAAAGCTACCGAGAGGACGGTCGGCACCACAACTTAAATTCATCTTTGAAGGGAAGAAGACTTGCTGGCTACGAAACTATCTCCACGTCGCTGACCGCAGGGCCTTGTCACCAAAGGAAGTCGTCGCCAAGAATCATCGAAATCGTCGCAGCAAAAAAGTCTTCGACAAAATCAAATAGCCTGCAAATAGCCTGCAGATGCAATATTGCATTTTTAAATCCCGAAACTGGGATAAAATAATATATCAAAGCTACCAAGAGGACGTTCGGCACCACAACTTAAATTCATCTTTGAAGGCAAGAAGACTTGCTGGCTACGAAACTATCTCCACGTCGCTGACCGCAGGGCCTTGTCACCAAAGGAAGTAGTCGCTAAGAATCATCGAAATCGTCGCTGCAAAAAAGTCTTCGACAACATCCTTGGAAGAACGCTATCGTCATTAATGGGCTAAGTCAACGTTATCATCAGATAAGTCTCTGATCAGCTTTCGTTGCATTCAGACGCGTTTCTCCTTCGCTATGGACTTCTATTCGTGTTCCGAGTGCAAAGCTGAAGTTACAGCTGCACAGCTTCGTGGTTTTCAGGCGGTTCGCTGCGCTTCTCTTTGTCGCCGTACATTTCACACAGCTTGTGTTGATTTGCCTGATGAGGCAATTAAAATTCTTACTAATACACTCAAAAAAAAAAAAACGACTAAAATCGCCCTTGGTTTTAGAAAATCGCCTATGAATTTGCTTTACTGGCGATTTTGTCTATATTAAAGAAAATAGGTTCTTAATAACAATGGCGTTTTTTTCTAAAAAATAAGAAAAAAAAATCTGTAATTTAGAAATTTTTACTAGAAAGTAAAAAAGTTATGTCTTCCATTTTAGAAATAAAGGTTTTCTAAGAAATATAAATACTGTTTTTTTTAAATATAGACAAATATTTTTCTAGAAAATACAAAAATCTTGCTTTGGCAATCGGAACGAACTATGCCGGTTGTTTCTGTGACTTCACGTCCCCCTTGCGTTGTTGTTGTTTTTCGTTCTTGTTTGTCATCTTATTTTAATTTCCTTTAACTGAGCACATGGGTGGTTGATGTATATGTTTAATATGTTACATGCACTTTAAGTTTCAAATTGGACCTGTAATGAGTATACAAATTACAAATTATACATATAAAAACCCAATAACTTACTATTTTGAGAAAAACATCTTGGTCGCCTCACGCGGGAATCGAACCGCTTGCCTCACAGTTTGCAGTCAAGCACTCTACCAGCTGCGCCACGGAAGCATCACGTGAGGCGCTGTACAAAGTCTATTCACTCTTACTTTTAGTCAAATTGATCTGACTCTTTTCTCGTTATTCCCCACTAGTTGTTTATTTTATTGTGTTTGTTAATAATTATTGATTAATCAAAATATAATATAAACAAAGTAAAAAAAAAAAATTGCATTTTTTTATTATTATGTAAATATTACGCATTAAAAAAAAAAGCACCTATACATTTTCGCCTCGATGTGGGATTGAACTCACACTTGCGGTTCTAAGCTTGTATAACATATTCATGCACGCACGCGCTAGACCCCTAGGCTACCACTAAAGGAAATGTTCTTCGATTTTAGAAAAAAAATTCTAAACGTTAGAAAAATTTTCAAACATTTTTTTCTGCTTTTTAGAAAAAAATATTTCTACTATGTAAGAATTTTTCTAATGTTAATGCCGATTTTTTTTTATTTTTAGAAAAATGTAGTCTTTTTATACCCGTTACTCGTAGAGTAAAAGGGTATATTGTATTCGTGCAAAAGTATGTAACAGGGAGAAGGAAGCTTTTCCGACCCTATAAAGTATATATATTCTTGATCAGGATCACTAGCCGAGTCGAACTAGCCATGTCCGTCTGTCCGTCTGTCTGTCCGTCTGTATGAACGCTGAGATCTCGGAAACTATAAAAGCTAGAGGATTGGCATTTTGCATGCATATTCTTGGAGTTCCTACGCAGCGCAAGTTTATTTCAAAATGGTGCCACGCCCCCTCTAACGCCCTCAATCGCCCTAATCCATTTTTGAAAGGTGTCTGGCGCCCACACCAGATTTTGGTAAAGTAATAATGCAGTTTTATTGTGATTATCAATACCTATCGAAATGTAGAAGAACTTTTTCAAATCGGATCATTCGTTAAAAAGTTATGTCCGATCAAAGATTTTATATATCTATCTCCCTCGCACTCCCTTAGCTGAGTAACGGGTATCTGATAGTCGGGGCACCCGACTATAGCGTTCTCTCTTGTATTTTCTAAAATCAATGGCGATTTTAACACTCAAATATAGAAAGGAAGATTAGAAAAAAAACCTTATATTTTAGAAAAAAATGTATTTTTCTACATTTTAGAAAAAAAATTCTAAAAAAAATCGTTTAATGGAGAATTTTTCTAAAGTTTAGAAATTATTTTCTCTTTATAGAAATTTTTTTCTAAAGCACAGAAAAATTTTGTTTTTCTATATTTAAGAAAAATAATTTTCTGAGTGTATGCCCAATCTATTGTGGTAATGTGACAGCTGTGTTGTGGGCAATGATTCACACTCTAAAATCGGAGAAGTTATGGAAGAACTTCAGGCCCTAAAGAGTCTCTTCAATGATTTAAATTCCAAATTTCTAAAGGCCTTTCCTACTATGGCTACTGATAATCCTAATGTCAGTCAGCGTAAAAAAGTGGTGAAACCCTTGGCTCCAGCTCCAACCCCGTTGGCTGCCCGTCAGGCGGACTGTGCGGACCCGGTACCCCTTCCCCCTGCACCGGGTATTGCTAAAAACCATAAGAAGAATCATAGGAACAAAAGGCACATAGTTGGTCAGGCTACTAGCTGTGAGCAACTCGAAGTTGTGCCGAGCAATACATTTTTGCATATTGGCAGATTCAAAGCTCACGTCAAGTCAGAAACGGTGTGTGAATATGTTGCGACCAAGCTAGGCGTGGTTTTAGCCAGCATAATCTGCAAGCCGTTAGTAAGAAACGGTGTAGACGTCTCTTCACTGCAATTCGTGAACTTTAAGCTGGGGCCGTGTATAGTGATGAATTCTGGCCCAATTCGATCAAAGTTAGCCGATTCATACACAGGGATAGGCCAATTGTTGAGGATAAAATTCTGGACTTGGATAATCAACAATCATCAGCCTCAAAAAACCCCCAATAATCGGCGCCACTGGCGTCGATGTTTTTACGGGACATTTTTCCGATACACCTCATCTTGCTTCGTTCTCACAATATCAGCGGTCGTTGGTTTCTCCAGCTGCTGGTTGCATTAGCCGGTCATCTGGACTCATTGCCTCTCTCAGTGCACTCTTTGTTGACGTGCGCTCTTCAACGATAAACCAACAACAACGTCAGCTGGAGCTTTCGTTGTCCGCTTTCTGCGAATTTCGCCGAACACCTGCGACTGTTTCTACAACTTGAGCTGCTCTCGAAGTGGCGCTCTCTTCTTCTGCTACGCTCTCAACATTCCTACAACAACTGCAGCTCGAGCTTTCGTCATTTGCTTTGTGCGACATTCGCCCATGGCAATTGCTCTTTATTATCACACGTTCATCATTTATCGCCATGCTTCCAATGCACCGTACGCAGCAACATTCTTTGTTTTCGCCAGCTGCTTTAAGAGTTGCTGCGCTCTCTCTCGGGGCCATATTTGGAAACTCTCTTCAACACCGTCATCTGGAAGTTTTAGTTGACTCTGGCTCGCTATCATCATCTGGTCTGGATTTACTTCTCTTCAATGGGGCGCTCTCTCAGGATTTAAGAGTTCGGCCATCGCTCCCTATTACTTGGTTCTCTGATCTTAGATTGGATTAGGTCCTACCTAACCAATTGAGAATACAGAGTGGAAAATAATGGAGTTTTTTCGAACCCGTATGTGGCAACGTCTGGCCTCCCTCTAGACTGTCTACTCCTCCAGAATGACTTAAATAGATTAGGTAATTGGTGCTCCCGAAATATGCTTCCCTTAAATTTTTCAAAATGTTTGTTAGTAAGATACAGCAAGCGTATAAACAATGTTATCTGCTCGTATTTAATTAATGCTTATCTCCTTGTCACAAAAAACGAGTGCCTGGATTTAGGAATTGTTTTTGATTCTAAATTTCTCTTTGTTGAACATACTAACTACATCATTCCTAAAGCATATGCCATGTATGGATTCATTAGGCGCAACACAACGCACTTCTCTGACCCATACACTAAGCTTACCCTATTCTTCTCATTTGTGCGTTCTAAATTAGAATATGCGGCATTTGTCTGGAATCCGACTGGACTTGTGTATATTCGTCGGGTAGAGCGAGTGCAAAAGCTTTTCCTACGTTCCGTGATCCCACTCCTTCCTATGCTGCTAGGTGTCGCCTTGTACAGCTTGCAACATTACAAAATCGTAGGAGTGCAATTGCACTGCATTTTATATTAGACTTACTTTCCGGCAAAATTGATTGCCCTATTTTGCTAAATATTATTAGCTTATCCGTGCCTAGTAGGGCTCTAAGAACGACTGAACCTTTTTTTATCCCTACACATAGAACGAATTACGCTCTAAATGAGCCTATTTACAGAGCTTTACATCTTTTCAACAGTCTGCCACTTAGCATGCGATTGGACCTAAGTTCGTCCAGGGATAGCAATAAGAAAGCACTGCTATTATATTTTTCTACATTTAGTAACTAGTTAAGAGTTAGTTAAGTAGCCAGGAAATGAAGTCTGTTGGCGAAATAAATAAATAAATAAATAAATAAGTTTGATATTAGTAATATTGTAATGTAAAAACAAGAAAGGAAGCTAGCTTCGGCCAGCCGAAGCTTATATACCCTTGCAGATCATTCCTATTTATTTACAAAAACATTAAATTTAAATTAACTTGCGCATATGTTACAACAATCCAAATTTTAGCTGCTTTCGTATTACTTTGCCATTCATTTTTTGATCCTTCCTATGGCAGCTATATAACATAGCCGTCCGATTTTTTTATAAATTAAATACGAAATTTTGAAATGTTAAAGAAAATCCATATCCCAGAGGAGAAGATATAACAAAGATATAATTTTTTTCCTATTAATTCCTATGACAGCTATATGATATAGTCATCTGATTTTTTAGAAATTTTATTCGAAATTCAGAAATATTTAAAAAATAGTATTTCCAAAAGAAGAAGGTAATATTTCAAAAAACACCAAATCTATAATTTTTTTACGTTTTTTTTTTCGATTCTTCCTATGGGAGCTATAAGATATAGTTGTCCGATCCGGTCGGTTCCGACATATATACTACCTGCAATAGAAAGAAGACATATATACTACCTGCAATAGAAAGAAGACTTTTGGGAAATTTTGAGCCCGATAGCTTTAAAACTGAGAGACTAGTTTGCGTAGAAACAGACGGACAGACGGACATGGCTAGATCGACTCGTCTTGTTATGCTGTTATACTTTATGGGGTCGGATACGTCTCCTTCACTGCGTTGCAAACTTCTGACTGAAATCATAATACCCTCTGCCAGGGTATAAAAACGATGTCGTCCGATTTTAGCAATAATGTTCCAAGGTAAGCTTTCTTAGGGAAAGTCGATCAATTGAACAAATATCTCGATGAGACGGTGAAACATTTGAGAGGCTACAATGCTTCTCTTAACATTAATAAGAATTACTATTTAGCTACAAAATTGTTTATTGTAGAGGAACAGGCTAGATTGTATTTTGAAAGCAATGAATTTGAAGACATTATAATTATTAGTGTTTTACAATTCGATGTTTTAAATATATTAAGAGTCATACGGGAAAGATTCAGAATTGAAGGTTATTTTCCTGTGTTTGTCAGGGTAGAGGAATATATTACTCTGCCTGAGGAAGAGTTTTCTAGTATGATCAATGAGTTTATTTGTTTAAATAAATTCAAACAAAAAGTAAATAGTTTAGAATCAAATAAAATAGATTCACAATTTTAATTATCGATTGCAAAGCAAAGTAGTTCCTATTCTAGAATGATTTGGTGCCCATTAAAACTATGTCCTGTTAATCGTACATTACATTACATTACATTACATTACATTACATTACATTACATTAAACGGTTAAAGGATGAAAAAGAATACATGAAAAGACATCATGTTAAAATTAAAAATTTAATATCTAATGATTATAAATTTGATAATAAAGTGCAAGACTGTTGCAAGGTATCTAAATATATAAGTTTAAATGCAAATACAATTAGGGTATTCAATTGCGTTGCAAACTTTTGAAAAGTGTAAAAGTGTAAGCAGTTCCTACAACAATTTCCATACAAAATAGTTTGCTAGGCCTACAACACCACAGACTATTCAAATTTGTTGTACTTTCGGGAGTATAAATAATGGTTTAAAATAGAGGTTTTAAATACTACAAAAATACTAAAAAGTCGGGTTTGAGTCAATGGTGATGTCGATCTGAAATCCGGCGCTTAAGAATTTGCGTATACATTTTGTTGCTCTACTTTTGGCTACCAATGTTTTTTTTCGTGATAAATGGTATTGTTGACCGATGCAGATATAGCTTCTATATGGCAAAGAATTCGCGATTTATTTTCGGTTTTTTTTGATGGTTAACTGAGGGCTTAGATAAGACAGTAATGAAATGACAGTCTTGACCAAGAAGTTGGCCAACCAATCAGCTAAAGAACTCGCGGCTTAACCAAATTTTTGGTGAAACCTAATAAGAATGACTATAATACCAGTAATGTCCGCCTTCAGCCATTTAACGCCTAAGAAGTCGCGGAGTTCTCATATAAAGTAAAAAGGGGGATATTTTCATGTACATATGTCAATTTTATTTTAGACAAAGCCACCCTGGCATTTATTTTTTCCTCAAAATTCGTCATGCAATACCAAAAATATGAAGTTAGCCTTTTCTTGTACGTCAATATCTTGCTACTATTTTTAAAAAAGGTCGTTCACAATTTTCGTCTGGCAAACTTACAATTTTTTTTTTTTTGCAACGCAATGAATACCCTAAATATATCGAATTAAATATTAAATAAAATATTTGCATTGTTAACAAAAATATTCTATGTAATTGATAAGCCCTAGACCGCATCTTGCTAGCCCTTGGCAGAATGTTCAAGAAGAACACTTTTAATAATAAAACAATAGAGAACGCTATAGTCGGGTGCCCCGACTATCAGATTCCCGTTACTCAGCTAAAGGGAGTGCGAGGGAGATGGATATATAAAACTTTGATCGAGCTCAACTTTTAAACAAATGGTCCGCTTAAAAAAAAAAATCTACATTTCGATATGTATTGATAAACACAATAAAACTGAATTTTTACTTTTCCAAAATATTTAATGGTTTGGGCGCCAGACACAGAAACACACACACATAAAATCGTTTAAGGCAATTGTGGGCGTTAGAGGGGGCGTGGCGCTCGGCTGAAATAAACTTGCGCTGCGTAGGAAGCCCAAGAATAAGTGTGGGTAATCCCAACTTTCTAGCTTTTGTGGATTCCGAGATCTCAGCGTTCATACAGACAGACAGACAGACAGACAGACAGACAGACAGACAGACAGCACAAGCCAAGAAAGGGTTCTTTGTTTTTCTTAAGATTGGCTATCTGAGCGCTCAATTTTAACAACGAAAAATGAAAGAGCAACCGGTACCAATAAATTTTTGCTAAACCCATACGTTTTTTACGTTTTTTTTTTCGATTCTTCCTATGGGAGCTATAAGATATAGTTGTCCGATCCGGTCGTTTCCGACATATATACTACCTGCAATAGAAAGAAGACTTTTGGGAAAGTTTGAGCCAGATAGCTTTAAAACTGAGAGACTAGTTTTGCGTAGAAACATACGGACGGACAGACGGACATGGCTAGATCGACTCGTCTTGTTATGCTGATCAAGAATATATTTACTTTATGGGGTCGGAAACGTCTCCTTCACTGCGTTGCAAACTTCTGACTGAAATCATAATACCCTTTGCCAGGGTATAAAAACGATGTCGTCCGATTTTAGCAATAATGTTCCAAGGCAAGCTTTCTAGGGAAAGTCGATCAATTGAACAAATATCTCGATGAGACGGTGAAACATTTGAGAGGCTGCAATTCTCTCTCTTCTCTCTTCTCTTAACATAAGAATTAATAAGAATTACTATTTAGCTACAAAATTGTTTATTGTGGAGGAACAGGCTAGATTGTATTTTGAAATCAATGAATTTGAAGACATTATTGGTGTTTTACAATTCGATGTTTTAAATATATTAAGCCATACGGGAAAGATTCAGAATTGAAGGTTATTTTCCTGTGTTTGTTAGGGTAGAGGAATATATTACTCTGCCTGAGGAAGAGTTTTCTAGTATGATCAATGAGTTTATTTGTTTGAATAAATTCAAACAAAAAGTAAATAGTTTAAAATCAAATAAAATAGATTCACAATTTTTATTATCGATTGCAAAGCAAAGTAGTTCCTATTCAATAATGATTTGGTGCCCATTAAAACTATGTCCTGTTAATCGTACATTACATTACATTACATTACATTAAACGGTTAAAGGATGAAAAAGAATACATGAAAAGACATCATGTTAAAATTAAAAATTTAATATCTAATGATTATAAATTTGATAATAAAGTGCAAGACTGTTGCAAGGTATCTAAATATATAAGTTAAAATGCAAATACAATTAGGGTATTCAATTGCGTTGCAAACTTTTGAAAAGTGTAAAAGTGTAAGCAGTTCCTACAACAATTTCCATACAAAATAGTTTGCTAGGCCTACAACACCACAGACTATTCAAATTTGTTGTACTTTCGGGAGTATAAATAATGGTTTAAAATAGAGGTTTTAAATACTACAAAAATACTAAAAAGTCGGGTTTGAGTCAATGGTGATGTCGATCTGAAATCCGGCGCTTAAGAATTTGCGTATACATTTTGTTGCTCTACTTTTGGCTACCAATGTTTTTTTCGTGGTAAATGGTATTGTTGACCGATGCAGATATAGCTTCTATATGGCAAAGAATTCGCGATTTATTTTAGGTTTTTTTTTATTGTTAACTGAGGGCTTAGATAAGACAGTAATGAAATGACAGTCTTGACCAAGAAGTTGGCCAACCAATCAGCTAAAGAACTCGCGGCTTAACCAAATTTTTGGTGAAACCTAATAAGAATGACTATAATACCAGTAATGTCCGTCTTCAGCCATTTAACGCCTAAGAAGTCGCGGACTTCTCATATAAAGTAAAAAGGGGGATATTTTCATGTACATATGTCAATTTTATTTTAGCCAAAGCCACCCTGGCATTTATTTTTTCCTCAAAATTCGTCATGCAATACCAAAAATATGAAGTTAGCCTTTTCTTGTACGTCAATATCTTGCTACTATTTTTAAAAAAGGTCGTTCACAATTTTCGTCTGGCAAACTTACAAATTTTTTTTTTTTTGCAACGCAATGAATACCCTAAATATATCGAATTAAATATTAAATATAATATTTGCATTGTTAACAAAAATATTCTATGTAATTGATAAGCCCTAGACCGCATCTTGCTAGCCCTTGGCAGAATGTTCAAGAAGAACACTTTTAATAATAAAACAATAGAGAACGCTATAGTCGGGTGCCCCGACTATCAGATTCCCGTTACTCAGCTAAAGGGAGTGCGAGGGAGATGGATATATAAAACTTTGATCGAGCTCAACTTTTAAACAAATGGTCCGCTTAAAAAAAAAAATCTACATTTCGATATGTATTGATAAACACAATAAAACTGAATTTTTACTTTTCCAAAATATTTAATGGTTTGGGCGCCAGACACAGAAACACACACACATAAAATCGTTTAAGGCAATTGTGGGCGTTAGAGGGGGCGTGGCGCTCGGCTGAAATAAACTTGCGCTGCGTAGGAAGCCCAAGAATAAGTGTGGGTAATCCCAACTTTCTAGCTTTTGTGGATTCCGAGATCTCAGCGTTCATACAGACAGACAGACAGACAGACAGACAGACAGACAGACAGACGGACATGGCTATATCGACTCCGGCAAGAGATCCTGATCAAGAATATATATACTTTATAGGGTCGGATATGCTTCCTTCTAGCTGTTACATACTTTTGCACGAATACAATATACCCTTTTACTCTACGAGTAACGGGTATAACTAATACTTTACGATTTCGGTACATGTCAATATGTTAATTGATCTAGAGCCGTAAGGGTGCAGTTCCAACACTTGTAGTCCTTAAGTACAGACAACTTGAGCCTGACCATAAATATAGTTCTCACACTGCACAAAGGGTCGCCTTTCGGGAGACCGTTGATAAGGCTTTCGCTCAGGCAAACAGATGTGGTCTCTGCGTAGACCATAGATAAGTATAATATAAGAATTTCATGTTAGTTACAAAAGCAAAGACTTATTGAAATAAAATCAGTTTTTATACAGAACTCAAACGTGAAGGTTGTTTTCCTTGCTACAGGAATCCCTTTTCAACCTATTTGAGCAAAAATTAAAATTATATGACCCCCTCCAAAAATTTTAAGTACGCCTATGCGCTCAGCACAAGCCAAGAAAGGGTTCTTTGTTTTTCTTAAGATTGGCTATCTGAGCGCTCCATTTTAACAACGAAAAATGAAAGAGCAACCGGTACCAATAAATTTTTGCTAAACCCATTTGATGGTTTAAAAGTCTCCTATAAATCGGTCGACTCTGTCCCGAAATGTTATTGCGAAATTAGGTCTCTTCTTTTCTGGCATATAGCTTATATTTAACATTTCAAATTTTCGAATCAAATTTATCAAAATTCGGACGGCTATATTATATAGCTGCCATAGCACTATTGGTAATTTGACCACTTTCTTTGGCCAAAACCCATTTTTCAAAAGTCGTTAGAAATAGGTTTTGTCAATCACAATGTATTAGGATAACATCAATGTCAAATGTTATTAACAGAAAAGTTTAACAGTAACAGCTATGAAAGCCTGCTCTTGCTTCAACGAGATGGTAGCGCTGGTAAATCGCTTATTTTGATTAAAAGTTTAAATTGTCAAAAAAAATATAATGAAACAACGCAGCGCCGTTTTTGAAATGCAGTTCAATCAGAGGGGCTTGTAACTTTTTTTTGTGAGCGTACAGATGTATTTATTGATTGTGGTGTTCCTATAATCTTGGGTAAGATCTAACCTCAAATAACATTAAAATTGGTATTAAATTTGTATGTTTAATTGGAGCTACAAAGTGAGTCCAGCTCTTTTTAAAAACTTTTATATATTTTTAAAAATAATTTAAAAAAAAAATGTTTTTCTTAAAGATTATGAAAAAAAAAAAAAATTTCCCAAAAAAATGGCGGGAACACGCCTATTTTTCCAACAAAAATTCCTTTAAATTTAATATAGTAAAATCAAAAAACAAAATTGTTAAATATTGCGTAGTTTTTAAGTTATTAATTAATGCCACAAAAAGTGGTCGAATTGCGTAGGAAGAATCAAAAAACTAATGCTTAAATAATACAAAATCAGCTACAATTTTGATTTTTCTTACATATGGGCGGTTATTTTACAAACCGAACGGATTTGGCCAAAAAAATGTTTTCACATTTTTGATTTGCCTGAAACTTTTTTTTACGTGTACTATAGATAGATTTTTTCACTAAATGAAAACGCTTACTTTTCTGAAAACGTCTAATTTTTTAGAGAATCCTTTTTACATTATTAGTTGAGTACACGCGTCCTCTCTCAACTGTCAAAAAAGTAAAGTCCTTCGCGGTGACCAATTTAGACTATTATCTACTTTTTGGTTTTTCGAAATAATTTGTTTTACAAATTGGCGACTTTTTAAACGTAGTGTAGCAATTTTTAGAATAAAAATCTTTCTTATTTTGTCGATAAAACAGAATCTAGGCTTCTAAAAAAACCCCTACGACAAAAAGTAGATAACTATGTATACATACCCGTTACTCGTAAACCCATACGTTTTTTACGTTTTTTTTTTCGATTCTTCCTATGGGAGCTATAAGATATAGTTGTCCGATCCGGTCGTTTCCGACATATATACTACCTGCAATAGAAAGAAGACTTTTGGGAAAGTTTGAGCCAGATAGCTTTAAAACTGAGAGACTAGTTTTGCGTAGAAACATACGGACGGACAGACGGACATGGCTAGATCGACTCGTCTTGTTATGCTGATCAAGAATATATTTACTTTATGGGGTCGGAAACGTCTCCTTCACTGCGTTGCAAACTTCTGACTGAAATCATAATACCCTTTGCCAGGGTATAAAAACGATGTCGTCCGATTTTAGCAATAATGTTCCAAGGCAAGCTTTCTAGGGAAAGTCGATCAATTGAACAAATATCTCGATGAGACGGTGAAACATTTGAGAGGCTGCAATTCTCTCTCTTCTCTCTTCTCTTAACATAAGAATTAATAAGAATTACTATTTAGCTACAAAATTGTTTATTGTGGAGGAACAGGCTAGATTGTATTTTGAAATCAATGAATTTGAAGACATTATTGGTGTTTTACAATTCGATGTTTTAAATATATTAAGCCATACGGGAAAGATTCAGAATTGAAGGTTATTTTCCTGTGTTTGTTAGGGTAGAGGAATATATTACTCTGCCTGAGGAAGAGTTTTCTAGTATGATCAATGAGTTTATTTGTTTGAATAAATTCAAACAAAAAGTAAATAGTTTAAAATCAAATAAAATAGATTCACAATTTTTATTATCGATTGCAAAGCAAAGTAGTTCCTATTCAATAATGATTTGGTGCCCATTAAAACTATGTCCTGTTAATCGTACATTACATTACATTACATTACATTAAACGGTTAAAGGATGAAAAAGAATACATGAAAAGACATCATGTTAAAATTAAAAATTTAATATCTAATGATTATAAATTTGATAATAAAGTGCAAGACTGTTGCAAGGTATCTAAATATATAAGTTAAAATGCAAATACAATTAGGGTATTCAATTGCGTTGCAAACTTTTGAAAAGTGTAAAAGTGTAAGCAGTTCCTACAACAATTTCCATACAAAATAGTTTGCTAGGCCTACAACACCACAGACTATTCAAATTTGTTGTACTTTCGGGAGTATAAATAATGGTTTAAAATAGAGGTTTTAAATACTACAAAAATACTAAAAAGTCGGGTTTGAGTCAATGGTGATGTCGATCTGAAATCCGGCGCTTAAGAATTTGCGTATACATTTTGTTGCTCTACTTTTGGCTACCAATGTTTTTTTCGTGGTAAATGGTATTGTTGACCGATGCAGATATAGCTTCTATATGGCAAAGAATTCGCGATTTATTTTAGGTTTTTTTTTATTGTTAACTGAGGGCTTAGATAAGACAGTAATGAAATGACAGTCTTGACCAAGAAGTTGGCCAACCAATCAGCTAAAGAACTCGCGGCTTAACCAAATTTTTGGTGAAACCTAATAAGAATGACTATAATACCAGTAATGTCCGTCTTCAGCCATTTAACGCCTAAGAAGTCGCGGACTTCTCATATAAAGTAAAAAGGGGGATATTTTCATGTACATATGTCAATTTTATTTTAGCCAAAGCCACCCTGGCATTTATTTTTTCCTCAAAATTCGTCATGCAATACCAAAAATATGAAGTTAGCCTTTTCTTGTACGTCAATATCTTGCTACTATTTTTAAAAAAGGTCGTTCACAATTTTCGTCTGGCAAACTTACAAATTTTTTTTTTTTTGCAACGCAATGAATACCCTAAATATATCGAATTAAATATTAAATATAATATTTGCATTGTTAACAAAAATATTCTATGTAATTGATAAGCCCTAGACCGCATCTTGCTAGCCCTTGGCAGAATGTTCAAGAAGAACACTTTTAATAATAAAACAATAGAGAACGCTATAGTCGGGTGCCCCGACTATCAGATTCCCGTTACTCAGCTAAAGGGAGTGCGAGGGAGATGGATATATAAAACTTTGATCGAGCTCAACTTTTAAACAAATGGTCCGCTTAAAAAAAATAATCTACATTTCGATATGTATTGATAAACACAATAAAACTGAATTTTTACTTTTCCAAAATATTTAATGGTTTGGGCGCCAGACACAGAAACACACACACATAAAATCGTTTAAGGCAATTGTGGGCGTTAGAGGGGGCGTGGCGCTCGGCTGAAATAAACTTGCGCTGCGTAGGAAGCCCAAGAATAAGTGTGGGTAATCCCAACTTTCTAGCTTTTGTGGATTCCGAGATCTCAGCGTTCATACAGACAGACAGACAGACAGACAGACAGACAGACAGACAGACAGACAGACGGACATGGCTATATCGACTCCGGCAAGAGATCCTGATCAAGAATATATATACTTTATAGGGTCGGATATGCTTCCTTCTAGCTGTTACATACTTTTGCACGAATACAATATACCCTTTTACTCTACGAGTAACGGGTATAACTAATACTTTACGATTTCGGTACATGTCAATATGTTAATTGATCTAGAGCCGTAAGGGTGCAGTTCCAACACTTGTAGTCCTTAAGTACAGACAACTTGAGCCTGACCATAAATATAGTTCTCACACTGCACAAAGGGTCGCCTTTCGGGAGACCGTTGATAAGGCTTTCGCTCAGGCAAACAGATGTGGTCTCTGCGTAGACCATAGATAAGTATAATATAAGAATTTCATGTTAGTTACAAAAGCAAAGACTTATTGAAATAAAATCAGTTTTTATACAGAACTCAAACGTGAAGGTTGTTTTCCTTGCTACAGGAATCCCTTTTCAACCTATTTGAGCAAAAATTAAAATTATATGACCCCCTCCAAAAATTTTAAGTACGCCTATGCGCTCAGCACAAGCCAAGAAAGGGTTCTTTGTTTTTCTTAAGATTGGCTATCTGAGCGCTCCATTTTAACAACGAAAAATGAAAGAGCAACCGGTACCAATAAATTTTTGCTAAACCCATTTGATGGTTTAAAAGTCTCCTATAAATCGGTCGACTCTGTCCCGAAATGTTATTGCGAAATTAGGTCTCTTCTTTTCTGGCATATAGCTTATATTTAACATTTCAAATTTTCGAATCAAATTTATCAAAATTCGGACGGCTATATTATATAGCTGCCATAGCACTATTGGTAATTTGACCACTTTCTTTGGCCAAAACCCATTTTTCAAAAGTCGTTAGAAATAGGTTTTGTCAATCACAATGTATTAGGATAACATCAATGTCAAATGTTATTAACAGAAAAGTTTAACAGTAACAGCTATGAAAGCCTGCTCTTGCTTCAACGAGATGGTAGCGCTGGTAAATCGCTTATTTTGATTAAAAGTTTAAATTGTCAAAAAAAATATAATGAAACAACGCAGCGCCGTTTTTGAAATGCAGTTCAATCAGAGGGGCTTGTAACTTTTTTTTGTGAGCGTACAGATGTATTTATTGATTGTGGTGTTCCTATAATCTTGGGTAAGATCTAACCTCAAATAACATTAAAATTGGTATTAAATTTGTATGTTTAATTGGAGCTACAAAGTGAGTCCAGCTCTTTTTAAAAACTTTTATATATTTTTAAAAATAATTTAAAAAAAAAATGTTTTTCTTAAAGATTATGAAAAAAAAAAAAATTTCCCAAAAAAATGGCGGGAACACGCCTATTTTTCCAACAAAAATTCCTTTAAATTTAATATAGTAAAATCAAAAAACAAAATTGTTAAATATTGCGTAGTTTTTAAGTTATTAATTAATGCCACAAAAAGTGGTCGAATTGCGTAGGAAGAATCAAAAAACTAATGCTTAAATAATACAAAATCAGCTACAATTTTGATTTTTCTTACATATGGGCGGTTATTTTACAAACCGAACGGATTTGGCCAAAAAAATGTTTTCACATTTTTGATTTGCCTGAAACTTTTTTTTACGTGTACTATAGATAGATTTTTTCACTAAATGAAAACGCTTACTTTTCTGAAAACGTCTAATTTTTTAGAGAATCCTTTTTACATTATTAGTTGAGTACACGCGTCCTCTCTCAACTGTCAAAAAAGTAAAGTCCTTCGCGGTGACCAATTTAGACTATTATCTACTTTTTGGTTTTTCGAAATAATTTGTTTTACAAATTGGCGACTTTTTAAACGTAGTGTAGCAATTTTTAGAATAAAAATCTTTCTTATTTTGTCGATAAAACAGAATCTAGGCTTCTAAAAAAACCCCTACGACAAAAAGTAGATAACTATGTATACATACCCGTTACTCGTAGAGTAAAAGGGTATATTGTATTCGTGCAAAAGTATGTAACAGGGAGAAGGAAGCTTTTCCGACCCTATAAAGTATATATATTCTTGATCAGGATCACTAGCCGAGTCGAACTAGCCATGTCCGTCTGTCCGTCTGTCCGTCCGTATGAACGCTGAGATGTCGGAAACTATAAAAGCTAGAGGATTGGCATTTTGCATGCATATTCTTGGAGTTCCTACGCAGCGCAAGTTTATTTCCAAATGGTGCCACGCCCCCTCTAACGCCCTCAATCGCCCTACACCATTTCTGGCGCCCACACCATTAAAGATTTTGGAAAACTAAAAATTCAGTTTTATTGTGACTATCAATACCTATCGAAATGTAGAAGAAAATTTTTCAAATCGGACCATTCGTTAAAAAGTTATGCCCGATCAAAGATTTTATATATCTATCTCCCTCGCACTCCCTTAGCTGAGTAACGGGTATCTGATAGTCGGGGCACCCGACTATAGCGTTCTCTCTTGTTTCACTTACATAGATGTGCACTGTATATTAAATTTTTGGAATTTTTGCTCAAAACTTTCACTAGACATTCCTAAGACATCAAGAGTCGACAAAGATGAGAAATGTGTTTTTGGTCGACTGTAAGTCGGCTGTATATATCGTAAAAACTTGAAAAAAATCCGTTGAAAAATCAGATTGGGTAAATGAATTTTTATAATTTTTTAGCTTTTAAATATCTGATTAAGGTATTTTTTGACCAGGCTGCCATCACCACACATACTTGTTTATATGTCACCGTCTGGGATAAAACTTAAATTTGAACTCTGTCAAACAAAACAAGAGAGAACGCTATCGTCGGGTGCCCCGACTATCAGATACCCGTTACTCAGCTAGAGGGAGTGCGAGGGAGATGGAGATATAAAACTTTGATCGGGCATAACTTTTTAAAGAATGGTATCTGATTAAGGTATTTTTTGACCCGGCTGCCATCACCACACATACTTGTTTATATGTCACCGTCTGGGATAAAACTTAAATTTAAACTCTGTCAAACAAAACAAGAGAGAACGCTATCGTCGGGTGCCCCGACTATCAGATACCCGTTACTCAGCTAGAGGGAGTGCGAGGGAGATGGAGATATAAAACTTTGATCGGGCATAACTTTTTAAAGAATGGTCCGATTTGAAAAATTTCTTCTACATTTCGATAGGTATAAATAAACGCTACAAAATTGATACTTCTCTGAAGTCTTTAAAAATGTGGGCGCTAGACACCTTTTAAAATCGTTTGTGGACGATTATGGGATATTGTGGGCGTTAGAGGGGGCGTGGCGCTCGGCTGAAATAAACTTGCGCTGCGTAGGAAGCCCAAGAATAAGTGTGGGTAATCCCAACTTTCTAGCTTTTGTGGTTTCCGAGATCTTAGCGTTCATACGGACGGACAGACAGACGGACATGGCTAGATCGACTTGGCTAGTGACCCTAATCAAGAATATGTATACTTTATAGGGTCGGAAACGCTTCATTCTCTCTGTTACATACTTTTGCACGAATACAATATACCCTTTTACTCTACGAGTAACGGGTATAAAAAGTGGAAAAATCCTAACTTTAAAAATATACCAAAAATCCAATTTCACATGAATTTGGAACATACCCATCTTGATTTATTCAGTAGGATGTGAACTTTAAGTTGGTACCCATTATGATTTTTCAACGGATTTTTTTTGTTGAGCTTTTACGATATATACAGTTGAATTGCAGTCGACCAAAAAACACATTTTTCATCTTTTTCATCTGCGCTGCCATCACTTATTCAATCATATTGATCTGTATGGCAAAGTTAAGCTTTGATCTATCTATTGACTTTAAAATAAACCGAATACTTGGGTTGATATGTGCCGAGATATAGGAAGAAATTCGAAAAGAAGTCCGTAATTTAACATTTCGAACTTTAAACAAGAAAGCAAGCTAGCTTCGGCCAGCCGAAGCTTATATACCCTTGCAGATCATTCCTATTCATTTACAACAAACCTAATTTTTGCTGTTTTCGTATTATTTTGGCATTAATTTTTGATCCTTCCTATGGCAGCTATATAATATAGCCGTCCGAATTTTTTTTAAATACTATACGAAATTTTAAAATCTTAAAGAAAAGCCATAGCCTAGAGGAGAAGAGAATGTAATATAAGTCAACAAAGATATCATTTTTTTCCTATTAATTTTCATTTAATTTTTCGACCGTTCCTATGGCAGCTATATGATATAGTCAACCGATTTTTTTAGAAATTTTATTCGAAATTCAGAAATATTATAAAAATAGTATTCCCAAAAGTAGAAGGTTATATTTCAAAAAACATTAAAGCTAGAATTTTTTTTCGATCCTCCCTATGGGAGCTATAAGATATAGTGACCCGATCCGGTCGGTTCCGACATATATACTACCTGCATTAGGAAGAAGACTTTTGGGAAAGTTTGAGTCCGATAGCTTCAAAACTGAGGGACTAGTTTGCGTAGAAACGGACGGACAGACGGACAGACGGACGGACAGACGGACGGACAGACGGACGGACAGACGGACAGACGGACAGACGGACAGACGGACAGACGGCCGGACAGACGGACAGACGGACATGGCTAGATCGACTCGTCTAGTGATGCTGATCAAGAATATATATACTTTATGGGGTCGGAAACGTCTCCTTCACTGCGTTGCAAACTTCTGACTGAAATCAAAATACCCTCTGCAAGGGTATAAAAATCTTTTAAAGAAAACTGTGCCATCGAAAAAAAAGGTGTGTTATTTTTGTGATCTAGGGCTCTAACACTAACAAAATTTGCCATCAATTGCTGTGAAGCACTCCAAGAATATTATTTTGTAAACTAGTGCTATTAACAGAAATAAAAAGCCGCAACCACTCAATAAGGTCGAACTGGAGCCAGAAAGCAGAGCCTTGAAGAAAAGTAAAGTGCACCCGATCTACCAACTGAAATTCCTGTTGCATAGAAGGATTACTGTTAAAGAACCGCATAACCGAAATGGTCCGCTGCAATACACCAACTGCCAAGAGTATGGACACACCAGAAACAACTGCGGGCTTCGATCAGTCTGCGTAGCTTGTGGAGGCTTCCACATCTCCGAGCCGTGCCCTGCAAGCAAAGAAGACCCAAAGACGAAGAAATGCGCTAACTGTGGAGAAAACCATACCGCAAACTACAGAGGCTGCCTCTGTAGCTGCCAAAATATGCACGCTCCCAGAATGCACAAAATGCATACGTTCAATCGCAAAACACACCTGATGTTTTCTTTGCGAAAGCAGCCAGATCTTCATTTGGGCCCCTCAACACAAATGGGGTAGTTTCATACGCCAGTGCCCTAAAAACAGGACTAGCCAATCAGACGGGGATCCCACAAGCTCAATGCTCTGGGCAAAATATATTTACACCTCAGCAAATACCAAACAGCATCGAAACCATGATGCTGTCTTTACAAAAGGGTATGATGGAATTTATGTCCTTCATGAAAACAACAATGGATAACCTTATGCAAAATCAAAACATTTTAATAAAATTGCTCACATCCCAACAATCTAAATAATCGATGTCTTGCCTTCGAATATGCATGTGGAATGCCAATGGCGTTTCACGGCACAAACTTGGAATAACTCAATTCCCCAAAGAAATCAAAATAGATGTGCTGCTGGCAGAAACGCATCTCACCAGTAAATACAACTTCCAAATAAATGCTATACTTTATCACCACTTATTGGCAGGCTACATCTAGAAAATTACAAGCAGGCAACGGCAGTATCACTTTAGCCGCTGTCTATTGCCCACCGCGTTTTACAAACTAAAGAGTAAATCTTGCACTTCTAATATTCACTTTATAGCAGGTGGAGACTACAACGCCAAGCAAATGAACTGGGGATCAAGACTCGTGACCCCCAAAAGAAGGCAAGTGTATTAAGAAATTATAAATTTGAGCAACAAACTCGACTATGTCTCCCCTGGCAGCCCCACATATTGGCCAGCTGACCCCAGAAAACTTCCGGACTTAATTGACTTCGCTGTGACCAAGAACATCCCAAGGAATTTAGTAAGCGCCAAATCGCTATCGGACTTATCATCGGGCCACTCGCCAGTTTTAATAACTCTCCTTCAAAGCCGAAAAAAAAATCGAGCACCCCTTCAGTCTGACGACGCATAGAACTTGCTCTCCGAAAAAAGAAGTGCTATAGGATCCAATCCAATCTTAGTTAATGAAATAATGTTTTTAAATAGCAACTACAAATTTAAGTACCTATTCACATGTATATATTCACTATTAATTATTCCAGGTCCACCAGAATCCATTTATTTTACTTGTGTCGTTGTTTGTATAATAAATTTACGATGTTTTCAAACTGGTTTACCCTTTTGGTTAAATAATTCCAAAAATGTTTTTTTATTCACAGTAGGCGTTTTTCCTACGCAGTGTTTCAAATTATCTCGAATTGTTCGAAACATTGAAACATATTGCCTAATTGTTTCGCCTATAGTGTTTCGAAACATTGAAACTTTGAAATTTCGAATCATACACTGTTCATTCATGCAGGGTTCTAGTCTACATGACTGTTAGTTAAGTTATATTCTACTTATTGTTAGTCTCATTAAAAAGAAGATTCAATAAATAAACCATATATAAACAAAAAAAAAAAAGAATATATATACTTTGTAAAGTCGGAAACGCTTCCTTCTATCTGTAACATACTTTCTAACGAGTACAATATACCCTTTTACTCTACGTGTAACGGGTATGAAACATCAAAAATTCGGCTTTCCTAGAGGCGGGATTTTTTAAATTTCTTAAACAAAATTAAAACCCAATAATTTTTGGCTGAGATACAGCAAACACCAAAGCGACATTTTCAACAAGTGTTTCAGCAAACACTTTGCCACCGATATATTAGCAGACAGTATGTGTTACAAAAATTACTGGATTTTATTAATAATATACACAAAAAGTTAAAATTAAATTGGAGGACTTTAGCGAACTCTTGTTGCTTATAAATAACACAAAAATTGTTGCATTTCAACACACTTGCACTTACTCACGCACTTAAATTAAATGTATATATATACCCACCATATTTACCGTTCAAGACCATTTAGGCTAAGAAAAATAATCCCCAATCAATTTCCCATTAGTTATTAATTAATTTTAAGAATAGAATTCCTAACCAAGTACGGAAATTTTTATTAATTAAGCACACAAAAACATTACATTCATTAACTATTTATGAACGTACGTACGTTTCGTTTTGCTTAATGTTGTGTCTTCCTTCTAATATTTATCCTTTAAGTTTTATTACTAAAAACACTTAAAAAATAAACAAATGTTTTTTAGAGGAAAAGTTTAGGAAGGTCGACTTTCCCAACTTACAGACCGTCACAACTTAAGGATCTCTTCCCCACTCATATAATTTTGGAAGTAATTTAAGCAATCCAACAATTGCTTTGGGAGCCTTTTTTCTCATTTAAGATTTCAGAAACACAGCTGATTTAAAAAGTTTGTATTTTAGGCGTTTCTTAAAGGTGAAACCCAAATAATGGCAGATGAAGCATTCCAAAACGCTGTACAGAGTTATCATGACGTGTTTCTAAAATCGGAACGAGTTTTAAAGATGGTACAATCTGGAGCATCTTCGCAACATGATTTTCGCGAAGTTTTTCGCAACAACATAGAAAAACGAGTCAGGTATTATAAAAGTATAACGTCTATGAAAGTTGTATCGATGCTTATATAAACTATTATGTATTATTTAAGATCTTTACCTGAGATCGATGGTCTTAGTAAGGAAACCGTATTGACTTCTTGGATGGCAAAATTCGACATAATATTAAAAGGAACTGGAGAAGAGGATTCGAAGCGACCTTCTCGAATGCAGCAATCACTAAATAGCGAGCTAATTCTTTCCAAGGAGCAATTGTATGATATGTTTCAGCAAATATTGTTAGTAAAAAAATTTGAGCATCAAATTTTATATAACGCCTTAATGGTAAATTCATGATTTTAAGATAATCTTCACATGCAAGTAATAAATATTAATATTCTAGTTAGATTCTGCCGATGAGCAAGCAGCGGCTATAAGACGGGAATTAGACGGAAGAATGCAACGCGTAGGAGAAATGGAAAAGAATCGAAAGCTTATGCCAAAATTTGTACTCAAGGAAATGGAGTCTCTCTACGTTGAGGAACTTAAGTCGTCAATAAATCTTTTGATGGCAAATCTTGAATCTCTTCCAGTATCAAAAGGAAATATGGATAGTAAATATGGGCTTCAAAAACTTAAACGTTATAATCACAGGTTAATTAATTTACGTTCATAAATATTACATATTAAAATAATCCTATTCTTTCCACTCGTGCTTCTTGTATTGACTTACAGTACACCGTCATTTTTGTAAGTTACCATAAATTAAGTATTACTTTTAATTGTCAAAAAGGTAAAATATTCCTGTTATGTGTGTAAATGCGGTTATAAAACGGAAGAAAAAGGGCTATATTGACTCGGTTGTGGATGCTTATACATAAGTCAGTGGTGGCCAGCAGAAGCAGCACACATACAATGAAAGAACGCATTGCGTTTGTATGAGTGCTTGCAAGCACGAAGCTGGCTGTACAGCGTACATATGTGTGCGCCGAAACTCTGGCAGCGCAGCGGCAGAGAAATTGCCTATCAAATGGGCCGGGCGAGCTGCTTCTGCTGTTATAAATATTTACACTTGATACTCGGAAGGAAAAAAATTAATTTTGATCGGCAGAGGAGTTAAAGTAATTATTTATATGTGTCTCTCCGTCTGTCCGAATTAATAATCGTGAAGTGAAAAAAATTAATTAGGAATAGAAGAGGAGTTAAATTATGTGTCTCTCCGTCTGCCCGAGGCAAATTAAGAGGGTAATAATTTCGTGTTAGTCTAACGGGGACATTAAAAGTTAAACGGTTTACCAGTTCTACAGAATCAATATCACCACTTATAAGATTTTGCATAAAAATAGCACCAAGCATTATTCTACGGTTTTCAAGTGTAGGTAAATTAAGCAATATCAATCTACTTTGGTAAAAAGGTAGCCTTACGTTTTGATTCCAGTTCAAACTATGAAGGGCAAAAAGAAGAAATTTTTTTTTGTACCGACTCAATACGGTCAATGTGCACTTGATATTGTGGACTCCAAACTGATTAGGAATATTCCAAAATAGGACGGACAAGGGAGGTAAATAATAATCTGGTTGTAAAAGGGTCATCAAATTCTTTTGACCAACGCTTTATAAACCCAAGAACACTTAAAGCTTTATTGACAGTGGCCATTATGTGGCAGTCAAATTTAAGTTTTGGGTCGAGCAGATCACCTAAATCGTTAGTTGAATATATACGGTCGAGTGGTGTATTTTGAAGAGAATAACTAATAACCCCTATAAAAAGTCATAACGTTGCATTTAAGGCAGTTCAAATTTAAAAGGTTGTACTCACATTATCCCTGAAAACAATCAATATCTGATTGTAAGTTGAAACCTGACCCTATATCTTTATATGATAATGCGGTTATTCCACTACATTGTTCGGCTCATTCATTAGAGCATTTATTAGAGGCTTAGAAAGGGACAAATATATATACATCTACTGGATTTTTTTTGGATTTAAAGGCACGGTCACACTAACTTTAAAAAGTAGATGAAGTCGTCTAAAATGTCGAAAAATTTATTTTCGGATGAAATGTGCGATTATCTCATTGATTGCGTCCACGCAAACGAAGCTATTTGGAACCATCGCAGTTCGTCGTATAAAGTGAAGCACTTGAAGGTCGACTTTTATGCGAAAACCCTGGAAATAATATTATATGAAAAAAATATAATATAAATTGTTTTTATTTACATACCTTCTTGGTCGCGGCGTAACAGCCAGGCCACTGACCACATTTTTCTACCTATTTTATTTTTTTATCTTCATGTCGCAAAAAGTTTCAAAACTGCTGAAAACAGCATCAAATTCTTCTTTGTGGTTGAATCCATTTGACAGTAGTTCTGATAGATGAGCAAAATTTTACTTTTTAGATTCAATTTTGCTCATTGCTCATCGCTCCAGGTAATACCGTATTTAAAATACCTCAAAAAAATACCGAAAATGACCATCGGTTTTTACAATTTTTCTGATTGATTGCTCATTGCAGCCGACATATATCTGTCTTGCTCGCACCTACGTAAAATCGTATAGGCTGAGAAAAATTTGGTCTAATGAATGAGCCGAACAATGTAGTGGAATACCCGCATAAACAAAGCTTTACATCATCAGCGTACATTAGTACACGAGAATATGCTACGATAGAGGGAAGATCGTTAATAAACAAAGTAAACAGCAAATATTGACAAATATTTTTCTAGAAAATACAAAAATCTTGCTTTGGCAATCGGAACGAACTATGCCGGTTGTTTCTGTGAGTTCACGTTCACCTTGTGTTGTTGTTTTTCGTTCTTGTTTGTCATCTTATTTTAATTTCCTTTAATTGAGCACATGGGTGGGTGATATATATGTTTATTATGTTCATGCGTTTTAAGTTTAAAATTGGACCTGTAATTATAACTGAAATGAGTATTCAAATTATAAATATAAAAACCCAATAACTTACTATTTTGAGAAAAACATCTTGGTCTAAATTTTCTAAAAAGTGAATAAGAAGGGAAACGGATTAAGTGAGGTTACATTTTCTTAGTTTTAGATAATTTTTTTCTAAATGTTATACAAATTTTTTAACATGTTTTTCTGTTTTTTAGAAAAACAATATTTCTATTATGTAAGAATTTACCTAATGTTAATGGCGATTTTTTGTTATTTTTAGAAAAATTTAGTCTTTTTATACCCTTTTAGAGGGTATTATAATTTTGGTCAGAAGTTTGTAACGCAGTTAAGGAGACGTTTCCGACCCCATAAAGTATATATATTCTTGATCAGGATCAATAGGGGAGTCGATATAGCCATGTCCTTCTGTTTTAATACCGTTTGCGAGCTCAGTTTAAAAGCTAGCGATTTGAAACTTTCACAGTCGTCCTAAAACATGTGTACGCAGATCAAGTTTGAAAACGGCCCCGATTGGACGTCTATATCCTATAGCTCCAATAGGAACAATCGGATAAAGTTTTCAATAAATGAAGATATTTCGCGCAGTGTAAAAGCTATTGACATAAATCTTTCCAAATCGTGTTTTTTTTTGTGCATACCTTGATCAGTGTAAAAGCGCGTGCCGATCGGACGTCTATATCCTATAGCTCCCATAGGAACAATAGGGTGGAAAATTAAAAAATATTCTTTTCAATTATAAAATATTTTTATAAATTCATGTTGTTATTCTAGTCAAATTTTAATTCGTGAAATCTCCAAGGGTATTAAAACTTCGGCTTGCCGAAGTTAGCTTCCGACCTCGTTTTTTCTAAAATCAATGGCGATTTTAACCCTTAAATAAAGAAAGGAAGAATAAAAAAAAACCCTATATTTTAGAATCAAATGTATTTTTTTACATTATAAAAAAAAAAATTCTACAAAAAATCGTTTAATGGAGAATGGTTTGAAGTAAGACTTTTCTAAAATACAAAAAAACATATTAAAACCAATTTTCAATTTTGAGAAAATCATATTCACCCCGTCAGTCAGGCCATAAATTTTACGAACTATTCGTTTCAAATGATTCCTAGCTACCATAATATATCCAAATATAACAAAGCCAAAGACACTTCGTTTTGAATTAAATTCTTTTCACGAGTTTGCAGGTAGTTCGATAGCAAAGAGCTGACTGAACTGGTCATAGCTTGAACTTGCAGTTTAATTTCCATCCAGGTTTTATGGGAGTCAGAGAAATATAGCTGTTCTTCTTGTAATTTCTTGGTAGTTATATATACGGGTTCAACCACGGCCACAAGTGCTTAACTTCACTCCATTCCGGCAAAGACAAGTTTTTATTATTTGGGTGAACGTCCAGGAAGTCTGAAAATGTTTTATTTGATTCAACATATATATCTAGTTGGTGTATCAACTTCTGGCTGAGGTAAATTCATGCTAGAAAGCAAAGACCTATCCGCAGTAAATATTAGATAAAACAAGAGAGAACGCGTTACTAAGCGGTTCATCTTGGTTTAATAGCTCAACCGTTTTCCAAAATCTTTAAAGATGTGGGCGATAGAGGGGGCGTCGCCCTCAGCTAAACAAACTTGAACTGCGTTTGAAGCCCAAAAATATGTGTGGGTAATCCCAACTTTCTAGCTTTTGTGGTTTCCGAGATCTCAGCGTTCACACAGACGGACATGGCCAGATCGACTGGGCTAGTGACCCTTCAGAATATATATACTTTATAGGGTCGAAAATGCTTCCTTCAATGCGTTGGCTTCGTTGATTTAGTATTATATGTAATTGCATTTTATAAAAATACTCCTTTGGGTTTATACACACAAAAAAAAAACTTGGTAAAATCAACTGTTATAATTGTCAATCAGTCCCCAACCACAAAAAATAGTCAATTCTACTAAGTAAATAGTTACTTTCACAACAACAAATACCCACAATTAGCAAAGACACACACCTATATCCATGACAAAATTGACAATTTTTTGTGGTTGGGGTTTTTTTTTGACAATTTTTTTTTGTGTGTAGAAACCAATTTTTTCTGTTGGTTATTGAGTATGTAACACGTTGAAGAAAGTGTTTCTAATCCCAAAAAGTTTATGTCAAAGAAATTTCTTTATTTCAGAATGTTTTAAAATTTGTTTAGTTGTGTTCCAACCAAATATGTTAAAAGAGATTTCCGTGGCAGTCCCGTATATGTATGTTCCTCAAAAGGATTATCAACCGAGTTGATCTGGCCATGATAGATTTGAGATTATGAGATTTTAAATTGAGTTTTTTAGTGGTTTTCGTACTATTTCATAATTTTTTTTTTAAAGCGTTCAGACACTATCTCTAAAGATTATAAAATGAAAGACCGATTTTTAAGGGGATACGACTACAGCCCAAACCGTAAGAGCTAGAGCAGCCCAATTTTTGCACAGTATTCCATTGGGGATCTAACCGCACACATTAATATTTGGAAGATCAAAATTTGGTCTATTTGAATGCCTAACTTCTAAAGTGGTTGGAATTTTGAAATTTGGATTTTGCCGAATTTTAGGTTTTGAAAAAGGGCTAATTAGAAATCTAAATAAAATGTCGATATCCCCCATAATTTGGGGGCTACATTTAAAGTTAACTTTTCGATTTAAAAAATCTAAACCGCTGCTCCGATCAAGATGATTTTTGGATCATTAGTTATTCTATGGCCCAAGTGCTTAAGTTTAATTTTTCAAGTTTTTAACATTTAATTAGTTAAGTTATTGCGTCGTGAGCCTGCCGAGGGAGCGAAGCAAGAGAGCGGATGCCAAGAGAGCGACGGCCGAGAAAACTGATGAAGGGGAGGGGGAAGTGCTGTGTGGAAAGGGACAATTTAAGTTAAAATTTGTTTTGGATTTTAAAATCTTACACTGCTGCTCTGATCAATATGATTTTCGATCAATAGTCAGTTCTGTGGATCAAATGCTTAGGTTTTTTTTCAAAAAGTATTTTTCATTTTGTAGCAGAAGTATGAGCCCTATTTAAAGTCGGCCATGGAAGAAAATAGACAAACTTACTACATATTCTGTAAGCAAAGGCAAAATCTTAAGATTCGAATTTGTGAACAAGTTTGATCTGTAAGCATTCAAATACGTTAATTCTTCAGATATGTACATATGCATGTAGGTATGAATATTTGGATATGTTTTGATTTGTATTGTGTTTGTGTTACTATTTAAAAGTAGATGATGTGTTTAAATACAAATAAAATGATAACCTTCCTTTTAGCCAATGCTAAATCTTTCTAAGTTATTTGTAAAGTTTAAAACTAATAATTATCGATCATATGTGGAACCTGGAAAAATAAGTTACTTCGCTACTTTTGCATGGGATGGCAATCTTTGCGTGTTTGTACAAAAGTTTTCATTTCATTCAAAACTAGAAATTTGAAAAAACAAATTCCAATTTACAAACAAATATATTTGTGAGCTCAATAAAATTGCATGTTATCAACATTGTAACTGAAAGCAAGTACAAAGATTCGCGACTTTCACATGGATCACATTCATTTATTACATGTTTTTAATTTTTATTGATTCGACAAGGATGAGATCGCAAGTTAGAAGAGGGCTATACTAAAAAATACACTTGCTCGTCCTTGCCACAATTCGTTTTTTGGAGAAGGATATAATGATAATCAGCGTTAGGACAGTAGCAAGTGTAAAAAATGGGGACGATCAAGCGCACAATGAACTCTCTGAGAAATCTTGCCTAAAGCGAGAGAAACAAGCACAAGATTGACCGTGGTGTGGCAAGGGGGTAGGGTTTAAATTCACAATTATGATTTCAATTTTGGTTTAAAAAAACTCTCTTTAGTACACATTTCGATCATTTGTTTGAGTTCAATTTAAAAACAAAGAACTTTGAAGTTTCTATTTTAATCGTATATCCCCCATTTTACGACCTATTTGGACAAAAAACATGCCAAAAAAGATTTCTTTGTTTTTCTAACACATCATGAAATGTTAAGATTGGTTATCTGTGCGCTCCGTTTTGACAACGAAAAATAAAAGAGCAACAGGTACCAATTAATTATTGTTAAACTCATTTGATGGTTTAGAAGTCTCCTATAAATCGGTCGAATTGACAATGGGGTTCATTACCCTGTTGAATTTTTAAATTCTTTGAATCTAGCAGGGATTCCGCAGCATAATCTGTCTTTTAAGATTGGAGCACCCGAAATGTTATTTCGAAATTTAGGTCCCTCAAAGTTATGGAATGGGACACGATTGCAGATAACACGTCTTCATAAGAATGTAATCGAAGCAACAGTATTTACGGGATCTGCGAAGGGGAAAACAGGATCCTATTAATACCGTCCGGTCTGCCGTTTCAATTTAAGAGGCTACAACTCCCTCTAAAAGATTGCTTTACAATAGCTATAAATTAATCGCAGGGGCAGACTTGGAAGCTGGCTGGACTAGATCTTAGAGAAAATTGTTTTTCTCATTAGCTCTGCTAATCTCGATCCTCAAGGATCTTCTAAAAATGTTGTTTACACAGAAGTTTTGAAAGTAATCATATTAAAAAAAACGTGCCAATTTTTCTGGAAATAAGAAAGTCCTGACAACCGTACTCCAAACTAATTTTAAGCGAACGAAGTCGCTTCGTGTATAGCTAGTAAAGTACATATATTTTTGGGCAGGATTACTCTGCAACTACAAACTGTGCCACATTTTTGAAGCTAGAATGAAAATTTAAACTGAAATAGGCGGCCGTGGCCGATTCTAGAGTATGCCTAACGGAGGGGGTCATAAAATTTCCATCTCCTTAGGCAAGCACTCTCAGAGTGTTCATTATGCGCCCCATTTTGACCGTCCCCATTTTTACACTTGCTACTGTAATGTAACGAATTGTGGCAAAGAGCAAGTGTATGTAGTGCAAAAGTATGTAACAGGTATAGAAGGAAGCGTTTCCGACCCTAGAAAGTATATATATTCTTGGTCAGGATCACAAGCCGAGTCGATCTAGCCATGTCCGTCTGTCTGTTCGTCTGAATGAACGCGGAGATCTCGGAAACTACAAAAGCTAGAAAGTTGGGATTACCCACACACATTCTTTGGCTTCCTACGCAGCGCAAGTTTGTTTCAGCCGAGCGCCACGCCCCCTCTAACGCCCACAATCACCTTAAACGATTTTTAAATGGTGTCTGGCGCCCACACCTGTAAAGATTTCGGAAAAGTAAAAATTCGGTTTTATTATACCTATCGAAATGTAGGAGACATTTTTCAAATCGGACCATTCGTTAAAAAGATATGCGCGATTAAAGCTCGCACTCCCTTAAGCTGGCCGAAGCTAGCTTCCTTTCTTGTTGTACTTGTTATCAGTTACAATGTTATCAATGCAATTTTAGTGAGCGTACAAATATATTTGTATAAATTTCAAATTTCTTGTTTGAATGAAATGAAAACTTTTGTACAAAAACAAAAGGATTGGCACCCCATACAAAAGTAGCGAAGTTTGCAACGCAGTGAAGGAGACGTTTCTTGATGAACAGCAATAGCCGAGTCCATCTAGCCATGTCCGTCTGTCCGTTTCTATGCGAACAAGTTGATCTTTCCTATTGGAGATATATGATATATTCCGACTTATATACTACCTGCAAAAGAAAGAAGACTTTTGGGAAAGTTTTAGCCCGATAGCTTTACAACTGAGAGACTAGTTTACGTAGAAACAGACGGACAGACGGACGGACAGACGGACGGACAGACGGACAGAATATATATACTTTATGGGGTCGGAAACGTCTCCTTCACTGCGTTGAAATCTTCTGACTGAAATCATTATAGCCTCTACAAGGGTATAAAAATAAAAACTAAGCATTTGATCTACAGAACTGACTATTGATCGAAAATCACATTGATCGGAGCAGCAGTATAAGATTTTAAAATCCAAAACAAATTTTAACTTGAAATGCCCCTTTCCCCTTTTTTTGGAATTCACAAGTTGGTGGTTTTATTCGTCTAAATCAGCGGTCGGCACACACATACGTTGACATTTTGTTTTATATTTGTGTGAGTAATTTGCACTGGGCAGCTCATCGATGTGTGTGTGCAGACCGCTGTTCTACGTTATACGTGTGCGAGCAGCGCCCCGGCAGAACAAAACCCTATGCTCACTTAATAGGGCTCTGCCGACCGCTTGTCTAAATCTTAAATGAGTCTTATCTTTTATTAGATCCGAACGGTAATTTAATAAACAATTTGTATGAATATAACTAATTTTCCACGTTTCACATAACACTTAAATACATTTTTAATTTGGTACAATAATTTCTCTGTTTTGTATGGTTTCCCAAAAAAAAAGAAAATTAATACTGCGATCTCACGGATCCTTGTCTAAGCTGGAAGGTGACTCTGAGGATGGTTCTACTCAATTGACTAAATTAGATGTTGTACTTACCTTTCAATTGGAAGTAATTGTAATGGAGGTTAAAGGACTTAAATCATTAGCTCCCAATCGTATTGTCTACTGCACAATGGAAGTTGAAAATGGAGAGAAGCTTCAAACAGATCAAGCGGAAGCATCAAAACCAATGTGAGAATCTATAACAAAAATGCTTAATCTTACGTACTTCTTCTTATAGGTGGGATACACAAGGCGATTTTACAACCACACATCCACTGCCAGTTGTCAAGGTCAAACTGTACACAGAGAACCCCGGAATGCTGGCATTAGAGGATAAAGAACTAGGAAAAGTAATCCTTAAACCTACTCCTCTTTCTTCCAAAGTGAGCCTTACTTAAATATATATAATTTCATTTAAAATATTTGACTTTGTTTTAGTCACCTGAGTGGCATCGAATGGTTATTCCGAAAAACCTTCCAGACCAAGATATACGTATTAAGATAGCTTGCCGACTTGATAAGCCTTTGAATATGAAGCATTGTGGGTACGTACAATGCAATTGTATTCCATTTAAATGTTGGTCTAAAAAAGTTTTAATTATACTTATTTAGGCATCTGTATGCGATCGGGAAATCAGTGTGGAAAAAATGGAAAAAACGTTATTTTGTCTTAGTTCAAGTATCCCAATATACCTTTGCAATGTGTAGTTATAAGGAAAAAAAATCGGAGCCGTCTGAGATGATGCAGCTTGATGGATATACAGTAGATTACATCGAAGCCGCCAGTGGTATATTTATCCTTATATTAATAAGAAGGATTATTTTTTTAATTGACATTTTTACTTAGCAAACTTAATGTTTGGCATCGATTTAAATGGTGGACGCTTTTTCTTCAACGCTGTTCGCGAGGGTGATAGCATTTCTTTTGCTTGCGATGATGAGAACGAATGCAGTCTGTGGGTCATGGCTATGTACAGGGCGACTGGTCAGTCTCATAAGCCAACTCCACCAATAACACAAGACAAAAATTCAGCGATGTCAAAAATTCAAGGTGGTAAGTAATGAAAAAAAATTTTTGATTGTTATTTCCAGTGCTATTGTCAATGACGATTAAAATTTGATCTGTCAAGAAGGATTAAAATTAGGAAAAATACTTAAGTCTGATTTTAAATTCTGGTGCTTTAGCTTGACTGAACTTTTAAACTACTTGGCGAACTATAAGACCAATGGACATCATGAGCAACAGTTACTGGATTTCCATGGTCGCTCTGAGCAATTGCCACGTGGCCTAGTACGATTAAATATGGCCACTGTATACTAGATTTCAGTGTTTTCAGACCATCCGTTTAAAAGTTATGAATTTTTTAAAATATTTAAGTTATTTTCAATTATACACTTTCAAAATTAAATTATGTGTTTATTCGTAAACTGCGGCGTCTCCTCAAAACTTAAGGCGAATGTGAAAGACAAAAGTAAAATGCCACACCGAACTTCTTGCAACGCAGTGATGAACTCGTTTCCGACCACATAAAATACAATTATGGCAAATATAAAAGAAACGATTTGTATATCCTTGCTGAAGGTATTACAGAGTGACAAGAAATAACCTGGACTTTCATTTTTTATTACAACTTTTTAAGGAACTATATTTGAGAAAAAGTGCAGATACACAACAATTTAGGGCCGTTTTCTCGTCCGCATTTTAAATTAAAAGTATGCTTTAAACTCTGAATTCCCATTGATTTAGCGTCGCTTGTGAACGGTTGTGTTTACTTTTGTGCTCTAAGTTTTTTGTGTTTTTCAGTGATTTTTTGCGAGTGTCTTGCGTTTGTTTATAAACAAAGCTTAGCCTAACAACTGTGTTAGTGTTTTTAAATAAATCTCCCAATAAACGGGTACATGGTTATAGTTATTTTAACATTTCTATTGGATTTGTTTAATTGCTTGTCTTTGTTAGTGTAAATTACACGCTCTAAACTTGCTAAAACTCTTGTAATCTCTTTCCCACTCTCCCGCTCTCACTCTCTGAGAGCTTGCTGTACTTCTAATTTCTCTCTCTCTTGCTTGCATGCTTGCTTTACATTTGTAACTGTTCGTGAGAATAGTTGTTGGTGCCCCACAAGCCACGCTCAGTCGATAGAAGATTTTTCTCTCGCGCTCTCTTGCTTATAATTAATTTCGCGATCTCGCGCTCTTATACTTTGTTTTGTGTCTTTGCGGTTTTGGAATTTGATCCCAGTGCCAAATTTACTTGAGGTATTTTTTCAACATTTTATTCATATTTCTTTGAATTACCTTTTTTTTTCTTTATAATGGCTCTTATCTGTACCATGAAAAGTTGTTCTCTTTCGATGTCAACTAAAGATTCTTTTATTATCTGCTGGTTTTGCGAATCGGTCATGCACGTCAAATGTGCTGGATTTACTGGCAGAGTTAAAGACTTCACTGAAATGCATACCGGTCTCATTTGGGCATGTGGGTCCTGCAAGGAAATGACAGTCGAGATGAGCAGCTATATGAGGCAGACTCGAGACGAGTTTTTAAACAGCTCAATGACGGGTTCAATTCTGTTTGTGAACAATTTAATAATAAGATATTATTATTAACAGAGTCGCCTAAACGCAAAAAAGCTCAGGGGCAGTTAATAAGACCGTGAAACAGAACAAAATACTGCACACGGTAGCTGCCGCAGTTCCTATCAGCACAGGGGTAAGCGAGCCAACTGTACCTATGGAAACAGCCAGTTCCGGAGGTGACCCTGGTTCTGGAAGAAAACCTGAGGCACAGAATTCGGTGCTGACTGTAAATATAGATACAGTAGGAACCGCTTCTGTGTCCCAGACGAGCGTGGTTCAGATTCCTGCTGGGGGTCGTAAAAAACTGTCGGTTGTTCCACATAGGAAGCAACTATTCGTATCTAGGTTTACCAAAGATACAACATCCGAGGATGTTTTGGAATTTATTCGTGAAAAATTCCCATCCGAGGACATTGCCGTTGAACAATTTCGTTGTTCTTACGCTCGTAGGATATCATCTACCCTACCCTCTACCCTAAATTCGGAGAGAATTCACTCTCATGTCCCTAATAACATAAAATTTGTTAGTGTAAAAGTTTCCCTGCAATCCTTGTCTATTTTTGTTACATGTTCTTATATTCCACCTGGCTCTGACTTAATAATTTATGAGCAACATCTATCTGCTATTAAATCTATTCTATCCTCTTTATACAACAGAGACCTTTTGATTGTTTTGGGTGACTTTAATCTCCCTGATATTTCTTGGTCCCCTTCTACTGACTCACTTGTCGCTATTCCCTTATCCGCCCATGTTTTTGTGGATGGCCTTTCTGAATTATCGTTACAGCAAGTTAGCTTTATACGAAATTCATTAAATAGACAGTTAGATCTTGTGTTTGTTTCAGAGCCGTCTGAAGTCACGGTATCTAGAACTGACGCTCTTGTGGTACCAGAAGACCGATACCATCCAACAATGGAATTGACAATTTGCCTACCCTACCTTGATACCCTCTCTCCTTTAGTTTCTCCAACTAAAATGAGATGCTTTCGTAAATGTGACTATAATAAACTTAACTTAATGATTTCGCAATATAATTGGACAGATCTTTATACGCTCTTGTGGTACCAGAAGACCGATACCATCCAACAATGGAATTGACAATTTGCCTACCCTACCTTGATACCCTCTCTCCTTTAGTTTCTCCAACTAAAATGAGATGCTTTCGTAAATGTGACTATAATAAACTTAACTTAATGATTTCGCAATATAATTGGACAGATCTTTATAACCGTATGGACATCGAAAGTGCCACTGAACTTTTTTTTATATATCTTGGACGTTGATGCACTATGGTCAGTACAAACAAGTGGCCCTTACGACACCAAGCAATGCTTGTTAACGCGCGGAGCCCTACACCGTTTTGGGCGAGTAAGCGTAATCGCGGACAAAGAAAAGGACAATTTCACAATAGACAATAAAAAATACATGCATTACATACATTACAGATAGGAAGTGAGTCAGTAGTAGATATTAGGTGATATAGTCTATTATAGTCATTGCAAAGTACCCTAAAAGGTTCATGCATCGCATAATTAGAGATACAATGATTTAAAACTAAAGGAATATAGTTTCTAGTGAATCTATTTGGCACATTAAAATCCAGGCGACCCAATAACTCGGGACTGTTAACATCACCATGAATAAGATTCCTAATAAACGTAATACCAAGCATAGTTCTACGGTTAACTAATGATGGTAAGTTAATTAAAATTAGTCTACTAGAGTAGGATGGCAGTATTAGGCTTGTATCCCAGTTAAGAAGGCCCCGTAAGGCAAATATTAAAAAGTTTTTTTGCACATACTCAGTCCGGTCTATATGCACCCCATATTGGGGACTCCAAACAGGAGCGCAGTACTCAAGAATTGGTCGGACTAATGAAATAAACAAGGTCTTTGTGACATAGGGATCATCGAATTCCTTCGATCATCATATCATAGATAAATGCAAGCACGCCTCTGGCTTTATTCAACATGGTAGTAATGTGATCAAAAAATTTTAGTTTGGGATCCATGTAGACTCCAAGGTCGTCAGCATGCGTTATTCTATCTAACACACAACCGCTATAGTATAAGTTGAATAGTAACGGCTGACACGAAAAAAGGTCATTAGTTTACACTTAGAACCATTTAAATTTAATTTATTATTCATGCACCAAGTTTTAAATGCATTGAGATCAGATTGCAAAGCTAAACTTTGCGCAGGATCATTAAATTGCAAGCACAACTTAACGTCATCTGCGTACATAAGTACACGTGACTTCGTTAGGACTAGAGGAAGCTCATTTATGAATAATGTAAATCGGAGCGGACCAAGATGACTTCCTTGTGGTACACCGGACGTGACTCGGATTAAGGATGAAAACTAGGTTTTTAAAAATGACCCTTTGAGTCCTGCCATTTAAATAACTTAAGATCCACCTAAGAAGATCATCTGGAAACCCTAAAAGGTCAAATTTCCGAACTAGAATCGGGTGGTTTACAGAATCAAACGCCTTACTGAAATCAGTGTAAACCATATCCGTCTGACGATTTTTTCTAAAACCATTTATCACAAATGAAGTAAACTCCAAAAGGTTGGTTGTCGTTGACCAACGTTTTATAAATCCGTGTTGACAAGAGGAAATAAGAGACCTACAACTGTGTTGCAAATGGGGCGTAATAATGTTCTCAAATAGCTTTGGAATAGCTGACAGTTTTGAAATACCTCTGTAATTACATTCGTTAAATTTGCTCCCCTTTTTATAAAGCGGGATAACAAACGATTCCTTCCGTCAGGACCCGGAGAGTAAACTGGTTTTACCCTATGCAAATCTAAAAGAAGTTTGCTTTTGTCTTATAACAGGACAAAAAATAAAGTTTGATTTAGGCATGTCATATGGGTAACACTGATCTGACGGACTTGATGTTGAATAGGTGGTTTGGAAAAACTGTGCAAAAAGATCGGCTATGGCTTGATCAGTGTTTGCAGCAGAATTTTAAATGTTTGTGTTGATGTGTAACATGAAGATTTACGCTTTGTATTAACAAAATTATAAAACTGTTTTGGATCCAGTGTAAACTGTGTCTTGCATCGAGTTAAATAGTTTTTATAACACTGGGCGTTAAGCACGATAACCGAGCACTTAAGTATCGGGAAAAGGCAGCTTGTGATCCGGAGACTTAACTTTTTGTAGAGTCTAGACTTTACATTTTTAAGTCTTGATAACTCTTTACTAAACCACGGAGGTTGGGTTGAAATTTTAGGATAATACATAGGAACGCATGTATCAAAAATTGCGTTTAATACTTTATAAAATATATTAACAGCTTCAGTCATATTAGTACAAAAGTACAGATTAGACCAATCTGAGCAAGCTATTAGGCTATTAATGTGTGCAAAGTTTGCTCTACGAAAGCAGAGAATGCGTTTAGCTGGATTTTCAGATATTTCATTTGATTTTGTACCCGTGTCGATAGTCAGCTCCGGCGTTGGTTGATATGGGTCTTCTAGTAAAGTTATTGCAGAGGTTCTAGCTATGCAAACACCTTCTGGACTTGAAACAAAGCATAGATCCAGTAATCGTCCTAACAAATTTTAAACATGGTTTAATTAAGACAATGATATATCAAGCAAACCATCAAGGAAATCAGGCTGCGTGTAAGGTAAAAATATATTCGATGTTTCAACGGTGGACCATGTCGCCCTAGGTATATTAAAGTCGCCTAAAACTATTAACTGATCCCTATCTGATAGTTTACTTGAAATAAACTGGATAGCGGACAGATGATTCGCATATATTGGGAATTCGGATGACGGCGGAATATAAGAACATGTTATGTATATAGAAATACCCGGAAGGGATAGTTTTATACACGGAAATTCAATGTCAATTATTCCGTCGGACGTTATTTCTTCAGACGTTAATTCTGAGTCAACTGCAATTAAAACTCCACCTCAACGTCGGGAGGGACGATCAAGCCTGTAAGTTGTGTACTTACTTGGAAAGACTTCGGAACTAAGAATTTCCGGTTTTAACCAAGTTCTGTGAACAGAATAACATGGGAAGACAAGGAAAAACTATCAATATACAATTTGGTCAGCTTACTTTGTAAACCTCTTGTATTCTGATAGGAAAGCAGAAGGAAAGAATCTAGTTTTTTGAGATAGGTAAAGATGAAGATGTGGATGGCTCTTTAAAGGGATTTCCAACTTCCTTTGAACGAATTTTCTTTTTTCTAGCTTCGTACTCTTTAACAAAAATGCCTGCAGGCCAAAAATTGGCTGAGCACATAGTTGCAAAATGAGCACATGGAACACCGATCTTAAATGATGATACTTCCCTAGCATATGGAAAATTAAATTGTTCAGCCTTAAAATCATCAATCTGAACTTTGTTACGGATATAGGCCGTAATGTCCAGAGATGAAAGATCAGGATTCAGCCGAGAAACAAAAATTTGTTTCCTCTGCGGTACACATGTGACCGTTCTAGGTACCACGCATGTGACAGTTTTTGGTAGTCCAGCATTTATGGCTGCACTAACAGTTTCAGTCGGTACTCCAGACGTTAAGTCAACATGCGGCGTTGGAATCCTTTCTGTATTTTGTTCAACAGATTTTTCGGGTGTCTCATTCGGCAAAGTCTCACGTCCTTTACATTCGGAAACCGAATCTTTTTTAGCTTTCGACCTCAGTACCAATTGTGCGGCAGCTGAGATCGACTGCTGTGCTGCAGACCCCGGATCGCCAGAGAGAGTTTCACTAGCGACTACCGTGGGTTGTCTATCGACCGCGATCTTTTTACGCTTAGGAGAATCGGGCTCAGATAGCATACGGATAGTGAGCTGCGACTCAAGCGCCACAAGCAGATCCGTATTTCTACGGCTGTTTCGAATTAATTCCGTAACAGTGCTTTTTGTGAGCCGGATAAAACAATGCTTGGATAAAAACAATAACAAGAATCACTGCACAGAGACTGGGCGTGCAAACTTATTTTGTTAATTTAAACACAAAACAATCACTATGCACTCGCGAAGCCAACGGATACTGTTAGGGACATAAAAAGCAATATAAATAAAAGAAAATTTAAATTAAACCCCGATGGTTTATGGACAAAAAGAACAAAAATTCGGAGCGCAAGACAAAAACACGACCGTTCACTGAAAGAGCGTTATCTATAGCGTTCTAAACACTTTTTTAATGAATGCGTTCCTGATAGGCTTCCTCCAAGGCCGAACAGGCCGCCCTGGTTTACAAATGCGCTTCAAAGACTTTAAAATCTTAAAACAAACACTTATAGAAAGTATAAAAAATCGGGTAAGCCATCCGATTTTTCGAAAAATGTGGTGGCTCGATCTGATTTTAATGTTCTTAACAGTCATTGCTATTCTATGTATTTAAATCGTTGTAAATTTGAATTTTCAAATGATCCGAAGCAGTTTTATAACTTTGTTAACGCTAAACGTAAGTTATCGGCTTTGCCTTCATCGGTTCGTTTTAACTCAATGGAGGCATCCACAGATTCTGAAATTGCTGATTTATTTGCCGACTTTTTCCAAACCACTTACAGCTCCTCTTCATGGTCAAAATCAAACTACCCTAATACCTTAAATAGGGCAAATTGTATTTTTTCCCCTATAATTACCGAAAGTTCTCTCTTAAGAGATTTAACAACAACAACAAAGCCTACTTATTCTCCCGGTCCTGATGGACTTCCTGGGTGTGTGCTTAAGTTTTGTGCACAAGCATGGATTTCAAGTTATTTGAATGGGAGGACTCAGAGGGTTATATTTAAGAACGCTGCTTCTAAAATGATCCACGTGACATCTGGAGTGCCCTGGGGTCATTTGGGCCCTTTGCTGTTTACTTTGTTTATTAACGATCTTTCCTCTATCATAACAAATTATCGTGTACTAATGTATGCTGATGATGTTAAGGTTTGTTTGACATACAACAATATAGAGTCTGGTTTCCGCTTACAATCAGACATTGATAATTTTCAAGTATGGTGTGAGTATAACCTCTTAAATTTGAACTGCCTGAAATGTAACTTAATGTCCTTCCATAGGGGTACTCCTACGTTTATAAGTTATTTGCTTCAGAACTTGCCACTTGACCGTATATATTCAGTAAATGATTTAGACGTTCTTCTGGACCCAAAGCTTAAATTTGACTGCCACATAATGTTGACTGTTAACAAAGCTATGAGCGTTCTTGGGTTTAAAAAGCGTTGGTCAAAAGAATTAGACGACCATTATATAACCAAATTATTATTTATCGCCCTAGTCCGTCCCATATTTGAATATTGTTCTTCGGTTTGGAGCCCACAATACCAAGTGCACATTGATCGTATAGTGTCGGAACAAAAACAATTTGTTCTTTTTGCCCTTCATAATTTGAACTGGGATCAAAACGTAAGGCTACCTTCCTACCAGAGTAGATTATTATTGCTTAATTTACCGACACTTGCAAATCGTAGAAAAATGCTTGGTACTATTTTTATGCATAATCTTGTAAGAGGTGATATTGACTCTGTAGAACTTGTAAGCCGCTTAACTTTTAATATTCCCCTTAGACTAACACGTAATTATTATCCTCTTAATTTGCCTCGATGTACATCAAATTTCAGTCTGCACGAGCCTTTTCGCGCTCTATGTAATAATTATAACAACCTTTATCATTTAATTTGCATTTCAACTGCTATCCCTGTATTAAAAACTAATAATTTAACTCATTTGCTTCACTCCTAATTGCTTCTTTATTCTCATTATGTGTCCCGTTTTTTTTTGTTTTATGTATTCTTCCTCGCGAACTCGCATTCTTGCCCAAATTGATAAAAGGGCCCCGCGCGTAACAAGCACGTGCTTGGTGTCGTTGGGCCACTATTTTGTACTGCTCGTAGTGCATCAACGTCCATATAATTAAAATAATTTCAAGGATTAATCCTTACTTTAAATTTAACATGCGGACGAGAAAACGGTCCTAAATAGCTATTATGTTAACATATATTGAGCCGGTTTCAAAGTGGCTTACTTGGTCTGCGATGCTGAGTCCTGAACGTTTCTGGTAATTTAATCGATCACATTCTCGGAGCAATGATTGCTTCAGCGCCTCCAAACTTATGTGGTGTTTAGTACATGCCCTGGACTCCGAAATTGACCTTAAAAAATTGTAGATATTTCTCGCAGTGAAAAAGCTATTGACATGCATCTTTTCATATCTTATATTTTTATGCATACCTTGTTCAGTGTAAAAGCGCATGCTGCCCCCATAAGAACTGAAGTTGACATAAATCTTTCCAAATCGTATTTTTTATACATACCTAGGGTAAGAGCGTGTGCCGATCGAACGTCTATATCATATCAAACAAAAACACCTCTTAACGAGGTAAAAAACTAGTGACGATCGCACCTTCAACATACAAAAGTTCTGATATCAACATTTGTGACAAAAAATTATTACACTCGTCATCAAATACACTTTCTAAAATCTTCTCATTCGGCACGCTGCAATAGAAAATGGCTGTGAAGAGTGAAGACGAAAAAGACGAATAGTTTGCTAGGGCGGGCCGAAGGTGCGATCGTCACTAGTTTTTTAGTTTTTTTTTTTTGAGAAAACATAAAATTTAATTTAGACGTTGATCAACCAAATAAATGGTTATAAAACGCATAATTTAGAACAAAGAAACAAATAACCGGAAACATAACATGAGTGTGGAAATAACAAGTTTTATGACATTGACAATTCTACATTATTGTCTCAGGACGCGGGTCTGATGCCGTCCTCTAGCCCAGAGATCGCCAGGGTGTCGACGCTTCAGTCTTCTTCTGGTTAATGGATTCGCCAGGGATGCAGCTAGGTGGTTGGAGTGAGCCAGTAGTCGGTCGTTGTAGCGACTTGAGTGCATGTTAATTTGCTCTCTCACTGAGGGAATGTGCAGGTCACTGGCTAGGACATCATTTCTCACATACCACGGAGCATTCGCTATGGTGCGCAGGGCCTTGTTTTGCAGTCTTTGAATCCGCATGATATTGGAATCCGAAGCAGTGACCCATATTTGGATGCAGTAGGTTAACGAAGGAACTACAAATGACCTGTACAGTAAAACCTTGTTGCTAAGGCTGAGTGCACTTCTTCCTCTAAGCATCCAGTTCAGCTTTCAAAGTTTGGCACGACAAGTGGCCGCGACTTTCGTTATGTGCTGCCTCCACGTAAGACGCTTGTCCAAAATCAATCCCAAGTACTGGGCCTGAGGGGTTTGCGGGATATCTGAATCCTGAAATTTAACCCTGGGAAGGATTTGACTTCTAAGCGAGAAGTTGCAGTGCTGGGACTTGCTTCCGTTTATACCAATATTCCATCTGGTCGTCCATTCGCTGTATAGATCAAGGAAGTTTTGTGTCATTCGGGACGCTTCGATGAGACATGCTGAGTTGGAGATAAAGGCAGTATCGTCCGCATACGTCGCCAAGAGAGTACCCGGTTCTCGAGGATTTGGCAGATCAGCGGTGTAGAGGGTATACAGGACAGGTCCAAGTACACTACCCTGAGGGACACCAGCTCGGATGCTTCTGATTGTTGACCTTTCGCCTCTGACTTCTACCATGAAGTTTCGTTCTTTAAGGTACGATTTTAACAGCAGATATTGGTCAGTTGGCAAGAGAGTTTTTAGTTTGAAGAGCAAGCCATCGTGCCATACTCGATCAAAAGCTTCCTTGACGTCAAGAAAGATTGCCGAACTGTACTGCCTGTTTTCGAAAGCTTCAATGATGTGCTGGGTTACTCGATGAGCTTGTTCGGGGGTACCGTGGTGCCTTCGAAAGCCAAACTGGTGGTCTGGAATGGCATCCTGAACGCTTCTTACTGCCATCATTCTGCTAAGAAATATTCTTTCGAATATTTTAGAGAATGTGGTCAGCAGACTTATTGGTCTGTAGGACGCAACAAGGTTCTCCGGTTTACCTGGCTTGGGTATCATTGATATCATAGCACACTTCCATTGGGTGGGGAAGTGGTGGATACGTAACATGGAGTTAAAGAGGAGAACTATGAACAGGATGCCTTTCTTGGGTAACGCCTTAGCAATCCTGCTGTCTATTCCGTCGAACCCTGGAGCTTTACTGCGATGTAGCTTGCGTATTTCAAGACAAACCTCTTCCGGGCTGACATGACGGATTGTTTCGATAGCTGGAGACTGAGCATTTAGGAATGACATAGTGTTTTCGACGTCTTCAGACCAAGCTAGGCTGAAAGGCTGAAAGCGCATCTCTAGCTCATCAGCAAACGCCATCGAAATTTCCGAGTCTGATCTGCACCATGTGTTGTCAGCACGCTTTATTGGAATTCGTCGAGGGGGTTGTCTTTTTATATTCCTTGTTGCTCTCCAGAGGTTGAAACCATGTGATTTTGTGGGATCAGCATTGCGCAGCAATTCGGCAAAGTATTCACACTTTGTTTTATGCAGGAGCTTTTTTAGATCGTCCTCAGCTCGACGGTATTCTCGTTTGTCAGCAGGATCCCGTGTACGCATAAATCTTCGACGCAGTGCCCTTTTCAACCTCACCAGATCCAGGACCTCAGGTTTTAAAAGTGCCTGAGGTGGTTCGGATGGATTGCTTGGGCTGTGACCGCAGGTAGATGATTCAGCAGCAATGTGAATATTTCGCACAAACATCTCAGTTGCATCGTCAATGGCCTCAGGAGTGTTAAGGTGCATGTTGAGGTTGACCAAGCCGTTAATCGCTTCCTGGAATCGCGGTATACTCGCATTCTGGGGCAAGATGCAAGTCCTCCGGGAGAGCTTACATGCAGCAATTCTGTACTGAATTATAAGAGGGATGTGATCCGAACTCAGGTCAAAGCTTTCCGAAATGTTTAGGCACTCGGAGCGAATTCCTTTGAAGATGGCGAAGTCTATTGCTGATGGTGTGCGTTGACTGTAAGGGTAATGTGTTGGTCCTCCAGGGGCAAGGATCTGCATATTAGACGAGTATATGAGATCTGCTAGAGCTCTGCCCCTATTAGTAGAGTTTCGAGATCCTCAGAGACGATGGTGTGCATTCCAATCCCCTGCGATTAGGAAATTTGGGCCTAGCTCGTCAAATAGCTGCTCATAGTCTTCAGAAGATAGTTGGTAGTTTGGTGGACAGTATATAGACGCAATGACAATTTCCCCTTGGTCAGTTTTGACTTTGACTGCAACGCATTGAGCTGTTTGATATTCCACACTTAGGAATTGATAATATTGCAGGCATGACTTAATGATAATGGCAGAGCCTCCGCGATGGCGATCAGCAGGATGATTAGCTAGTTGAACGTCGTATCCCCGCAGCTGGTAGTAAGATCTGGAGCAGAAATGTGTTTCGCTGACCAACATAACATCGATTTGATGTTGCTTCACAAAAAGCTCCATCTCGAGTGTCTTGCTGGCCAAACCGTCGGTGTTCCACACACCGATTTTGAGTCCAATTTGACTCATGGTTGGACTGTAAGACCAGTAAGGAGTCCAGAGACTGCTTGAGCAGATTCTGGCGCTATTTGGGGAAGGAATTTGGCTATGAGGGACATCATTGACATAACCATCTCGAACATTTTGTCAAATCGGGCCAAGAGGTCTGACATTTTATCTTCAGATTGTAAGAAGACTTGCTCTTGTCGGTTCCATTGCTTTTCGTTTTGGTGTTCCTGAAAATCCCGATGACGTTGCTGCTGGAAGGGCTGTTGCTGATGTTGTTGGCGGGAACCTTGTTGTTGCTGTAGGTTAGGAGTTGCATTTGGTGTTTCTTGTTGCTGCGACCGATGTAGTTGTTGCTGATTAGGCCTCCTGTTGTTCGTTTCTAATGGAGGAAATTGGTCCTGATGCTGCAGCTGGGGTCGTCTAACCTGTTGGGCTTGCTGCCGGGAAGGACCGTTGGCGACATTGGCATAAGACCGTGCTCCATTAACATCTGATCGAGCAGTCGTCCGTGGAGCAGAGTTTTGTTGAGGAGGGGTGTTCCGACTCGATGGATGATTTTTACGCCTATTTAGTTTCTGCTGGTAAACAATACAGCCTTTATAATTTGCTGTGTGGTTTTCCCCACAATTCACACACTTTACTGGATGAGTATCCCGCTCGCAGTCCTCTATGGAATGTTTCTGTCCACATCTAACACAGTAATGGTCCAGGAAACAGTTATTTTTTGTGTGTATGAAGTCTTGGCAACGATGGCATTGGACGACTTCATTCTTTTTGTAGGGAGTTTCCACTACAACCCGCTGGCGACATAGAGTCTTTATTTCGAAGATTTCTTGTTGCTTGCAGATGGTTCTAGTTCAACAAACACAAGGTTGACAAACTTTGATTTGTCAGAGCGCATTCTAGGTCTATTAATAAAGCGAACACTATGGCCGAGCAGAGTTAGACTTTCCTTTATATCTTCATCCGGAATGGAGTGATGAACACCTCGAATAACCACACGATAGGATCTTTCCTCTTTGAGCTGCCAGGAGTGGAACGGGACCTTCTCTGCAATTAGAGCTTTGGTTATAGCTCTATACGTGTCTGGATCAGCAGCAAGGATCGAAACTGAATTGTTTGGGAGGCATTTTAGAGAGTACTTGGAAGGATGAACGATCTTATCTGTAGACCGGATAAGTCCGTTTATATTCTCGCAATTATTTATTACAATTGGAGGTGGCTTGTGGTCGGGTGGGTTATTGGTTATGTTGACGTTGCTATTGTTTAGATTATTGTTAATGTTACTGTTGGTGAGATCGCTTTGGTTGTTGCAGTTGAGATTAACATGGCTTATGCCAGTACTGGTACTAGGCTGGTCAGGGTTGTTCCTCGACAGAAGGACATCCGCGCCGTTATGTTCGTCGGTTGAATCCCTGTCAGAAAGTTCCGAGAATCGGTTGGTGGATTGAATCGTTTTGGGGCTGTTCGAATTTCTGATGATTTTATTTGACGAATTTGGAGACCTAGACTCTGGACGGCGTTTGCTACTACGCGGAGTCCACCAGTCTTCATCGTCGCCGACGAGAGCTTCTAGCTCTGGTTCTGCGTCCTGAGGTAATAATGGTTGAGGGTTAGACGTTCTGGCGTTATATTGTTAATTAAATTTGTTTAGTGAAGCGTTGAGTGCATTCATCATATTTTTATGAGAATGAGACACCTTTGCTCGGATATCAAAGTCATCGGAATCAGACATGATGGAAGCTATGCACTGGTTTGCACTGCTTTACCGACTTCCTGGACAAAATGCACTTTTGAGCAGGTTCCACGTAGGCAGACGTGGTTTAGTGGGCAAGGTGCGAGCCTTGCAGCCGAAAGGTACTGGGTTCGATTCCCAGTTGTGAAAGTCTATATTTTATTTTATTTTGAATAAATTTATATACAATTTTGAATTCAAATTTGGATTCGAATTTGGATTCGAATTAGCGGTAATTTGCATAAACAACAAATTGCAACGGTTGCCTTTCAGATTCTGTTTCACTTGTTTTTGCGAAAAACACAGCTAACGGAGTGTCTGAGCACTGCAGTTTTATCTGCCAGGTTTACAAGAACAAATTGATTTGCCACGAATGTGGACTTGTCCATATTCAAATTTGGATTCGAATTTGGATTCGAATTAGCGGTAATTTGCATAAACAACAAATTGCAACGGTTGCCTTTCAGATTCTGTTTCACTTGTTTTTGCGAAAAACACAGCTAACGGAGTGTCTGAGCACTGCAGTTTTATCTGCCAGGTTTACAAGAACAAATTGATTTGCCACGAATGTGGACTTGTCCATAGACTCTTCACAAAGAATTTCGCAGCGATGCAAAAACGCGTCTGCACTCCTTAAAACAATTGAAATGATTCCATGACCCTAAAATACAGTTTGGATACGCACATACAAAATTTATGCTTGGGCAGCATTAATTGTTATGAGCTGGCAAAAGTGGCTATTTTAGTTTCTTAATAACTTTTAAACTTGACTTTTTACAATAATGTTTTATATACCAAAAGTTAAGGAATCGCAAGGGCTATATAGTTTAAAGTTTTAAAGAAAATCGTTAGAGCTAAAATTAACCTTAAAAAAATGGTTTTGTGCATAACTTTTTAGCTATTGCATATACATAAATAGTGTTGAGAAGGCGTTTATTGTACTTCAAAATACCTTTAATATGGGCACAAGTCTGTAGCTTAAGTATATCGCAAGTAATGGGCTTACAAAATTTAGCCATTTATAGCTGTTTTCCCGGTAAACTAGAGAGTTTTTCCAAAAGTGGTAGAACCAGCGGTCAGCAGCGTCCTATTAAGTGAGCATAGGGTTTTGTTCTGCTCACCCTCTGCCCACACGTATACTGTAAAACTGCGGTCTGCACACGCACACTGTTCAGCTGCCCCGTGCAATTTACTCACACTAATATAAAACAAAATGTCATTGTATGTGTGTGCCGACCGCTGGGTAGAACTAATGTTTCTTATATCGAGCTGTTTAACACCATATAAAATTTCCACGATTTTAAACCAACGTTTTGGGACAAACAGACAAACTCAAAAACTGACAAACAGAATTAAATTTTCATTTTGGGAAGAAGAAGAAAATCTTATTTTGCCCATAACTTTTGAACGGAGCATCGGATTTTATCATATGACCCCTCATTCGACGCGTATTTGCAATTGGAACACAACTAAAACAATGCGAGGAGGCATTTATCCCCACCGGCCCAAACAGCTCCAAAATTCGAAATTTTCTTTTTTTTACTTTCTCTGCTCTCTCTCCCAAGCCATATAATTTTCTTTATGTCTTGGTATGCAATCCTGTTAGTTTTTGCTTTACCTTTTGATTGGTATATCACTCATTATGATCGTACCATCACAGCAGATTTTCAATTCAGCGGCTATATATAGTAGTCGCCTTCGCACTCTCTCCTTGTGCGCTTCGTCACTACATGGACTGCCGTCCATAGTGATAGCTTCCACAGGAACAATAGGGTGAAAAAAGTAAAAATTGTATGTCGTTTATATATGAAATACTTTGTTGTTTATTCTTTTATGTTTAATATTTTTGCTATTCTAGTAAAATTTTCATTCGTGAAACTGCACGGGTATTAAAACTTCAGCTCGCCGAAGCTAGCTTCCGTCCTTGTTTGCTTTCGTACCAAATTTTTCGTACCAAATTTGTTGTTCATAATTTGTTTTAAAGATTTTTTTCAAAATAAAGAACAAAAAGATTTTACAAAAAAAATTTAATTGCTCGAGGTAAAAATAATAAAAACGTTCTCAACTTACAAGAATTTGGTGTCTTAGTTTTTGTTCCTTTCTAATGTTTAACTAAACCTGGTCAACTTTTTGAAAATCGGCTATTTGAACAAAATATTTATCGAAGGACACTGTAGAAAGACACTGTGAAAGACAAGGGTAACCTAAATTACACAGCAGACGAATATGTCTATATCGACTCTATAGTGATCTTGGTCAAGAATATATATACTTTGGAACTTAAGATAGATTGTTTTTTAGAAAATGCCCGATTTATATACCTATATAATAAATATTTTTATTTTAGACGCAGACAAAGCACGTAAGCATGGGATGGAGGATTTTATAAGCACCGATCCTTGTACTTTTGATCATGCTACACTTTTTAAAACTTTACAAAACCTTACATTGGAGTATAGGCTTAACGATCCATATGCATCTCTGGTAAGTTGATGAAAAAATAATTTAGTAGTAATGCGTTTAGTATTTAACAAGACGAGTAGGATAGTTTTCAAGGATTAAGGAAGAGTACGTTAAGAATAGTAAAAAAAAATTTGGTTGCACATTGCAGCTATAAATTAAGAGCCATCAGAATGAGAGTGTTATCATCGGAGAGCCTGTTCTTTTGCCACAACTTTTGCTTACACCACTTTGAAGTCAACTGCAAAGCCTACGAGAAATACCGCAAAATGCCAAAATCTATTTTTAGTTTTTATACCCGTTACTCGTAGAGTAAAAGGGTATATTGTATTCGTGCAAAAGGAAGCTTTTCCGACCCTATAAAGTATATATATTCTTGATCAGGACCACTAGCCGAGTCGAACTAGCCATGTCCGTCTGTCCGTCTGTCCGTCTGTCCTTCTGTCCGTCTGTCCGTCTGTCTGTCCGTCCGTATGAACGCTGAGATCTCGAAAACTATAAAAGCTAGAGGATTGGCATTTTGCATGCATATTCTTGGAGTTCCCACGCAGCGCAAGTTTATTTCAAAAAGGTGCCACGCCCTCTAACCGCCCCCTCATTTTTTGAAAGGTGTCTGGCGCCCACACCTTTGAAGATTTTGGAAATGTAAAATGCAGTTTTATTGTGATTATCAAAACCTATCGAATTTTTTAAATCGGACCATTCGTTAAAAAGTTATGACCGATCAAAGTTTTAATATATCCATCTCCCTCGCACTCCCTTAGCTGAGTAACGGGTATCTGATAGTCGGGGCACCCGACTATAGCGTTCTCTCTTGTTTGATATGTAAGTGTGTAATAACAGCCCGACAAAATTTTGCATGTGTCGGTGTCCAGGCCTGCCACCATTTTCTTTCGATCAATGAGGCTCTTCTAAGTATAATTTGCCACTACGCCTACAGTCCATTAGCTCTGGTATTTGCGGTATCTTTAATTTAAGAAAATCACAATTTTTCTTCGTCTTTTGGGATATATCTTCAAGAGTGGTCAACAAATTTTGTTAGCTGGCTTGTTTTCTGCGTCCACCGACGCCCTGCTGGAGCGTTATGCTATACAAAGCTACCTGAAGTGCGCGCTCCATTGCTGCCTACGAGGTATCCCACATCGTCACTGCCTTTACAGTCGTTACGGTGGCGGCCAATAATCAGGCCCAGTCAGCACCACCTCCTGAGCAGCCCTCCAGTCCGGTGGCCACAACGTCCGCTGCTCCTGCCTCTGCCCCTGCTCCTGCTCCAGCTGCCATGTCCAACACTTTGACGCAGCACCTTCTCAATATACTCTCTGCAGGTCAGTGATTCTATAGAAACAGCTTCCAGTCAGGAGGATGGAGTGGTAGCTGGGGTAGGCACAGAGGAGCAACCATCTAGTAGCGATGCTGATCTATATCTCTCGGACGATGAATATCTTTCGCCCCTGCTGCGCAAGGCATGTGTGCTCACCGAGAATGGAGTCCGCGTGGACGTGGTGGCAGCCACTGCACAGCGCGCATCTGCCGATCAAATCCTGAACTTGGAGCATATGCTGCAATGCTAACAGCTGATCCCCAGACCGCAAACATCACGATCCATGTCCGCTGGCGCGGCCGACAAATCCAATAGACCGCCCCGAAAACCTCTCCAATTACCTCAGCAATTACAGCGAGGATTCTCAGGACAATATTGCAATCATCCAGGAATCGAACTTCAGCAACAATGTCCAGGAAAAGCCGCCCGAACTTCCGCCCAAGAACGTCAACGCAGCCGAGGTGTTTCGTTTTCCAAAAGTGAAGACCAAGTCTCAGACGAATGCCAAGCAACAGTTATCTTAGCCCCACCACGAGTATAAGTATAGTGAGTATTCATAAACTGTGCCCAAACCTGTCACTATTTTACGTAATTCATAACTATTTTTGAGCACAAGTAACCTTTGCTTTAAACATATTTATACATGGGCGTAAGTTATAAGCTGGAGGTGGATTACAATTCAGGCATTTCAGCCCCCAAAGATTCGTAGGCTACGCCCATGTGCTAATATTCAAAGCAAAACTACTTAGACCGTATTGAATTATGTTATTTAAAATAGTCACAGGTTTGGCCACAGTTTGTGAATAGTCACTGTGAAGGAAATAAGAAAATTAATATAAACAAGAAAGGAAGCTAGCTTCGGCCAGCCGAAGCTTATATACCCTTGCAGATAAAGTAAATACACTGATAAAAAAACGTAGTAAATCCCAAGATTTCATATTCAATCCAAATATTTTTCGCTTTGATTCTCATCCATTGCGGTTTTTAATAAATTTAAATATGTGCATATTAACTTTTTTTCAATATTAAATTTAAATATGGAAATTTTACCTTTAAAGTAGAGAATGATTGGCATGAATGCTCTTGTAAGCATTCTGTCACGAAAGAAAATGGCATGGCTCAGGGGCCAAGTGTGCTTGCTCTGCTACTATTTTGTGCTCGGGGGTATGAGATTCAAATCCCGCTCACGACATAACATATTGTTTTTTAAATTGTTATGGAAATGTTAGATATGCATCTTAAAAACTTTTTACTTACACTGCTTTAGCTGTGTTTTGAACCTGGGTCCTGCCGCGTTAGAGCCAGACGCCTTACCAATTGGGCCATCGCACCATGTTACGCGGGAGTGCATACGTTCAACTTAAATGTGAATTAAACACGTCCGCGAACATTTAAAACTTTCTACAACTTAAAATATAACATTTTATTTTTACTTTGTAAAAATATTAAAAACTTTAAAATAAAATATTTTGAATAGAAAAAATTAATATGAAACATTTTTAATTTCAATAGGTATTTTTTTATTCTAAAAATATTACGATAAATATAATACTTAAAAAAAAATACGAAATTTTAAATTTAATATGCCCTTCTTGGATTTAAATATTTTAATATTAAACTAAGCATTTTAAAATGATTCGTATTTAATACAATGTTTTTTGTATTGAATGTAAATACCAAATATGAGATTTTGGATTCAATAGGCGGATATTTAAGTGTACTATTCCATTTTTTTTATCAGTGTACCAATAGTTTAATGCTCACTCTATCGGTGCAGTTCCAGGGATTCCAGATTCTGCGTGCCTATTTAAAATTTTGTTTTTAAGTTGTCAAATATCAAAAAGCCTACTTCCTACAAAGTTACAATGCATTTTTATACCCTTGCAGAGGGTATTATGATTTCAGTCAGAAGTTTGCATCGCAGTGAAGGAGACGTTTCCGACCCCATAAAGTATATATATTCTTGATCAGCATGACAAGACGAGTCGATCTAGCCATGTCCGTCTGTCCGTCCGTCTGTCCGTCCGTCTGTTTCTACGCAAACTAGTCTCTCAGTTTTAAAGCTAACGGGCTCAAACTTTCCCAAAAGTCTTATTTCTATTGCAGGTAGTATATATTTTGGAACCGACCGGATCGGACAACTATATCTTATAGCTCCCATAGGAAGGATCGAAAAACAAGAAAGGAAGCTAGATTCGGCCAGCCGAAGCTTATATACCCTTGCAGATCATTCCTATTCATTTACAAAAACATTACATTTAAATTAACTTGCGTATATGTTACAATAATCCAAATTTTAGCTGATTTCGCATTACTTTGGCATTAATTTTTTGATCCTTCCTATGGCAGCTATATAATATAGCCGTCCGAATTTTGGTAAATTTTATTCGAAATTTTGAAATGTTAAAGAAAAGCCATATCCTAGAGGAAAAGACAATGTAATAAAAATCAACAAAGATATAATTTTTTTCCTATTAATTTCCATATAATTTTCGGACCGTTCATATGGCAGCTATATGATATAGTCATCAGATTTTTTAAAAATTTTATTCGATATTCAGAAATATTTAAAAAATATTATTCCAAAAGTAGAAGATAATATTTCAAAAAACACCAAAGCTAGAATTTTTTTACGTTTTTTACGTTTTTTTTTCGAGCTATGGGAGCTATAAGATATAGTTGTCCGATCCGGTCGGTTCCGACATATATACTACCTGCAATAGAAAGAAGACTTTTGGGAAAGTTTGAGACCGATAGCTTTAAAACTGAGAGACTAGTTTGCGTAGAAACAGACGGACAGGCGGACAGACGGACAGACGGACAGACGGACGGACAGACGGACATGGCTAGATCGACTCGTCTTGTCATGCTGATCAGGAATATATATACTTTATGGGGTCGGAAACGTCTCCTTCACTGCGTTGCAACCTTCTGACTGAAATCATAATACCCTCTGCAAGGGTATAAAAAAACGTAATAAAATTCTAGCTTTGGTGTTTTTTGAAATATTACCTTCTACTTTTGTGAATACTATATTTTAAATACTTCTGAATTTCGAATAAAATTTATAAAAAATCGGATGACTAGATCATATAGCTGCCATAGGAACGGTCGGAAAATTAAATGGAAATTAATAGAAAAAAAATTATATCTTTGTTGATTTTTATTATATTGACTTCTTCTCTGGGATATGGCTTTTCTTTAACATTTCAAAATTTCCGAATAAAATTTAACAAAATTCGGACGGCTATATTATATATAGCTGCCATAGGAAGGATAAAAAATTAATTCCAAAGTAATACGAAATCAGCTAAAATTTGGATTATTGTAACATATACGCAAGTTAATTTAAATGTAATGTTTTTGTAAATTAATAGGAATGATCTGCAAGGGTATATAAGCTTCGGCTGGCCGAAGCTAGCTTCCTTTCTTGTTTTATATTTTTTTGATTATTCCTATGGGATCCTTAAGATATAGTGGTCCGATCTCTCCGACATATGTACTACCTGCAATAGAAAGAATACTTTTCGGAAAGTTTCACCGCGATAGCTTTAAAACTGAGAGACTAGTAGACTAGAAACGGACAGAAGGAAAGACGGACAGACGGACATGGCTAGATGGACTCGGCTATTGGTGCTGATCAAGAATATATATACTTTATGTGGTCGGAAACGTCTCCTTCACTGCGTTACAAACTTCTGACAGAAATTATAATACCCTCTGCAAGGGTATAAAAATTCCAAAACAATTCAAAAAACTTAATAAGAGGCTTAAAAAATAAGGACGTAAGGTATCTTCAAAAAAGCATTGTAGAAGAAAATATTTTTGTTTAATTTTTAAACGCTGTTCACAAATAAAGATCGTTAAACTTTGCTGTGATTTTAAAATTTTTAATGAGCCCACCTTCTTTTTTGGTTAAGTTAGATTGATTTTTTAAAAACGACTATATAGAAGAGACGTGTAACTATTTAATTCCGCAAAGAGTAACAAAACTTGTTCACCACTCTTGAAGATGTATCCCAAAAGACGAAGAAGACTTGTGATTTTCTAAAATAAAGATACCGCAAATACCAGAGCTGATGGACTATAGGCGTAGTGGCTTATTATGCTTAGAAGAAATACAATTTTGGCAGGCCTGGACAAAATATTATTTTATTCTCATTTTGATTTGTTGGAAGAATTTACGAATTTGGAAGAAATAAGCTTCCGTTCTAGTTGTTTCATGTTTTTTCTAATATTTATTTTTATTTTTAGGGGTGGTTTAGTCCTGGTCAAGTTTTCGTGTTGGACGAATATTGTGCGCGTTACGGTGTGCGGGGATGTTACCGACATTTATGCTACCTTTCTGATTTACTGGATCGTGCGGAAAAACAACATATGATAGACCCTACTCTAATTCACTATTCGTTCGCATTTTGCGCGAGCCATGTTCACGGAAATCGGTAAAGTATATTTATAAAAGTAAGCTTTACGTAAATATATTTATTAAATATTAACAGACCTGATGGAGTGGGTAGCATAACGCATGAAGAAAAGGAAAAGTTTTCGGAAATCAAAGAACGCCTGCGTCAGTTACTGGAGTTTCAAATAACGAATTTTAGATACTGTTTTCCTTTTGGTCGCCCTGAAGGTGCCCTCAAAGCGACATTATCATTGTTAGAGAGAGTTCTTATGAAAGACATTGTTACCCCGGTTCCACCCGAAGAAGTTCGCCAAATGATAAAAAAAAGCTTGGAGACCGCAGCGCTTGTAAATTACACACGTCTCTCAAATAAAGCTAAAATTGAAGGTAAGAAAATGTATTTTATATTTTGACACATTTAAGGTAAGCAACAATAATAGATAAACATTCATTGTGGAAACATTTCCATTAAGCTAACATCTCCAAGGAATGGGTACTTAAAACAAATTTTCTAAGTGAACGAAAGTTTGACCCTTATTGTTTCCTACATTACACTAGTTTACAGCCAAAATATATAAACGCTGGGACCCATTATTATACCCTTGCAGGGGTATTACAATTTCAGTCAGATGTTTGCAACGCAGTGAAGGAGACGTTTCCCAACAAATAAAGTATATATATTCTTGATCACCACCAATAGCCCAGTCCATCAAGCCATCTCCGTTTGTCCGTCTGTCTGTCTGTCCGTCTGTATGAACGCTGAGATCTCGGAAAGTACAAAAGCTATAAAGTTGGGATTAACCACACATATTCTTGGGCTTCCTACGCAGCGCAAGTTCATTTCAGCCGAGAGCCACGCCCCCTCTAACGCCCACAATCGCCCATAATCGCCCACAAACAATTTTAAAATGTGTCTGTCGCTCACATTTTTAAAGATTTCGGAAAAGTATAAATGCAATAAATGTTGTGTTTATTTATACCTATCGAAATGTAGAAGAAATTTTTCAAATCTGACCATTCTTTAAAAAGTTATGCGTGATCAAAGTTGTATATATCCATCTCCCTCGCACTCCCTTTAGCTGAGTAACGGGTATCTGATAGTCGGGGCACCCGACTATAGCGTTCTTTCTTGATTTACTTGAAGAATTCGCGATTCAAATTTTCTCCCAAAACGCCACGTCAAATGATTAAGTCGAATAAACCGCGAATTCTTCAGGACAAGAGAATCCACGAATTCTTTAGCTCAAATCATTCACGAATACTTCAGGTCAATTAATTCGCGAATTCTTCTGGTCAAGAGAATCCACGAATTCTTTACTTCAAATGATGTTTAAGTCGAATAATCCGCGCAATCTTCAGATAAAATAATCCGCTAATTCTTTACGTCAAATGGTGAAATTAGACACATAACTAAATTGCTTCTAAATACTTAAGATTATGTTAATTATCACAATGATATTTTACCGACAAGTTATAAGATCCATGAAAATTTTTTTATGCTGCCTTTACAAAAAATTGTACAAAAAACCCAATTTTCCACCTTGAATCAATTTTTAAAAGCTAAATGTTAAAATACAATTTTTTGTATTATATGTATTGAAACTACTTGGCGAAACAAACAAGAACCAATTTAAACCATATTTAAATTCCCAATACAATGGCCGCAAAAGCGAATTGAGTTTTATGAAATAAAACTCAAGCAGTAATCGTGATTGTTGATTTTTATTTTGTCAAACAATAACGATTACTGCCTGAGTTTTATAATAAAACTCAAAAAATAATTTTTACCATTGAATTCTAAAAATAAAACTCACAAAATAAAAATCATTGCAGATGCAGATTTGCATAATTTGATGAATTTGGAACTCATTGGTGCTCTTGATTTTTTTGTACCACTTTTCCAAGTGAATGTTTATTTTAGTAAGGAAAATTTGAAATTTATGTTATTTTCGGTCCCTGATCTCTATAGTTATTAAGGCCAGACCTCCCAAACCTTTTTATTTTGAAATTTTATTCTGTTCTGAAATATTTTAAAAGTAATGAATAAGGGAAACTCTGTCTATTTTATGCTAAAATTACATTTGTGTGAAAAGTCGGCTTTGGTCTGGTCAAAATAATAAGTACACTTTACATTTGGAAAACATTGGTGCTCTTGATTTTTTTGTAGCACTTTTCTAAGTGTATGATTTTTATACCCTTGCAGAGGGTATTATGATTTCAGTCTGAAGTTTGCAACGCAGTGAAGGAGACATTTCCGACAAGACAAGACGATTCGATCTAGCCATGTGCGTCTGTCCGTATGTCCGTCCGTCCGTCTGTCTCTTTCTACGCAAACTAGTCTCTTAGTTTTGAAGCTATCGGGCCCAAACTTTCCCAATAGCAGGTAGTATATATAACGGAACCGACCGGATCGGACAAATATATCTTATAGCTCCCATAGGAAGGATCGAACAAAAAAACGTAAAAAAATTCTAGCTGTCGTGTTTTTTAAAATTTTACCTCCTTCTTTTGGGAATACTATTTTTTAAATATTTCTGAATTTCGATTAACATTTTTAAAAATCGGATGACTATATCATATAGGTGCCATAGGAACGGTCGGAAAATTAAATGGAAATTCATAATGAAAAAATTATATCTTTGTTGATTTTTATTACATTCTTTTCTTCTCTGGGATATGGCTTTTCTTTAACATTTCAAAATTTCGAATAAAATTATATATATAAAATATATAGCTGCCTTAGGAAGGATCAAAACATTAATGCCAAAGTAATACGAAAACAGCTAAAATTTTGATTATTGTAACAAGTTAATTTAAATTTAATGTTTTTGTAAATGATTAGGAATGATCTGCAAGGGTATATAAGCTTCGGCTGGCCGAAGTTAGCTTCCTTTCCTGTTTTACTAAGGAAAATTTGAAATTTATGTTATTTTCGGTCCCTGATCTCTATAGTTATTAAGGCCAGACCGGCCAAACCTTTTTATTTTGAAATGTTATTCTGTTCTGAAATATTTTAATAAGTAATGAATAAGGGAAACCCTGTCTATTTTATGCTTAAATTTGTGTGAAAAGTCGGCTTTGGTCTTGTCAAAATAGTACACAATAAGTACACTTGTGTTATTTATAAATTTTATAATAATTAATCTAGAATGGGACTACGGTTAGTATTTTATCTTAAGTTAGGATCATATTTATAAGAAGTCTGGGCCAATTTGACTTTCCAAAAAGTTTCCAAGCCTGGATTTGGTTACTTCAAAAACATCATCCATGCTAACATCTAAGTAATCTTAAGTATGGCTTCAGATTCCTTAAAATTTCTATAAAAATACTACTTTCAAAAAGATCGGTCAACAACTTATTTAATGACTTATGACGATGTGCACGATAACAGAACTGCTCTATCGTTAACAACGAATTTCATTAAAATTTCATATTTGTTTGGGCTATTACCAATTTTTAAATTCGGGAGTTGCGTAGTGTCAAATGGTTTTTTGTGTATAATTATGCATTTGCTTTTTTTATGGTTAAGACATAGCCCATTTTCAGTGGCCCAGTTATTAATTTGGAATAACATACTAATACAATCAATAACATGACTTAGAATTGCACATCATCAGCGTATAGATGGACATCACAATGGGACAGAACATTAGATAAATCATTAAAATAGATGGAAAACAATAAAGGCCCTAGCACAGATCCTTGGGGAACACCTCTAGACACCGAAACAAAGCGAGAAATACACGACCCAGACACGACCGCTTGTTGTCTACCTGTCAGATACGACCTCAAGACTGCAGAGTCAGAAAAATTAAAGTGGTTTTTTAGCTTGGTGCATAGAATACTATGGTTGACGGTATCGTCAAATAGAGTCAAAAACGTTATCCAATTTTTGTCTAGCCTTGATCGAATGTCCTCAACTACACCAGTAATGGCACTAATACAAGTCCTATTTTTTCTGAAACCTTATTGCTTTTCACTAAGCATGGAATTGTTATCCATAAAGGGTTGTATCTGTGCCGCCAGTATGTATTCAAAAATGAACCCACATTTGTTATAAATATAATCAGACATATATATATACGTCCAATCACAATTGTTATATTCTACTTCCAGTTCAGTGTAGTTAATTTTTTTGTAATCCCTAAATTCGAAAGTGTCAGCTAAGGTCAAATCATACGTCAGAAAAATGACGTCATGCTTAGAGAAAACTGGAACAGAGACTTTTTCATACAATAAAATCTTACTAGGGACATTAACAAAGAAAAGGTACAGAAGAGTATCACAGGTATTGGTAAAATGTGTAGGAGTATATAAATTAACTGAAGTCAAGCCTATAGATTCGAAACTATCAAGCAGATGTTCTTCCCTTAAGATATTCAGGGCGCCTGAAATAATATCATCTGTATATTCAACAGATATTTCATAGATTTTAGCACGGATGATGTCTTTGAAGTAACCAAATCCAGGCTTGGAAACTTTTTGGAAAGTCAAATTGGCCCAGACTTCTTATAAATATGATCCTAACTTAAGATAAAATACTAACCGTAGCCCCATTCTAGATTTAAAATTTTAAAATTTATAAATAACACAAGTGTACTTATTATTTTGACCAGACCAAGACCGACTTTTCACACAAATTATTTTTAGCAAAAATAGACAGGGTTTCCCTTATTCATTACTAATTAAAATATTTCAGAACAGAATAACCTTTCAAAATAAAAAGGTTTGGAAGGTCTGGCCTCAATAACTATAGAGATATCTCTTAGCAAGTAAGGATGTAACCTGTGTACTTATTATTTTGGCCAGTAGTGTGACTGTTTAACCTGTGTTAGGTAATTAGTACTAGCTTCACTTTTGCGGAGGATATGTTATGTAGATTAAATTAAATTATTTTGAGTATGCAGATCTAAGGGATAAATCAAGGAACAAAACCGTTGTTTTCTTTTGGACCAAAATATGGTCCAAAATCTGGATATTTCAAATGTCTCCAAAGATTCATCGTAATCAGTGACTTAACAGTGATCGAAAACAAGAGAGAACGCTATAGTCGAGTACTTCGACTATTAAATACCCGTTTTACTCATAACTTTTTAATGGATTGTCCGATTTTAAAATTTTTTTTTTACAATTCGATAGGTTTTAATAAACACAACAAAGTGGCATTTACACTTTTACAAAATCTGTAAAGATGTCGGCTCCAGGCTTTTTTTTAAGTCCTTTAAGGCGACTGTGGGCGTTAGAGGCGGCGTGGCGCTCGGCTGAAACAAACGCTGCGTAGGAAGCCCAAGAATATGTGTGGGTAATCCCAACTTTCTAGTTTTTATAGTTTCCGAGATCTCAGCGTTCATACAGACGGACAAACAGACGGACAGACGGACGGACGGACTAGGCTAGATCGACTCGGCTAGTGATCCTGTTCAAGAATATATATACTTTATAGGGTCGGAAATGCTTCCTTCTACCTGTTACATACTTTTGCACGAATAAAATATACCCTTTTACTTTACGAGTAACGGGTATAATGACTAAACCCATCCTTGGCCATCCTTAACTGAAGATTTCGCTATCTTTTTTGGCATTGCCATGTCATTCTTAAAGAATACTATTCAGAACAGGATTGTCAATCGCGGTTCCAATAAAGATATCACTAATTAATTTTTTTACCACGTGGACTGCGATCCACAGTGATGAAAATCAGTCAATCTGTCAAACCGCGGATTTTTCAGACTTCGATTGAGCATGGAATCATAATTGATTTGTTTCTGTGGCTGCTACTATTTTTATTGTCAAAAATGGTCATTCGAGAAATCAAGCTGCATCATATTATATCCATTTTTATGACAAAATGTGGCTAGATGGACTCGCCTATTGGTGCTGATCAAGAATATATATACTTTATGTGGTCCTTTACTGCGTAGCAAACATCTGACTAAAATTTTAATACCCCTGGAACGGCATAAAAACCATTATTTTGGTTTTTTTATAAATGTTTAAATTTTTATTGAGAATGGCAATAATTGTTTGTATGTCTGGAACAACTATTGGCTGACATAATCCTGTTTTTTTACATAGGGCAAAGGTGAGGTACTTCTAGGGTCTTCTCTATTTGTGGGTATTTTTTTGTATTTTTCGGTACACCAACCAAAGTCGCTTGGTTGTGTCACCTTTTTCAGCAGCGCCTAACTATTAGCCAAAATCATTAGCAAAAAGAGAAATTTTCATCAGCATCATCACATATTCATTACCTGTTCATCGCCCTTTATCATAAAAAAATATGTTGAATTTCATTGCCTTTATTATTACATTAAATTAATAGATTTTTACAAACTACGGTGACTTGTAGGGGTCTTCGGCACGTTCTCAGCTTCCGTTGTTTTGGTGAGCTCTGTAGGCTCTACCTGACCAATGGGATCTGAATTTGGAAATTATTTTTTTTTTTAATATTATACAAAGAAAAAATAAAAAAACAAAATGGCTTTTACACTTTTACAAAATTTGAAAAGGCACTTGGCTTTGTTATATGCGATTGTGGGCGTTAGAGTGGGCGTGGCGCTCGGCTGAAACAACCCTGCAGTTCCATTCATCACCTTTTTAGCAGTGAATCACAGCCAAAAATTTAGCACCAGGCGCTTATTCACTATGAAAACAAGGGAGAACGCTAGAGTCGGGTGCCCCGACTATCAGATACCCGTTACTCAGCTAAAGGGAGTGCGAGGGAGATGGATATATAAAACTTTGATCCGGCATAACTTTTTAACGAATGGTCCGATTTATAAAATTTCTTCTACATTTCGATAGGTATTGATAAACACAACAAAACTGCATTTTTACTTTTCTAAAATCTTTAAAGGGCGCGAGACACAGACACACACACACATAAAATCGTTTAAGGCGATTGTGGGCGTTAGAGGGGGCGTGGCGCTCGGCTGAAATAAACTTGCGCTGCGTAGGAAGCCCAAGAATAAGTGTGGGTAATCCCAACTTTCTAGCTTTTGTGGTTTCCGAGATCTCAGCGTTCATACAGACAGACAGACAGACAGACAGACAGACGGACATGGCTATATCGACTCCGGCAAGAGATCCTGATCAAGAATATATATACTTTATAGGGTCGGAAATGCTTCCTTCTAGCTGTTACATACTTTTGCACGAATACAATATACCCTTTTACTCTACGAGTAACGGGTATAAATATCGATGATTTTAACAGAACGTTAAACGTTAAAAATTGAAGACTCCGGAAAAACGTCGCCTGCCTTTGAGTAATAGAAAAAGAATACTGATCGAGAAAAACAACATCAATCCCAATCTCTCACGTTTCCCTTTGTTACGATCGCGCTTGCCTAATTTGTCTCTACCCTTGCCCAGGCAGAGCAAGACAGGCGAGGTTCGATATTTTGTTTTGTTTTCTATGATTTTAAGAGAGAGAAATTTGGGAGAGCTTTGTCTCTGGCGCCGTTTCGGTTGGTCCCGCCGGCAACACTGTCGGCCTAGTGATGATAATCTGAGGAATTTTGACAAAAATTCATCACCTATTCCTCACCATTTTTGCGTCGAGTATATGTGTGGTTAGTCCCAACTTTTTAGCTTTTGTACACTCTGAGATCTCAACATTTATACAGACATACAGACAGACGGACATGGCTAGATTGACTCGGCTAGTGATCCTGATCAAGAATACATGTGTATATATGTACAGTTGCGGCAACAAAAATAGCACCATTGTGTAGGCAATTCTTATTTGTGCTATAAAATGGCTATTTTTATACCCTTGCAGAGGGTGTTATAATTTCAGTCAGAAGTTTGTAACGCAGTGAAGGAGGCGTTTCCGACCACATAAAGTATATATATTCTTGATCAGCACCAATAGCCGAGTCCATCCGTCTGTCCGTTTCTATGCGAACTAGTCTCTCAGTTTTAAAGCTATCGCGATGAAACTTTCCCAAAAGTCTTCTTTCTATTGCTGGTAGTGCATATGTCGGAGCGAGCCGGATCGGACCACTATATCTTAAGGCTCCCATAGGAATAATTAAACATATATAAGAAAATTCATTATAACTTTGTAGGAAGTAGGTGTTTTGATTTTCGACAACTTAAAAACAACATTTTAAATATGCTCTCAGAATCTGGAATCCCTGGAACTGCACCGATAGAGTGAGCATTAAACTACAGGTGTCTGCAAGGGTGTATAAGCTTCGGCTGGCCGAAGCTAGCTTTCTTTCTTGTTTGCAATATTTCCATTCTGTTTTTAAGAGTAAGTAGGGTTATATATCTTGTAACTAAAATAAGGGTGGTTAGGGGAACAATACGGATGGTTTTTATAACTTTGGTACATTTATCAAAAAAGTAGCAAGATAAAGCTGCAACAAAAATAGCACTATTAAAGATTTTCGAGGTAAAACTTTAATTTTTGTAGGGCTTTTTTGTTCTAGTTTTTTTGTTTTATTAAGAATAAGTACTGTTAAATGATTCGATTAAAAAAATGAATAATATAGTTTCCAAATTGTGCCATGAAACTCACTATATTGATAAAAAGGAGGACATTCAAAAAGTTAATTTCTGAAGGCAATGCAAAAGCTAAGTTAAAAGCAAAAGCTAATGTTTGTGAGGATACAAATTGTTAAACATTATGTACATAAACAAAAATTAGTTGGTTGAAGTCCAAAACAAAAATCTTTCTAGACTGCAAAGCATAAGTCAATTTGAAAAACGTGTCTTATATAAGGTGGACAACAAGGGGGATTCCCATTTTGTGGTTTGGTGCTGAAAATTATTGTTGCTTAGATGAAAAAGCATTAAATTTCACTTCAGACAACCAACAAATATAATATAAAAGCCCCAATTCACATTTGAAAGGAATAAACATAAAGTAAACCCATAAAGGATCAACATGTTCACGTGGATAACTCGGAAATAATGATGCTATTTTATGCGGAATAAAAAATTCATTTATGTTGAAAGCTTTACCACGATTATAATCTAAAACTAGAGACCGTAACAGTTATAAGTTTTATTAATAAAAATCATTTTTAACGGTTATTTTAAATCTTTATTGTAAAAGTTTTAAAATAATTATTATTATCAATTTTTATAATATCGCTCAAAAATACGTTTTATTTTTGATTTTTATTTATAACAAGAAAGGAAGCTAGCTTCGGCCAGCCGAAGCTTATATACCCTTGCAGATCATTCCTATTCATTTACAAAAACATTACATTTAATTTAACTTGCGTATATGTTAAAATAATCCAAATTTTAGCTGATTTCGTATTACTTTGGCATTAATTTTTTGATCCTTCCTATGGCACCTATATTAGGGTGGGTCGATTTGGAGGTCATCAAATCGTAGGGGGGGGGAACGTATTCTATGGACAATCCTAAGCAACATTGATAAAGAAACTATTAAACTATTTCAAGTAACAGTATAGAAAAAATCAGGGACCGTAAATAATGATTATTGATCTATTTTTTTAACCAAAAAATCAAGCACTTAGGATCGACATACGCAAAAAAGGAAAACACCATAGTAATCCTCGTTGGTTAATCTATTCATTATCGCCATGATTTTTATTTCTGGGATTTTTATTATAATCCTCAAAAATAATCATTACTTTTGAGTTTTAAAATAAAAATCAAAAATAATCATTATTTCTGATCGAAAAAAATAAAACTCAACAATAATGATTATTGTTGATTTTTATTTTTTTTTATCAAAAATAAAACTCACTTGGACGCCACGGCTTTTCTATACCGATTCTCGGAGTTTTTTTTACATAGTCCTATGTATCGAATGCAGACGTACCACCTCTGAAAAAAAAAATCTTAAACTTGGCTTCTGCATCCCGTTAAATGGTATCATTCTTATAGTCAGAAAAGGAGATACTTCTAGCTTTTGTTTTTGTTTATGTATTTAAACAAATATTATGTTTATGTATTTAACCATGGATTGCAGTCGAAATGCACTTGTCTTTCTCTCTCACTCTACAAGAACTAATTAACTAATGAAGGCCGCCAGCTCGACAATACATACTGGAACAACATTTAACAAAGTGCCACCGCTTTTTGAAATCTCTAGAATGTTAAGAAGCATTGTCCCTTATTCTCAAAAAGAGCTTATCCTCTTCTTCCTAAGAATTCGCGGCTTTTGAAGAACTAATTTAAATATCAAACCAAGTTTAGAAAAGGCTTTTCGGTAAGTAGAAATTGGTTAACAGTCTGAAGTATTAGTTGTTCATAAGAATTCGCGGTTCTTCAAATATCGATTTAAACTAATACTTCAGACTGTTAACCAATTTACTTACCTACTTACCTATTTAAATCCGTTCTTCAAAAACCGCGAATTCTTAAAAAGACGAGGATACTTTCTCTACCTAGCTAAGGACCTTTTTCTTATAGTTCGTTTGACATTTTAATTGACTCTTCAACTAACTAAATATATCAAAAATATATCAAAAAGTAGTGGTATTTTGTTAAATGTTGTTCCAGGTTGTGTTGAAGAACTCGCGGCCTTAATTGGTTAAGTAGTTCGTGTAGAATGAGAGAGAAGGAAAAGATGATTTCGACTGAAATCCATGTTTTAATACATAAACATAAACAAAGGCTGGAAGTATCTCCTTTACTGACTAAAATCAAAATACCATTTAACGGGATGCAGAAGCCAAATTCAAGCTTTTTTTGTCAGAGGTGGTACGTCTGCATTCGTTTTATAGGACTATGTAAAAAGATCGCCCAAAATCGGCATAGAAAAGCCGTGGCGTCCAAGTGAGTTTTATTTTTGATAAAAAAAAATCAAAATCAACAATAATCATTATTGTTGAGTTTTATGTTTTCCGATCAGAAATAATGATTATTTTTGATTTTTTTTTTAAAACTCAACTCAAAAATAATAATTATTTTTTACAGACTGTTAAAAATAATAATTATTTTTGAGTTTTCTTTTTTTTGATCAAAAATAATGATTATTGTGTGAGTTTTAAAATAAAACTCATAATGATTACGGTCCCTGGAAAAAATGCTTTAAAGAGAAGAAAACATTTTTAACGAAGGGGAGAATCTAAAATTGATAATTCTTTAACGGCTACTATGATATTTTTCGTAAAAGTAAAACAAAAAAACAGTATTTTTCTCTTGCAAATGCGGAGGGTCAAACGGAGTTTTAGACATATAGTTTCTTTGATAATATGGATTAGAAATGCCCAGAGATTGTTTTCCGGCCAAACGATTTATAACTTTTTTTTGCGTCCATTCCAGTGTATAAAATTTAGGGCTACTGTGATAATTTTCATAAAATACTGGGTTTTTTTCTCTTGCAAATGCGGAGGGTCAAACGTGGTTTTCAAGGCATAGTTTCTTTGGCAATGTTGCTTAGAATTGTCCATAGAACACGTTCCCCCCTACGATTTATCACTTTTTTTTGGCCCATACAAATGGACCCAGTCTAACCTATATGATATAGTCATCCGATTTTTTAAAAATTTTATTTGAAATTCAGAAATATTTAAAAAATATTATTCCCAAAAGTAGAAGGTAATATTTCAAAAAACACCAAAGCTAGAATTTTTTTAGGTTTCTTTTTTTGATTCTTCCTATGGGAGCTATATGATATAGTTGTCCGATCCGGTCGTTTCCGACATATATAGGGGAGAGGTCTGTAGGTTGGTACACCTTTTGTTTTTAGTCTCCCATTTGGACATTCGCTTTTGAAACTTCACGTGTTAGGTACCGATCGAAAGCTTAGTCTTTTAGCTGTAAAATAAAGCCAAAAAAATTTTTTTCCCTCGGGAAACTAAAAAATAATTTTTTTTTGAAAAGTGCCAAAAAATTACAATTTGAAAAAGAGGTCTGTAAGTTGAGACACTTTTAAAAGTCAATAAAACCCACACCAAAAGTACACCAAACTTTCAGAACCCATTTATTTATTTCAATTTAATCAATTTTAGTTCGTCTTAACTTATTTCCCGTCAATTTTTTAAGAACTTAGACCAAATAAAAATTAAATCCAAAAGGCTCTAAGAACATTCACATTTCCCCTAATATCAAAGAAATGTACTAGGGAGAAAGCGACCTCTGTCGGGCTGAGGCCTTTTTGTTTGCAAAACGGGTGTCTCAACTAACACGCTCAAAGTGACCCAACTTACACAAAATGGGTTGTTTCGGGAAAAAATTAATAACTTTTTTTCTAACTGTCAAACTAAGCTAATTCTTTTTTTAATTTGGTAACAGTTTAATTACTAATGTTTTAAACCTCTTACCAAGTTAGTTTAAGCACGTTATTAATTTTTAATAGATTTTTAAAAAAAGGTGGACAAAAACTTTTTTGATGCAAAATGGTACACGACTCTCACAGCTTAAATCTGGCTAGAGCCTGGCTTATAATGTTCTCCCCAAAAGTTTTGTCACTGAAAAGGACTACAAAAAAAAAATAAAAAAAATTTGTTTAGTGGAAAAGTTTTGAGAAAATTGAGTGTCTCAACTTACAGACTGTCTCAACCTACAGACCTCTCCCCTACTACCTGCAATAGAAAGAAGACTTTTGGGAAAGTTTGAGCCCGATAGCTTTTAAACTGAGAGACTAGTTTGCGTAGAAACAGACGGACAGACGGACGGACAGACGGACGGACAGACGGACGGACAGACGGACGGACAGACGGACGGACAGACGGACGGACAGACGGACGGACAGACGGACGGACAGACGGACGGACAGACGGACGGACAGACGGACGGACAAACAGACGGACATGGCTAGATCGACTCGTCTTGTCATGCTGATCAAGAATATATATTCTTTATGGGGTCGGAAACGTCTCCTTCACTGCGTTGCAAATTTCTGACTGAAATCATAATACCCTCTGCAAGGGTATAAAAATCAGAGGGTGAAGTCGGCGCATTTTTAAAAAATTTGTTATTTATGATTTATTGATTTCAGTTATTTTCCGGCCCTGTCTAAAACAAATCAGAAAGAGAGTCTTCTAACGTTTCGAGACCATTAAGCTAAATGATATAAAATGGATTTCACAGGCCCCAGAACTAAACGAGAGGGAACGCTATAGTCGAGTACTTCGACTATTAGATACCCGTTACTCAGCTAAAGGGAGTGGGAGAGAGATTAATATATGCACGCGTCAAAGCTACTAGCGCAATCTAGTGGCTGTTTCATTTTTTGCTCATAACTTTTTAATGGATTGTCCGATTTGAAAAATTTCTTCTACAATTCGATAGATATTATATTATATATCTAAATTAATAAAGGAGTAACAATAAAAAATGTCCAGTAGCAAATTCCACCCAGAACGCCTAAAACCACTTTTGACCCTCCGCATTTACAAAGAAAAAATACTGGTATTTCGTTTTTTTTTTTGAAACAAATATCATAGTAGCCTTTACTGATATTTCAAGTAACAGTATAGAAAAAATCAGGGACCGTAAATAATGATTATTGATCTATTTTTTTAACCAAAAAATCAAGCACTTAGGATCGACATACGCAAAAAAGGAAAACACCATAGTAATCCTCGTTGGTTAATCTATTCATTATCGCCATGATTTTTATTTTTGGGATTTTTATTATAATCCTCAAAAATAATCATTACTTTTGAGTTTTAAAATAAAAATCAAAAATAATCATTATTTCTGATCGAAAAAAATAAAACTCAACAATAATGATTAATGTTGATTTTTATTTTTTTTTATCAAAAATAAAACTCACTTGGACGCCACGGCTTTTCTATACCGATTCTCGGAGTTTTTTTTACATAGTCCTATGTATCGAATGCAGACGTACCACCTCTGAAAAAAAAAATCTTAAACTTGGCTTCTGCATCCCGTTAAATGGTATCATTCTTATAGTCAGAAAAGGAGATACTTCTAGCTTTTGTTTTTGTTTATGTATTTAAACAAACATTATGTTTATGTATTTAACCATGGATTGCAGTCGAAATGCACTTGTCTTTCTCTCTCACTCTACAAGAACTAATTAACTAATGAAGGCCGCCAGCTCGACAATACATACTGGAACAACATTTAACAAAGTGCCACCGCTTTTTGAAATCTCTAGAATGTTAAGAAGCATTGTCCCTTATTCTCAAAAAGAGCTTATCCTCTTCTTCCTAAGAATTCGCGGCTTTTGAAGAACTAATTTAAATATCAAACCAAGTTTAGAAAAGGCTTTTCGGTAAGTAGAAATTGGTTAACAGTCTGAAGTATTAGTTGTTCATAAGAATTCGCGGTTCTTCAAATATCGATTTAAACTAATACTTCAGACTGTTAACCAATTTACTTACCTACTTACCTATTTAAATCCGTTCTTCAAAAACCGCGAATTCTTAAAAAGACGAGGATACTTTCTCTACCTAGCTAAGGACCTTTTTCTTATAGTTCGTTTGACATTTTAATTGACTCTTCAACTAACTAAATATATCAAAAATATATCAAAAAGTAGTGGTATTTTGTTAAATGTTGTTCCAGGTTGTGTTGAAGAACTCGCGGCCTTAATTGGTTAAGTAGTTCGTGTAGAATGAGAGAGAAGGAAAAGATGATTTCGACTGAAATCCATGTTTTAATACATAAACATAAACAAAGGCTGGAAGTATCTCCTTTACTGACTAAAATCAAAATACCATTTAACGGGATGCAGAAGCCAAATTCAAGCTTTTTTTGTCAGAGGTGGTACGTCTGCATTCGTTTTATAGGACTATGTAAAAAGATCGCCCAAAATCGGCATAGAAAAGCCGTGGCGTCCAAGTGAGTTTTATTTTTGATAAAAAAAAATCAAAATCAACAATAATCATTATTGTTGAGTTTTATGTTTTCCGATCAGAAATAATGATTATTTTTGATTTTTTTTTTAAAACTCAACTCAAAAATAAAATAATAATTATTTTTGAGTTTTCTTTTTTTGATCAAAAATAATGATTATTGTGTGAGTTTTAAAATAAAACTCATAATGATTACGGTCCCTGGAAAAAATGCTTTAAAGAGAAGAAAACATTTTTAACGAAGGGGAGAATCTAAAATTGATAATTCTTTAACGGCTACTATGATATTTTTCGTAAAAGTAAAACAAAAAAACAGTATTTTTCTCTTGCAAATGCGGAGGGTCAAACGGAGTTTTAGACATATAGTTTCTTTGATAATATGGATTAGAAATGCCCAGAGATTGTTTTCCGGCCAAACGATTTATAACTTTTTTTTGCGTCCATTCCAGTGTATAAAATTTAGGGCTACTGTGATAATTTTCATAAAATACTGGGTTTTTTCTCTTGCGAATGCGGAGGGTCAAACGTGGTTTTCAAGGCATAGTTTCTTTGGCAATGTTGCTTAGAATTGTCCATAGAACACGTTCCCCCCTACGATTTATCACTTTTTTTTGGCCCATACAAATGGACCCAGTCTAACCTATATGATATAGTCATCCGATTTTTTAAAAATTTTATTTGAAATTCAGAAATATTTAAAAAATATTATTCCCAAAAGTAGAAGGTAATATTTCAAAAAACACCAAAGCTAGAATTTTTTTAGGTTTCTTTTTTTGATTCTTCCTATGGGAGCTATATGATATAGTTGTCCGATCCGGTCGTTTCCGACATATATAGGGGAGAGGTCTGTAGGTTGGTACACCTTTTGTTTTTAGTCTCCCATTTGGACATTCGCTTTTGAAACTTCACGTGTTAGGTACCGATCGAAAGCTTAGTCTTTTAGCTGTTAAATAAAGCCAAAAAAAATTTTTTTCCCTCGGGAAACTAAAAAATAATTTTTTTTTGAAAAGTGCCAAAAAATTACAATTTGAAAAAGAGGTCTGTAAGTTGAGACACTTTTAAAAGTCAATAAAACCCACACCAAAAGTACACCAAACTTTCAGAACCCATTTATTTATTTCAATTTAATCAATTTTAGTTCGTCTTAACTTATTTCCCGTCAATTTTTTAAGAACTTAGACCAAATAAAAATTAAATCCAAAAGGCTCTAAGAACATTCACATTTCCCCTAATATCAAAGAAATGTACTAGGGAGAAAGCGACCTCTGTCGGGCTGAGGCCTTTTTGTTTGCAAAACGGGTGTCTCAACTAACACGCTCAAAGTGACCCAACTTACACAAAATGGGTTGTTTCGGGAAAAAATTAATAACTTTTTTTCTAACTGTCAAACTAAGCTAATTCTTTTTTTAATTTGGTAACAGTTTAATTACTAATGTTTTAAACCTCTTACCAAGTTAGTTTAAGCACGTTATTAATTTTTAATAGATTTTTAAAAAAAGGTGGACAAAAACTTTTTTGATGCAAAATGGTACACGACTCTCACAGCTTAAATCTGGCTAGAGCCTGGCTTATAATGTTCTCCCCAAAAGTTTTGTCACTGAAAAGGACTACAAAAAAAAAATAAAAAAAATTTGTTTAGTGGAAAAGTTTTGAGAAAATTGAGTGTCTCAACTTACAGACTGTCTCAACCTACAGACCTCTCCCCTACTACCTGCAATAGAAAGAAGACTTTTGGGAAAGTTTGAGCCCGATAGCTTTTAAACTGAGAGACTAGTTTGCGTAGAAACAGACGGACAGACGGACGGACAGACGGACGGACAGACGGACGGACAGACGGACGGACAGACGGACGGACAGACGGACGGACAAACGGACGGACAGACGGACATGGCTAGATCGACTCGTCTTGTCATGCTGATCAAGAATATATATTCTTTATGGGGTCGGAAACGTCTCCTTCACTGCGTTGCAAATTTCTGACTGAAATCATAATACCCTCTGCAAGGGTATAAAAATCAGAGGGTGAAGTCGGCGCATTTTTAAAAAATTTGTTATTTATGATTTATTGATTTCAGTTATTTTCCGGCCCTGTCTAAAACAAATCAGAAAGAGAGTCTTCTAACGTTTCGAGACCATTAAGCTAAATGATATAAAATGGATTTCACAGGCCCCAGAACTAAACGAGAGGGAACGCTATAGTCGAGTACTTCGACTATTAGATACCCGTTACTCAGCTAAAGGGAGTGGGAGAGAGATTAATATATGCACGCGTCAAAGCTACTAGCGCAATCTAGTGGCTGTTTCATTTTTTGCTCATAACTTTTTAATGGATTGTCCGATTTGAAAAATTTCTTCTACAATTCGATAGATATTATATTATATATCTAAATTAATAAAGGAGTAACAATAAAAAATGTCCAGTAGCAAATTCCACCCAGAACGGATTGACATAAAAATCTAAAAAAATTACATTAATTCGGAGAATAATTAGGAGCCGCGTGTGAGGTATACATTAGAACCAAAAACGACCCCCAAAGGCCCCAAAATTCGATTTGTTTTTTTTTTAATTCTTTCTTTTGCCATTTTTCTTTTATAAATGTTGTTAAAATGATATAAAAATGTGATGTTCATAATCTTATGGCATACTCGCAAATAACTGCATTTAAATTTTATGGAAATTCAGCCTCCTTTACCAAGTCCCTAATATTTTCAAATTTTGTTTTGCACTCTGACGTCACGGCCTCCACATATGTATGTATGTATGTTCTGCTGGCGCACTTTGCATAAAGTCGTACATGTATGTGAGTATGTCATGCTGTCGCACTTTGAGTGTGACCGCGCAAGGGGAATTTAAGTGTGACCGAGCAAGGGAAAAAATATGAAAATTCCACAGACACAGCAGATTTCAAATGCGCGGTTAAAATATCGATAATATCGAAAATCGATTCTTTTTGCGCCATTTCTTTGTTAGCCAAACGTTAACTTTTAAAAAAGATTTTCCTGTATGCAAAATTATGCTGCTCCGATCAGCTTTAGAATTTGGAAACAGTTATACAGTCGAAGTTTTCCTTAGTTATTTTTATTTTTAAAATCCAAGAACCCGATCAGCTCAGACGATATGTTTCCAAACTATCTATTAGTTTTCAAACGTTGAGTTATTGACAAACTGTGGATTTGTAAAAAACAAAAAAAAAACATTAATTCGCTCCGCTGCGTACACACACACGCACTAAATATGTATTAGCAAAAAAATGCGTATTTAACACACATCCACTAGATATGTGCGTGTGTACGTGTGTGTGCGCATTGCAGCTGACTAAGGAAGTGAGATTTGCTTAGATTCAAATTCATGATAATACTGATATCCTTTTGCTAAAAGAATATTTCATTTACATTCCCCAACAGATTTAATTTTCTTACAGATTTTTGTGTTTTAAAATTCAAATCGCATTGAAAATATTAAAAGAACACTAAATATTCAAATCAATTGATTCTCTTGCTCTTCCTTACACGTGCCTCAAATTGTTTAAACAAATGGAAATGTTTAAACAATTTGATTCACGGCACCCCTTCCACCTGCCTTCCTTATTTATTAATATAACTTATGCAAACAATCCATTAGAATTTTAGAAAGATTTAAAAAAACACAATGGTTTTTCAAGTTTTTGTATTTTTCTTAAGTAGTTTGCATAGGACAAAATACCGTTCTTTTTACCAAAATTAAGGAAAAAAGTTCTGATCAAATTTTTTCTCGGCTTATAGGTTAAAAATTAGTCATTTTTTAAATTTAAAATAAGTAGCTTCATTTTCAATTTAAGTTTCCGCAGGCGAAGCTGCGGGCTACACACCCTGCTAGTTATTAATAAAACTGCATTTTTTTTCCAAAATATTTAAAGGTGTGGGCGCCAGACACCTTTAAAAAAATGGTTTAGGGCGATTGTGGGCGTCAGAGGGGGCGTGGCCACCGTCTGAAACAAACTTGCGCTGCGTAGGAAGCCCAAGAATATGTGTGGGTAATCCCACTTTCTAGCTTTTGTAGTTTCCGAGATCTCAGCGTTCATACAGACAGACAGACACACAGACAGACAGACAGACAGACGGACGGACAGACGGAAAAGCTTCCTTCTCCCTGTTACATACTATTGCACGAATACAATATACCCTTTTACTCTACGAGTAACGGGTATAAACACTTCGAAAATCTTTGCAGATATGTTAAAAACAAGGTTTTTAATGCAAAACGAAAGGAAAAAAAAGTGAAAAAGTCACAACACCTTTTCCACAAGAAAAGTTGTTGCAGGCAAATCTTCAGAACAACCTTTTTTTACCCAAAGATATATAGAATTAAATATTCCAACGAACAAAATTTAAAAATCTCAGTTTTAAGCTTTTTCCAAAATTAGTGATATTTTTGTTGCCGCCTAACTTTGCAACTTTTTATATCAATGTACCTAAGGTTTAAAAACCGTGCGCATTGTGGTCATAACCACACTTATTTTATTAACTAGATATGTAACCCTACTAACTCATAAAAACGGAATGCAAATATTGCAAAAAATTGCCATAGAATGCCCAATCAATGGTGCTGTTTTTCTTGCCACAGCTGTATATACGTATATGAAAGTGAATTTATTTAATGGATCGTAAAATAAATATTTGGCACAAAAGATGATATCAGATCTTTTGTTGCACTTTTTTTTATTTCTAGGTTTTTATATTTTGTCACTAGTTTTTTACTTCGTTAAGAGGTGTTTTTGTTTTATATTTAATAGGGATTAAGTTAGTGAAACTAAATCTATTAGACAATTAGTTCAAAATTAGAGGGTAGATTTTAATATTTGCATTTATATTCACTCATTCCAAGCATAATTAATTCAAATTCAAACCAGAATAGGACCCAACTCGAATTCGAGTAAATCGTTTGGAAGCGAAAATTGGAATTGGAAGTTCTTAAAATCTATATTTCATTCGCTTATTTCAAACTTAAAGATAATTTGCTCATCCACAGAGGACTTGCGAGGAGAAGTTATTGTACCGGCCCCGAAAAAACTGGAGGACTTAATACACTTAGCAGAACTTTGTGTTGATTTGTTGCAACAAAATGAGGAACATTATGGAGAAGTAAGTATTGCTATGTGCAAATTATGCATATGCCTTTTTTTTACCAAATTAATTTAATTTATTAATGTCTACATAGATGTATGTCATTTTATAAATTGTATGTACTCCTTTCAACATTCATTTTGTAAATATGTTTCAAGAGATTAATGCATATTTTTAGGATTCAGTATCTGAGTTCCATAAGTGCGAATATTAAATAACAAATTCGGACGTATTTTTCATTTAGATCATTGCCTTGTTTTTTTTAAATAAACCTATGTATGTCGTATAATAAACAATTATTACAAATGTCGAGAATTTCTAACTGCTTTCTGTTATCGTTTATGTTGATAATGTATATAATTGTATGTTATATATCTTTTTTTAATGAATGACGTATACTAAATGCATATACCATTATGTTATTATATATTTTAAATGCCTATGTGTTTGGTGTTAGTTGGCTGTTGCGAAAAAAAACAATATATTTCCTTATATAACAAATAAAAATAGTAGGGCCAACTTTTTGTAGGTACTCTCACAATTAATCCCTATTATAAAAATGTTACCAATTTGTCTCATGATAGTAAATTAAGCTTTATGCCAAGACAATATAAATCATTTTCTTTATGTTATCATTATAAGAGTGCTTCTTCAATTTAACTTTGCATAAACATTTGCATTCCTTTGATTCAGCCAGTCGATAAACATTTGTTATTACTTACATTCGACCAGTGGCGTTGCCAGGATTTGATTGATGATTTCATTTAGAGCTTTCATTTATTTTAATAATAGAATAGGTTTCTGTGCCAAAAAAATGTATGTGAAAACAGAAAAATGTTATTTCAACGCTGTGCGCAATGGCCCTAAAGTTTCAGTAAAATATCTTGTACGAATCGTAATATATTTCTTCCTTCCTTAACCTGTCAACTTTTTTATTCCGTTCGAATAAAAGAATCAAGTAGAAGTATATTTCATGCCTATTAACAGTTGTACGTAGCCTAGACTGTAGAACTTCTGTCTCCAAACAAAAAGAACCGAGTTCGATGCGCGACCCACCATGTTTTTTTTTTGTGTGACTCACACTAATTTTGAAAGTGATTAAGATCCTTTTTGAAACACTGTCAAAGTATAACATCAGTTTTACGGCATTTAGATGAATCTGAAATATGCGTAATAAACTTTAAACCCGTTGCGCACCGCCTGAAACAAATTATTTTTTACTTTTTCTTTCTTTTATGGATTAAGGATACAAAAAGGCAATTTATAAGAGGGTGAGAGTATGGCCTTAGAAATTTCATACAAAATAAGTCCACTATTGTACACGTTACGTTGTTTAGGTCGTTTTGAGTAGAGCTGATTATAATGCTGCAGTCAAAGTATCAAAAGTTGTAGAATTTTTAATTTTTCTAGCTTCGACTGTTCGCAACTTTTCAACATAAGCTGTTGCTTTTGCTGTAGCCGAAAATCCGAAGCATCACCAAGCAATCATATCTGAAAGTCTGCCTTTGCTTCTACTACTGCTTCTAAAAATTCAAAAGTGAAAGTAAAAGCAATAACAAATTCTGCCTAGAACAAAAAGGTTATGTTTACAGACCGAAAAATATGAATTCGTTACATATGTATAATATACATTGTATACAGAAAAAAAATTAATTTGTTTAAAGTACTTTGTTGGTGCGATATAGTTTAATGACAGGCCCATTTTGATTTATAAACTACCTACAGTTGAATAAAAAGTTTCATACTTACACAAAAAAGAAACTTGGTAAAATCAACTGTTATAATTGTCAAAAAGTCCCCAACCACAAAAAATGTAAATTATAATAAAGCCGTCCGAATTTTGTTAAATTTAATACGAAATTTTGAAATGTTAAAGAAAAGCCATATCCCAGAGAAGAGAATGTAATAAAAGTCAACAAGGATATAATTTGTTTCCTATTAATTTTCATTTAATTTTCCGACCGTTTCTATGGCAGCTATATGATATAGTCATCCGATTTAAAAAAATTTTTTTTTTCGAATTTCAGAAGTATTTAAAAAAAAGTGTTCCCAAAAGTAGAACGTAATATTTCAAAAAACACCAAATCTATAATTTTTTTACGTTTTTTTTTCGATCGTTCCTATGGGAGCTATAAGATATAGTTGTCCGATCCGGTTCCGACATATATACTACCTGCAATAGAAAGCAGACTTTTGGAAAAGTTTGAGCCAGATAGCTTTAAAACTGAGAGACTAGTTTTGCGTAGAAACATACGGACGGACAGACGGACATGGCTAGATCGACTCGTCTTGTCATGCTGAACAAGAAAATATATACCTTATGGGGTCGGAAACGTCTCCTTCACTGCGTTGCAAACTTCTGACTGAAATTATTTTACAAATTCCCAAGTTAAACTGCGTTTTCCGAAAAGTTCCCCGACGCAAGGATTCTTAACAGAAGGACCTCAAAGTTCGGAAAATTTATCTTCTTCTGGTTATATTGTATTGATTATAATTGTACTATAGGAATAATTGGATAAGATAAGTCACAACTACAAACTTTAAAAAACACAAGGCGGCAATACATACTACTACTATTTTGACCGCAGCTGACTATGTGTTCTTGAATTTGTTTCTCCCTTAAAAAATCCTAAAATTTTTTTGAGTTCCTTCTGCTAAGAATCCTTGCGTCGGGGAACTTTTTGGAAAACGCAGTTTATCTTGGGAATTCTTAACGAATGTAAAAATATCGCATCCATCGAGGTAAATTTTTGATATAACATGGTGTAATCATTTTCATCCCTTTTTATTTCCATACTCTTTACGCTATCTTTCGACATGCACATTACACGCTTTAACGAATCTAAAATCAGAGCTGTTATACCCATGCAGGGGGTAAAATGATTTCAGTCAGAAGTTTGCAACGCAGTGAAAGAGACTTTTTTGACCCTATAAAGTATATGGGCACTTCCACGAAAAAGTCCACAAAGCCAAAAACTTTTAAAGTTGAATAAAACATATTTCCACATTATTTTGCCTTTTGATCCTCAGCTAAACTAAAAATAAAAGAGTATAGTTTGATAATTTTTATGAATAATTTTATCAATATACGCAAAAGTTAGTTGTTGGCTATTTTTTTGTTATTTTATAGACCTGTCTTTTGTTGTTAATTTATCCTATACGAATGCTAGTATGTGACATTTTTTTGATCCGAATGCCTCATTTACATGGTAAACTATTAAGTTACAAGCAAAACAGCCAGCAATTGAGGGCTAGGGGTAAAGAAATCCACTTTACAAAACGGCGAGAAAAAATGTCCCGAGCGAATGTGTTTGAACTTGCATAAAAAAACTATATTTGAGTAAAACCAAAACCATTTCACAGCGACATGATTAGACAACATTCTACTAAAAATCGCATTAAAATATTTCATAAGAATTCGCTCGAATCTGGGGTAGAATGTACTTCCACAAAATTCACTTCTATTATTGTCCCGAGCGAATACGGCAGTGTGCAAATGTCTTGGGCGAAGTGCCCATATATATTCTTGAACAGCATCACTAGACGAGTCGATCTAGCCATGTCCGTCTGTCCTTCTGTCCGTTTCTACTATATTTTAAATTAGATCTTTATATCCGTTACTCGTAGAGTAAAAGGGTATATGGTATTTGTGCAAAAGTATGTAACAGGTAGAAAATAGCGTTTACTATAAAGTATATATATTCTTGATCAAGGTCAGTAGCCGAGTCGATCTAGCCATGTCCCACACATATACTTGGGCTTCCTACGCAGCGCAAGTTTGTTTCAGCCGAGGGCCACGCCTTCTCTAACGACCACAATCATCTAACGCCCACAATTATACGATTTAAAAAGGTGTCTGGCGCACACAACTTTAAAAATTTCGGAAAAGTACAAATGCAGTTTTATTGTGTTTAAAAATATATACCGAAATGTAAAAGAAATGTTTCAAATCGAACCATTCGTGAAAAAGTTATGCGCGATCAAAGTTGTATATCTCCATTTTCCTTGCACTCCCTTAAGCTGAGTAACGAGTATCTGATAGTCGGGGCACCCGACTATAGCGTTCTCTCTTGTTTTGAATTTATATTTTATATTATATAACATTTTCTACGTTTTTTTTTAATAATTTGGAATTTTGTATTTCATTGTATTAAAATCAGAGGACCACATCATATAGCTGCCATAGGAACGATCGGAAAATTAATGGAAAATAAATAGGAAACAAATTATAGCTTCGTTGGTTTTTATTGTATTCTCTTCTACTCTGAAATATGACTCTTTTTTAATATTTCAGATATTCAAATTAAATTAAACAATAATTGGAAGACTATATTATATAGCTGAAACCGGAAGGATAGAGCTACTAATTGGAATGATCTGCAAGGGTATATAAACTTCGCCTGGCCGAAGCTAGCTCCCTTTCTTGTTGTTACTTAAGTTTCACAGCTCTTGCATTAAACAACTAATGGCCTCCTTGACTATCATAGCTCTTTAGTAGGAGCTGTTCATATATTATGTAATATTGCACATGGGGGATCGGAGTGTCATTCCAATCATTACTTCTAAGAAACAATTTAATTTTTGTATCAAAAATATTCTATCAACATTTATAGTATAAACCCATTTTTATTGGCTTCAAATTGCTAATTTTTGATTTTAGAAAATGTGTTTTAGACATAAATATAATTTCTTTGCTTGTAGTTGCACCACTCAGTGTTCGACAAACCGAAGTCTGTATACCATTTCAGTTATTTTTATAAAACGATGACTGAAATCGACTGGTAGCTATATATTGTATTCAGATATTTAATTACATCTCCCTGCTTTAGAAAAGGGCAATTATAATTTATTGTATGGTACCATTCTTTTTTTAATGTAAAAAACATTTTTTATCCTTTTTTATTTTCCTACTTGTGTTCTGATAAAACGATTTCGGCCAACGACCATTTTACGGGTTCATTAAACAAATGCCCTTTAACTTTCTTATACACATTTTTGAGTTTCAGTAATCAGTTTAGAAGCAATTTGTACACTTAAAAAAATTTGGTACCATACAAAAAATTGCAAGTGGCCTTTTCTTAACCAGGGAGATGTATCTTACCGGAAAAGCAAGATCGCCTTACTCGCAGAGGGTATATCGTAAAAGGGTATATTGTATTTGTCTGAAAGTAAGTAACAAATAGAAGGCAGCTTTTCCGACCCAGAAAAAAAGGAATGAAATAAATGAAAAATGATTAAAGAGCCTTTCTCATGATTGAAGACAAATTCTTTCGCGATTTTGAGTTCATAACAAATGAACGCCGTGGGAACAGGAATCAGAACAGGCCGGATCGGAGGTATTATATTCTACTCTTGGTAATAATTTTTTTTAAATATTTCTGAATTTCGAATTACCTACATGTAAAAAAAATCGGATCACTATATCATATAGGTGACATAGGAACAGCCAGAAAATTAAATGGATATATTGGAAAAAAATGATACCTTTGTGGATTTTTATTAAATTTTTTTTCTTCTCTGGGATATAGCTTTTCTTAAACGTTTCAAAATTTCGAATTATAGCTGCCATAGGAAGAATCGAAATATTAATGTCAAAATAATAAAAAGCAGCTAAAATTTTTTTGTTGTAACATAAACGCAAGTAAATCTAAATTTAATCTTTTTGTAAATTAATAGGAATGATCTGCTGGCCGAAGTTGGCTCCCTTTCTTATTTACCTCGTAGCGGTTTTCAGTGTGATACTTTAAAATTACAAAAACAACGTATTATTATTAAATATTTTCATCTTATTTTAAAAAATCCTAGTTTACAAATAAATAAACATATTTAAATAAAATACAAAAATATCCGGACAAAACCTGAAAGAATTTTACCTGTAGAAGTGGAAATTGGAACGTTTCGATTCAGAATTTAAAATGTTTATTTCTTCTTGAGAAGAAGTTATAAAAATTTATAAAATCTATCTAATTAATAAAAAACGGAAGTAAGCTTCGGCAAGCCGAAGTTTATATACCCTTGCACGAAATAAAAATACTCAATGCACCAACTCTTTCCCTACGCCATCTCTATCCATCACCTTATAGTCATGAAAATTTGGGCCGAAACTTCGATGTCGATGTTCATCGTTGTTTGCAAAATAACACATCGATGTTGTGTGGAACATCGGCTATATACATCGATGTTTTTAACCCATTATGTTATTTTTCGTTAATTCAATTTTTAGAAGCCTATTAAATTTAAGATTTTTCGATATATAAATAAAACGACTACAAAAATAAATGCTTTCTTAGTTTTTTCTTTATTATTTTTTTATTGAGTGGTTTTGTTAACCATTTTTAAACAGAACTTAAAACTTTATGAATTCATGAGCAAAAATAATAATATAACAGCTTCCTTAGCAGTATTTTTCATACAAATAATAAAACAAATGCTTCCTTAGCAGTCTCTTTGGTATCCCTTTCAAAAGCTTGTCTTTGTTGTTATTCTGTAATAAATACATTTGTAATTGCAAATAACTATAATTATTATATATTTTTCACAATATACATACTATGGCATTGCAAACACAATTAAAACAAAAACCCCGAATTTTTTCCGTGCGGCACTGAAACCATATGTCGATGTTTAACGACGTTAAAGATCAATTCATCGATAAACATCGGCATAACATAAAACATCGGAAAACATCGCCGAGTACATCACTAGCACCTTATGCTTTTTTTCAAATTACTTGCGTGGGTCGAGACACATTGTATGACATTATGGGGGCCTATTTGCTTCGCATTTCGAGCGTATTGAAATTTGTGGTGTTTCCAGGGACTGCAAAAAAGTGTTATGAGCTTAAAAAATTTTAGACCAAAATAAGTCTTGCTCTTCAATTTTTATTTTAAAAATGGAAAATAAGTCTTATTCTCCAATTTTTATTATATACATTGAAAATAGGTCTTATTCTCCAATTTTTATTATAAAAATTAAAAACAAAAATGTAATGCACATAACTTTGGAACCAATGCACCACACTGGGCCAGCCGATTTTTCTTCAAAGTGGAAAATTCATCAAATATTGATGGAAATGAAAAAAATATCTAGAAGTCAAAGATGCTTATGTAGCTGTTGACTTCTTCACGAAACTTGTAGAAGTGGTTATTTTCAACAAATAAAATATATAATATAGCTCGTATGTCTTACTTGTTTTTAAGAGAAATGTATATGTTGATTTTTCCGGCTTTTTTAAGCAAATGAGTACTTTGATTTTCGAGTGCTTTTGAGTGTCATCCCCAAATTAAGTCATTCCTTAAAAAAAAATTCGTTGATCAATTTACTAAAATTGCATAGCGCCGACTCGATGCGGTTTTGCCATAGTTTTCGGCAATCGCTTTTTTTAAATAAGTACTTCCATTTCAATGAATTTCTTAAATTCATATGTTTTCATATATTTTGCAGACGCAGGCAAAAATACAACAATTTTCTAGAAGAGGAGAGAGAGAGGTACTAAAATATACAGCATATCTTAAGGGGCAGCGCATAAAGGTTGCTAAACTCAAATAAAATTAAGAAAATAAATATAATTTAATTTAATTTTAATGATGCTGATCTTGAGATGTTCTCAAAAAAAATATAAAAATTTTTTAAAAGTCGATTAGGCGGCAGTCTATGAAAGTAGCAATTTTTTTTAGTTTGTTTTAAAGCATACTTTATCGTGTATGAAAACGGATTGAGTGTGTCTTCTACTTATTTTTTTTTTAAATAAAAAACCGAAAAGTACATAAAATTTTCAAATAAAATACGAATAAATTTTACTTTTAGTTCGTTGGAAAGTTCAATCATTTAAGAAAAAAACGCAAAAAACTGCATCCTTCTAACTATCCTAGAAAAGAAATTACAGATTTTTAGCCAAAAAAATAACTTTCTGGCCCAGTGTGATCTTCGAGTCAATACCTTTTAAATATTTTAGTTTGTTTTAAAACATACTTTATCGTGTATGAAAATGGATTGAGTGTGTCTTCTACTTATTTTTTTTTAAATAAAAAACTTTCTGGCCCAGTGTGATATTTGAATCAATACCTTTTATATAAGTTATGACACGACCATGATCATACATAACTTAACTAAAGAAACCTAAAGATACATTCAATATCGATTTTTCAAAAACCGTGCATTATTAAGAACAAGAGGATATATTTTTGTGGATCATACATAACTTAACTTAACTAAATATAGTTAAAAACAATTGGCAAACTGGCGGCTTTCATTTTATAATTTCCATTTTATTGATTAAATTAAATTTATTAATAAATGAAATGTATTTTGGTTTTTTAATAAATTCTGTTTAAAGTTGCAGAATAGTGTGAATGCAACACTATATAATCTGTATACGTTACTTAAAATAAATAAAGATTTGTATGTACTTACACCTATTTAACACCTATGCCCGATTTATTTAGCTGCGCAAACATGACAAAATGGATAAAAGTAAAATACGTAAGGAAGATGGTGATGTATCAGGAGGCCACAATGAAAGCGATTTTAATTTAACAGCCAGTACTGGACTCACTTGCACATCTGAACTGGCTTCTGCAGCATCAACTGATGGATCGTCATTTCGTTATTGTATGCCGACACATGCAGTATATACCACGCCAGTACCAACGGCATGTATCGTTGATAATCATAGGTTTAAAAACAAAAGATTAGTCCGACTTCAGTTTTCATGATTGATTTAGCAAATTCTGCAAATTCCCTTTATCATACCTGAATTGGAAGCGGTTTAAATGCTTGAAAGACTTTGTCTGGCGCTATGAATGCAGGGATAGACAACTATTTTCGAAAACACAGCATATTAAACTCCGTAATTGAAAAAATATTAAAAAAATTATTAGGTCCTTTCCAAATTGGTCCGGCTTGGGTTCTAATGATTGATTAAGCACCTTCCGTAAATTCCCTACAATCATACCTGAGTTGGGAGCATTTTAAATTCTTTGAACAAATTCCCCTCCAAAGTTTTCAGAATGCATTCCATTTGAAAACAAGAGAGAACGCTATAGTCGGGTGCCCCGAATATCAGATACCCGTTACTCAGCCAAAGGGAGTGCGAGGAAGATGGAGTTATAAAACTTTGATCGCGCATAACTTTTTAACGAATGGTCCGTTTGGAAAAATTATTTTGTATTGATAAACACAATAAAACTGTATTTTTACTTTTCCGAAATCTTTAAAGGTGTTGGCGCCAGACACCTATTAAAATCGTTTAAGGCGATTGTGGGCGTTAGAGGGGGCGTGGCCCTTGGCTGAAAAAACTTGCTTCTAGCTTTTATAGTTTCCGAGATCTCAGCGTTCATACGGACGGACAGACTGACATGGCTAGTTCGACTCGGCTAGTGATCCTGATCAAGAATATATATACTTTATAGGGTCGGAATCGCTCCCTTCTCCCTGTTACATACTTTTGCACGAATACAATACACCCTTCTACTCTACGAGTAACGGGTATAACTATACAGAATTTATACAGAACGGAGAATGTCATCAGGATTTCTGAACTCTCCATAGCGTGGTTATTATTTATGTTTTTGTTTAAATTAAATTTAAACTAGCTATAAAAAAACCAAAAAAATTATACATTTTTTAACTGTCCAATCACAATGATACAAAGCTTTTCGAAAAAGTGCATCTATTGCCTTTCAAATGGTGTCAGTTCAATTTTTTTTGGTCGAAGGGGTTTCGAGATCTGTTAGGTTTTATAAAAGTGCAGAAAATCTGGATTTTTGCGAATATCTATAAAACGGTTCTTTGGAAATTTTTTTAATTTGTTCAGTGTGATTAGCTACTTAAAACTAAAATTTTGTCGCAAGGTGTTTTTTTTTTGCTGTAAACTAGTGTGTTTTGGTTTGGTTTTTATCCTATACAAATTATGGGTTTCAAAAGTATGCTACAAAAAATTTGCACTAAAACCATATTCTTGATCAAAATCACTCGGCGAGTAAACTTAGCCATGCCCGTATGTCTGTCTGTCAGTCTGTACGTCTGTCCGTTCTTTTAAACGCTGACAACAACAAACTTTTAAAAACGACGCGTATACTTCTATTTTGAACGCAGCCTTATGTTTTATGGCAACGTTTTCGTTTATTTTTTTCTCACTTATGGTTTTCAAAAGTATGCTACAAAAAATTTGCACTAAAACCATATTCTTGATCAAAATCACTCGCCGAGTAAACTTAGCCATGCCCGTATGTCTGTCTGTCAGTCTGTACGTCTGTCCGTTCTTTTAAACGCTGACAACAACAAACTTTTAAAAACGACGCGTATACTTCTATTTTGAACGCAGCCTTATGTTTTATGGCAACGTTTTCGTTTATTTTTTTCTCACTTAAAAAAATCTTAAAATTGATTTGAGTATGGGGCTCAAAAAATAAAGAGTAGTACATTAAAAATGCTTTGACAGCAAAACAAACCACGAACTCTTTTGCTGTAATACCTCCGGAAAGTTGACAATTTTTATAATTTTTCAACTTTGAGGTCATTTTTCTCAGAATACTTGCGTCTGGGTATTTTTGGCAAATCGCAGTTTAAATTGGGAATTCGAAGCGAATTGAAATGTATCGCATGCATCGAGGTAAATTAAAAAATCATTAATTTTGTAACACAGAATATGATATTTGTGTCAATGATATTTGTGACATAAAAATTTTCAATGCAAGATTACGCAAAATCCAATGGAAAGAGGAACAAACGAAATGTCAGCTGGTTTTGCCTTTGACCTATACCCAAAGAGCTGATGAAATAATCAAAGCAAGCCATTGTTTGCGCTTTACAACTAAATTCTGTGCCCTAACAGCACTCTGTAATTGTTTCTCGTTCAGATAAATTAAGGGAGTCGAGAAAACTTATTTGCTTTTACAATAAGTTTATCTGGTCTTTATCATTTTCGAACAGATAGTTATCAGGAACTTTGACAGGGACTCGAGAAAGCGGCCCTAAATCAAATTTAAGTCGCATCACTAAATACAGTATAAACCGACTATGTGTTAATTTATATGAACATGGGCGGTTCTTTTACAAACCAAACAGATTTGGCCAAAAATGTTTTTTCACATTTTTGATTTGCCTGAAACTTCTTTTACGTGTACTATTCGGAAAATAAGTAAACACGTGTATCAGGATTTGGCCGAAAATAATTATTATTATTATTACATTTTTGTTAGTTGGCCAAAAAACGTCAGTTTCCCACTCATTGATCTGTATTCACAGAATCTCCGTCAAAAATTTTCGGATTTCCACTAATTCACTAATTTAAATCCGATTATATCGGATTTATATTTCGTTAAAGAATTTAAAAGATCTTACCCCTGGGAAGCCCAATTATAAAAATTTAAAACAATTTCATTCATCTTTCATTTAAAGTATAAAGTACGTTTTCTGCAAAAAATGTAGTTTTTTCCCTTAAAGTAAAATGTTTAAAGTTAAAAAATACAAAAACACTCCCAAGGTGTGGATCTTTTTAAGCAGAAAAATACAATACAAATAATCGGTTAGGCCGATTAGAAATGCAGATGAAAACGGTCTTTAAAACGGAGTTCGAGAAGAACGCCATATTTTTCGTTACAGTTGCACGAGTACATTTGACATTAAAAGTTTTCAAGTAATGGGTATGAAAGCAAAGTTATTTTCTGAAAGGCGTAGTGCTTCCCTAAGTAAGTGGGAAAAACTATTAACAGCGTTAAAAAAAAAAAAATAATATGATATATGTATAGCATGCCCTTTTTCATTTGTTTAACATAAAACATACATTTTTTTCCGGTTTACAGAGGTGTTAGAATTTAGCAAAAACGGATTAGCAAACAGTAAATCAAAATATTCTTAGGTTTATGTTATGCCCTATTCTAATTCTATGTACATAAATAGTTTTTGTTACCCAATATAATTTTTATATTTATTTTTATGTTTTTAATAAATAAAGAAAAACTCTAAAATTATGTTCGATGTATTTTGGTTTAGTGGACGAAAATATATCGAAATCAAAATCTTAATGTAGGCACACATTTTTTTAAATTATGTTAACACTTTGTAATGATGATCAAGAACAAAACAACCTTTCTATACACATCGTTGTGACCTGGAACAATGTCATCTATGTGTGCAAATATCTATACATGCTAATATTTTCTTTTAAAAATGTTGTACTTTGAAAATGTTGTGCCTGTATTTTTCCTATTGAATATATATATTTTTATCACATTTTTCATTAATTTATAATAATTGAAATCATTTTCTTTAGGCTTTTGCATGGTTTAGCGACTTGCTGGTTGAACACGCGGAGATATTTTGGTCTCTATTTGCAGTTGATATGGATAGAGTTTTATCAGAGCAAGCTCCAGATACATGGGATTCTTTTCCATTGTTCCAAATTTTAAATGATTATTTAAGAGCTGATGGTAAGTTAATGTTTTTGAATTTATCAAAAAAGTATTGGCACTATTTTTTCCAGCTTTTCCCAATGTTACCAATTTATAAATGTTATGTTTGGTTATTTTTACATAAAAACAGAAAGGAATCTAACTTCAACAAGCCTTAGATAATATACCCACGCAGATTCATTTTTTGGCAGCTATATGATATAGAAGACCAAAGTAGAGGAGAATATGATTAAAATCAACTAAGAAAACACTTATTTGTAGTTACGTAACTATCTGTATAGCTCAATTTTACCAACCTTGTGTGAAGGAGATTGAGGGCTGGTATTCAACCTAACAAAAAGTCGTCCAATACAAAAAACTTCATATGAAAACAAGAAAGGAAGTTAACTTCGGCAAGCCAAAGTTTATATACCCCTGCAGCTATAATAAGTACCCAAAGTTTAGTCCTCACTCGATCGGTGCTGTTCCTATTAAAAATGTTGATATTAAATTGTCAAAAATTAAAACGCCTACTTCCTACAAAGTTACAAGGTATTTTTATATATTTTTTATTTCCTATGGGAGCCATAAGATATAGTGGTCTGATCCGGCTCGTTCCGACATACATATGTACTACCTGAAATAGAAAGAAGACTTTTGGAAAAGTGTTATCGCGATAGCTTTAAAACTGAGAGACTAGTTCGCATAGAAGCGAACAGACGGACATGGCTAGATGGACTTGGCTATTGGTGCTTATCAAGAATATACATACTTTGTAATCGGAAACGTCTCCTTCACTGCTTCAAGTTTTTCAGCTCAAGCTGCCTTAAGCTAAAATAAACCAGGTCCCTAAAACATAAGACTCCGAAAAGTCTTAGTATCAAAATAATAATAATTTCTAAATTCAAATTTTGTGACACACTGGGCTGGGCACACTGGATTTTTGGCCAAAAATACGTTTTTATACCCGTTACTCGTAGAGTAAAAGGGTCTATTGTATTCGTGCAAAAGTATGTAACAGGTAGAAGGAAGCGTTTCCGACCCTATAAAGTATATATATTCTTGATCAGGGTCACTACCCGAGTCGATCTAGCCATGTCCGTCTGTCCGTTCGTATGAACGCTGAGATCTCGGAAACTATAAAAGCTAGAGGATTGGCATGTTGCATGTATATTCTTGGATTTCCCACGCAGCGCAAGTTTATTTCAAAAAGGTGTCACGCCCCCTCTAACGCCCTCAATCGCCCTAAACCATTTTTTGAAAGGTGTCTGGCGCCCACACCTTTAAATATTTTGGAAAAGTAAAAATTCAGTTTTATTGTGATTATCAATATCTATCGAATTGTAGAAGAAATTTTTCAAATCGGACAATCCATTAAAAAGTTATGAGCAAAAAATGAAACAGCCACTATATGGCGCTAGTAGCTTTGACGCGTGCATATATTAATCTCTATCCCACTCCACTATGGGTAATTTGTACACTTTCTTTGGCCAAAACCCATTTTTCAAAAGTCGTTAGAAATTGGTTTTGTCCATCACAATGTATTAAGATGTATGTCAATGTATTATCAATGTCAAATGTAATTAACAGAAAAGATTAACAGTGCACATCGCTGTGCCTTAAATCAGTGGAACCCTATAGCGATTATCTTTTAATGGGGTATTGTTAAAGGCAATTAAATATGTAAAAAAAACATCATAAGGTGCATTTTTTTACTGAAATTTTTTGTTGTAGGAAATTTTTAAGAAAAAAAAATTGTTTTTTTTTAAGAAAAAAATATAAATAAATTTTGTTTAGGGTTCTAAGTTTCCCAATATTTTTTTTTAATTTAACTTGATTTTTGAATAAAAAAATTATTCAAATCGGTTAACTTTATCTTATAGCTTTCATATAAACGCTTAGTACAAAATGGAATATCTCGGTTCTATTTCAATATTTGTTCACATAAATCGAGATTAAGTCATTATGTATCAATTTAACTCTATGTTTACCATTTTTTTTAATCGATCAATGATATCTTATAGATGTCATAGAATCGATTAAGGAAATATAGCATATTTAAAAAAAAAAAAACCCGTTAGAAATCGATATTTATTTCATATCTTTATTTTTAGCAAAATAACAAAAATTTAAATTTAAAACCTAAATTGGTTTATTTATTTATCTTTATCTTCATCAATACCTTCAGATAAGTCAAATATCTTCATAATGTAATGGCGCGCGGATGAACCAGGGCTGACAATATTTCAAGTTATAAACATTTCTTGCTAACTTAAACTACGGTTTTCTCAGAAGAGGCACAAAAGAGCAGGCTAATTTTTTCAGGATTTATAGTTAAATATCTAAACTTTCAATTGTTTTTAAAGTTGCATTGCAACATTTTGGAAAATCTTAAAAAAAAAACCGAGTTTCCGAGATCTCAGCGTTCATCCAGACAGACAGTTTGCTACATATACACAAGTAAACCTTATGTTAAAATTTTTGTAATACTTCTGAGAGCAATTTTTTGTTTAATAAGAATGATCTAGAAGGGTATATAAACTTCAGCTGGCCGATGTTACTTTCCTTTATTTTTGATAAGGCTTTTATTGCTTTAAAAAAAATGTCACCACTTGTTAAGTGCCGAATTGATCTAGCCATGGTCGTCTAACCTTTTTTGGAACCCGAAAAAAAATATAAAATGTACAGCATTGAACATTGAGTATTTCTATTAAACTCAAGGATATATAAACTTCGGATTGCCGATATTAAGTTCCTTACTTGTTGTAGATTATCAACAAATATTTTATTGTTAATATTGCCTTGTTAAACACTTCAAAATCTTACAGATAATTTGCGCAATGGGCGTTTTCATCAGCACCTTCGTGACACTTTCGCCCCATTAGTGGTGCGGTACGTTGATCTAATGGAATCTTCAATAGCTCAGTCAATTCATAAGGGATTTGAAAAGGAACGCTGGGAAAGCAAAGGGTAAGTAGAACCTATAACCTTATATATTTATTTACCATATAAATGAAAATATATTATTTTATCAATAATATATGCACATATTGCTAACAATTATGATAGATTAACTTTTAAATAATTGTAAAGTCAATATTCCAAAATTTGTATTAAATTAAACGAATTAACTGTTTGGATTGGAAGATACTTTGGAAGTCAGACTGACAAGGTCACACATATATTAATTAAGGTCATACTTTATATTCTGCATTAAAAAGCAGTATTTGTGTTGTATTTATATTTTTATTTTCTATAAAACTTTAGGATTAACGCTGCTTTGAACCCTGCAGCATTAAACAATGCAGCCCAGGCGCTCAATACAGCAGCACTCAACCCATCAATGCTACTCAGCGGCAAAAAAGATCAAGTAAATTTTTATGTGCCGAAGTTACCAAAGCAATCAAATTCAACAGCGGCCAGCGACGAAATGAGGTTTTTAAATATAAAAAAGTCAAAATATATATAGAAGTAGATTTTAAAATTGTCTGCATTTGGTTTTGCATTTTGTGTTCTGCCACATTTTTTTGCATTGCCGAATTTATAACTTGTCAGCATTTAAATGCGTTTCACAAGATAGTAAATATAAGCCAATATTACATTCTAGATAAATCGTAGTATTATTAAATTAAATATTATCTCGAAAAAGATTACCTCGATCCTAATTTCATACTTATAGCGTTGTTAAGTTTGTTGCATTCAAAAAATATTGCAAATCTGTATAATAAAATACTTCGATATATTCAACTACATTCAACATTAGAATACGTAAGGCTGTTTTCTCGACCGTTTTTTATTTTTTTAAGGATGTTATTCTTTTTACAGTTAAATGGGAATTTTATAAATAAAAACAAGAGTAGTAGTAGTAGTTTCCGAGATCTCAGCGTTCATACGGACGGACAGGCAGACGGACAGACGGACATGGCGTAGTAGTAGTAGTTTCCGAGATCTCAGCGGTCATACGGACGGACAGACAGACGGACAGACGGACAGACGGACATGGCTTGATCGTCTCGGCTAGTGATCCTGATCAAGAATATATATACTTTATAGGGTCGGAAATGCTTCCTTCTGGCTGTTACATACTTTTGCACGACTACAATATACCCTTTTACTCTACGATTAACGGGTATAATAATCGCAAGACATTCAATTTTAATGCTTATATCAATGCAAAGAAAATTGCTTCGAAGAATACGCTGAAAAAGAATTTATACTCTTCTTTTGTTATTTTTTGCCAACCTTTATTTTGCTCCAAAACTGCTCTTCTGCAGTATAATTTTACTTCAAAGTTCATTTTGGGCAAAATTTTTTTGAAAAGTCTGCTTATCACTGAGATTGGTTCGGCATAAACTGTTGATATGAACGTTTTCGGAACTTTTCGATTTTTTTGACGATTATTTATTTGTGGTGATAGGTGGTTGCCATCTAGTCGCACAATGGAACTTCTTTGACATTGAAATTTAAAGTGCGGGCGATAAAACGAATACACATTTATCAGCTTAAAACATGAATATAAATTTATTTCACCCAAAATATACTTTGCAGGTCATTTTAAAACTATATTTTTCTTTATAAATTTTTATTATTTTTATTCAGACTTTGCCAATGTTGCCAATTACATCTTAAAACAAGAGAGAATGCTATAGTCGGGTGCCCCGACTATCAGATACCCGTTACTCAGCCAAAGGGAGTACGAGGGAGATAGATATATAAAACTTGGATCGGGCTCTTCGATAGGTATATAAACACAATAAAACTGCATTTTTACTTTTCCAAAATCTTTAAAGGTGTGTGCGCCAGACACAGACACACACACACATAAAATCCTTTAAGGCGATTGTGGGCGTTAGAGGGGGCGTGGCGCTCGGCTGAAATAAACTTGCGCTGTGTAGGAAGCCCAAGAATTTGTGTTGTTAATCCCAAATTTCTAGCTTTTGTAGTTTCCGAGATCTCAGCGTTTATCCAGACAGACAGACGGACGGACGGACATGGCTAGATCAACTCGGCTAGTGATCCTGATCAAGAATATATATAATTTATAGGGTCGGAAATGCTTCCTTCTAGCTGTTACATACTCATGCACGAATACAATATACCCTTTTACTCTACGAGTAACGGGTACAACAATATTATTGGTATCGATATATGGGCCGTTCTTTTACAAACCAAAAAGATTTGGCCAAAATTATTTTTTTACATTTTTGATTTGCTTGAAACTTATTTTACGTGTACAATGCGGAAAATAACTAAACACGTGTATCAGGTTTTTAACGAAAAAAAATTTTTTTTAGTTTTTCAAACAACGTTAAATTTGAAAAAATACCCTCTTATTGAAAATCTGTATCTCCAGTTGTAGTCATCCGATCTTATATTTTGCACTAATTCCCCTAACAATTATCTTGAAACACAATTTAAAAAAATTAATTTTTAATTCCTAAAAAAAAAACGAATTAAAATTTTTAAAAATGTTTAAGCATTGGCCCTACAACAATTTATTTTTTAATTTAATAATATTCGGCAGTAATTTCAAGAAGCCAATTTGATATAAATTTATAGACGCATTTATGTCTTAATTTTAAAGTGTTAGCGTTATTGTCTACAACTGAGTAAATAGGCCGATGAAATATTTTTTTTATTGTTTTTATTATTGTTATAGCACCTAATTAGTCGCAAAAGGTAGGAAAATTCCATAAAAAACCATCAAATTAATTTTTTTTATTGATCCCATAATGAATGAGCAAAATGTTACTTTTTAGATTCTGTTTTGCTCATTGTCGTGTCGGTCCAGGTAGTACCGTAAGGAGGTATTTTAAAATACAAAACAAACAAGAGAGAACGCTATAGTCGGGTGCCCCGACTATCAGATACCCGTTACTCAGCCAAAGTGAGTGCGAGGGAGATGGAGATAGAAAATTTTTAATATGGCATAACTTTTTAACAAATGGTCCGATTTGAAAAATTCTTCTACATTTCGATAGGTATTGATAAATGCAATAAAACTGCATTTTTACTTTTCCAAAATCTTTAAAGGTGTGGGCGCCAGACATTTTTTAAACTCGTTTATTGTGGGCGTATGGCGATTGTGGGCGTTAGAGGGGGCGTGGCCCCCGGCTAAAACAAACTTGCGCTGCGTAGGAAGCCAAAGAATATGTGTGGGTAATCCCAATTCTCTAGCTTTTGTAGTTTCTGAGATCTCAGCGTTCATCCGGACGGACAGACGGACAGACGGACATGGCTAGATCGACTCGGCTAGTGACCCTGATCAAGAATATATATACTTTATAGGGTCGGAAACGCTTCCTTCTACCTGTTACATACTTTTGCAAGAATACAATATACCCTTTTACTCTACGAGTAACGGGTATAAATACCAGAAGTGCCTCATTACAGCTGTCATGTGTATGTCTTGCTCGCACTTACGAAAAATCAATATGCTGAGAAAAAATTTCTCTAATGAATGAGCCGTACAATGTCGTGGAGTAACCGCATCAAGAATTATATTCTATCTTGTTATTCAGCAAGATATGCTGCAGTTATTGTTTTGGTAAATTTGTATTGCATTCTAATCTTTTCTATCTAAAAACTCTGGTAATAATTTATAGATACTTTTTTTTAAAGATTTTTTTTTGGTATTTCTGTATTTTTATTTATACCTCCTTTCACCCTTCAACTTTGCTGAATAAATGAATAGGATACATTGAGTAAATTGTAAGCAACAAGTTGAGAAAATCAAAAGTTATGAGCTTTTAAGTGGGGAAATACAAGAAATCCGTGAAAAACGAGTCCACTTGCTCGAATCTTTTTAGTGAATGAAAAATGTAGCCTTCTTTAAACTTTTCATGTATTTTCAAGTGTTGTTAGACTTGTTTTAACATTAAAAAATATAAGTATATAATATAAAAAAAATATTTTAAAGCGGTTATGTTATAAGGGGGAGGTACTTTGGCATTCTTTTTTTTTATCCTTCCTATGGCAGCTATATAATATATCCGTCCGAATTTTGTTAAATTTTATTCAAAACTTTGAAAAGCTAGCTTCGGCCAGGAGAAGCATATATACCCTTGCAGATCATTCCTATTCATTTACAAAAACATTAAATTTAAATTAACTTGCGTATATGTTACAATAATCCAAATTTTAGCTGCTTTCGTTTTACTTTGGCATTAATTTTTTTATCCTTCCTATCTCAGCTATATAATATATCCGTCCGAATTTTGTTAAATTTTATTCGAAATTTTGAAAAATTTAAAGCAAAGCCATATCCAAAGAAGAAAAGAATGTAATAAAAATCAACAAAGATATACCGGCCTGTTCCAGTTTTTACTCGGAAGTGAAATTGTTAACATTATCGGATTTCCCTTTAACAGAACTAAATTTCCCTCATTTGTTAAGGACATTTAATAAAATTTCCCTTTGGTCCCTTTGCAGTTTTGCAGGGTTCCCGACAGAATAGTATTGAAAATCAGTGTGGGAAAGCAGCTGACTTGATACATTTTTTTATAAACAATTCAGGAGTTAGTCAATAAAAATGTTCTTACACGTTTTGGCAAACAACGAATTGAGAAGGAGATTATTGTTAGGCACAATCCGCAACAGACGGCACTTAAGGAACAATTGTGATATTTTTAACCTTCCCGATCGGCAGTGAGATAGCATTAATTAAAAATTGCAGGTATCGAAAGCTAAAATATGTAAGATTTGCAGATTTTTACAATTTTAAAATAAAGGAAATCTTTTGCTTTTTCGTTACTTACATGTTATTTGTTAAACTTCGTGTCAGGTCAGTTGTTTTTGTAGCACTTTTGTTTTCAAATAGTGTTGCAAACTGCTACACCATACAGAGATGCCAAAGTCGAAAAACAAAGTCCCTATCAAATGTCCTCATTCAAATTTCACATGAAATAATGTGGTATTCCGAACCAAAACACTTATTTCGTTAATTAGGATAAATTATCTTTCTTATAAAAGAACCATGAACCTTATCGGATAAGTTTAGAATAACTCCCAACAAAATACTTACTTATTTCCATAACGTGACAACTCTAGGCCATTTTTACCAAATCCGAGCGGAATTTAGAACAAGGGCGGCGGATTTTCATTTAGAATTTAACGGGTTTTGAGGTGCAACCACAAAATAATTCCCAACAAGTCCAATCTGCAATTAATTCAAATTCCGATGATGCAATTGTGAACATAAAACATCAAGGAATTTGATAACAATAGCATTGGCATATAAAGATAACGCAAAGTATTTTTAAACAATTAATTTTCATGCTGCCGGATTTAAATTCGCCTGTCAAATGCTTGTCGGAAAGTTTCCGTGTGAATTTTTCGGAAGTTAACAGAGTAACAACAGAGGGAAATTCGAATCCGAGCAGTTCTTTCGGAAGTGAGTCCTGGAACAGGATTCGATTCCGTGTGAATCTTTCGGAAGTGAAAACTAGAACAGGCCCTATAATTTTTTTCCAATTAATTTTCATTTAATTTTCCGACCGTTCCTATGGCAGCTATATGATATAGTCATCCGATTTTTTAAAAATTGTATTCGAGTTTCAGAAATAATTAAAAATAGTATTCCCAAGAGTAGAAGGTAATATTTCAAAAAACACCAAAGCTAGAATTTTTTTACTTAAAAACTCCATCTTTACTTTTCCAAAATCTTTAAAGGTGTGAACGCCAGACACCTTATAAAATCGTTTAAGGCGATTTTGGGCGATATGCTTTATATCTCCAGAACTTATTCCGAATGCCCTCTAAATTATCTGAAGATATTCTTATTTACTATACACACAAAATTTGATGTGGTTAAAAGGCCTTGAAAAAAATATTGTTGAAATTTGAAAACCCTTTTTTTTTTTTTTAATTTTGAATGTTTTTACACAGTAACCGCTTAGAAATCGGTTTACTCTTTCAAAAGTTAGATGACCGATTTTCCAGAAAATGTCCCATATATAAAACACACGTTACCTTACTTCCATGATCATTACACCACATACATATATAAGAGCAATTCACAAACGCATTTATTTTATGTAATCATACGTAACGTAACGTTACGTAACGTAAATTTTAAAGGCTAAAAACAAATGAAAGCCAACTGGTATTTTGCAATACAGTCATAAAAAGGAAGTACCCATGTATATATACATATAAGTCAAAAAAAAAGTGACACAACAAAAAAAGATTTTTTAAATTTAAAATCTGTAACGTGAAATATATAAAGTTAAACTAATAATGCTAGCATGCCTATAAATACATTATCTCTCTAAATTGGCTTTTTGCACTCTAGGTCTAACTAATATTAGTTGAAACAAAATTTATTTATTTTGTATAAGGGGTAACCTAATAAATAATTTGATTAACTAAAAAATAATTCCATGGAAGCAGTGTTTTACGTTGTCTTAAGTGCTGCGCATAGACACAATACAAGCCGTTGATCGAATTATTTGTTTAAGAATGCTTTTTAATAAACCGCATTATTTTATGTTGACACACATAATATATAGCTTTTAAGGTTGTAGTAGACGTTTTTATCAACAAGTCTAACTTATGTAAAAATTTGGTGTTTTTATGCTTAGAAACGGGTGTGCCACCTCCGAAGATTTGTTTTGGAAACTAGATGCTCTACAATCTTTTATAAGAGACCTGCACTGGCCAGACGCAGAGTTTCGACAACATTTAGAACAGCGCCTTAAAATGATGGCCGTCGATATGATAGAGCAATGTATACAACGAACTGATTCGTCTTTTCAGTCATGGCTGAAAAAAAACATTGCCTTCATATCGACTGATTATATTTTACCTTCTGAAATGTGTGCTATGGTCAATGTGATATTAGATGCTAAAAATCAAAGCTTTAAATTGACTACTATTGACGGCATTGATTTGGTAAGTCATTTCATTTTGTCTAATGATAAACACTGTATAATATTTTTTTATATTTATTCTATATAGTATAAATTTCATGCAAAAATTGACGACCAAATCGACAAAGCGAATGTAGCTATGACACAAGGTCTAAGCGGTAAACTTATGTCAGTGCTAGAGTCGACTTTGTCAAAATTAGCACGATACGATGAAGGTAGCTTAATCGGCTCGATTCTTAGTTTTACAAATGTTTCGAGCTCAGGAAAGGATCTTGGACAAGGATATGTAAATTTCTTTCGAAATAATATGGATCAAGTTCGAGGAAAGATTGGCGACGACTTATGGACTTTAAATTTTTTTGAGCAGTGGTATTCGCAGCAGATTAATATGCTATGCAATTGGTTGTCCGAACGTTTGGACCACGCTCTGCACTATGCTCAAGTTTCATCTATTTCGCATATAATCAAGGTAATTTAACCAAGGACCGTAACTGTTATGAGTTTTATTTTTAAAATCACATTTTAACAGTTATTTTTTTATTTGTAAAGTAAAACTCGAAGTATAACTGTTATTTTTTGAGTTTTATAATAAATGTTGAAAAATAACAGTTATTCGTCGGGATCAAAAATAAAAGTCAAACTTGAAATATTAAAATAGTGGGTAAAATAAATTAAAAAAAAATATAGTTAAACAATATAAGCGGTTGGCTTTTTTTTTTTAAGATTTTTAGTAAGTTATATAAAACACGGTAAGCATGTTTGTTGTGCATGATTTTATTTTGTAAGAAAAATGTACAATAACAGTTATTTTCGGTCCCTGAATTTAACCATAGGACAAACTGAGCTTTCGTTCTTTCTTTTAATACATATGGGGCATTCTCTGAACCAATATTTCTGCAATATTTGTAAAATATTCCGAATGTTATAAAAAAATTGTTATTTTGTAAACTTAAGTATCATTATTAGGAAATTGGGGTTATATACACTTGTACAGCAAAAAATAGCTACAATCTGGAATTGGTTTAAAATAAGGCTCATTCCACGTGAAACGTGACAGGCTAATTTGGGTCAAATCTCAAAAAAAATCTAAACCTTTTTAATATTAATATTTGGTATTTAACTTTGTGGAATATCTTAATATTTTTCAGAAAAATATTTTAAAAAATTTTTTAATTTAAAATTAAGTATTTTTTAATAGGCTTTTAGCCTGACTTTTTACTTTATGTCATTCAGAAATTGTCAAACGACTTAAAATTTAACTTTTTGTTTACAATGTTAAAATTTTTTTTTAAAATCTTAATTTGTTTTTATTTCAATAAATTAAAAAATTATGTTTTAAAACAAGAGAGAACGCTATAGTCGGGTACCCCGACTATCAGATACCCGTTACTCAGCTAAGGGAGTGCGAGGGAGATAGATATATAAAATCTTTGATCGGGCATAACTTTTTAACGAATGGTCCGATTTGAAAAATTTCTTCTACATTTCGATAGGTATTGATAGTCACAATAAAACTGCATTTTTAGTTTTCCAAAATCTTTAATGGTGTGGGCGCCAGACACCTTTCAAAAAATGGTGTAGGGCGATTGAGGGCGTTAGAGGGGGCGTGGCACCATTTTGAAATAAACTTGCGCTGCGTAGGAACTCCAAGAATATGCATGCAAAATGCCAATCCTCTAGCTTTTAAAGTTTCCGAGATCTCAGCGTTCATACGGACGGACAGACGGACATGGATAGTTCGACTCGGCTAGTGATCCTGATCAAGAATATATATACTTTATAGGGTCGGAAAAGCTTCCTTCTCCCTGTTACATACTTTTGCACGAATACAATATACCCTTTTACTCTACGAGTAACGGGTATAAAAAGAAGAGGTTTTATAGGAATTAATGCCAAAAAACCCAAGTCAATCGGATTACTACAACCGGAGATACAGATTTTCATTGAGTGAGTACTTTTTCAAAATTGACGTTTTTTGGCAAACTAAAAAAAAATCTAAAAAACAAATAAAAGCTGTTACAGACTTTTGCACGAATACAATATACCCTTTTACTCTACGATTAACGGGTATAAAAAAAAGTTTCGGTTGATTCTGAGATTGGATTCAAATTAGCCTGTCATGTTTCACGTGGATTGTGCCATGTATTTGTTTCTTAAAGTATAAAGTATTAAGTTAAAAAAAAACAAGAGAGAACGGGTGCCCCGACTATCAGATACCCGTTACTCAGCCTAAGGGGGTGCGAGGGAGATGGCGATATAAAACTTTGATCGCGCATAACTTTTTAACGAATGGTCCGATTTGATAGTTATTGATAAACATAATAAAGCTGCATTTTTACTTTTCCGAAATCTTTAAAGGTGTGGGCGCCAGATACCTTTAAAAATCCTTTATTTATGGGCGTTAGGTGATTGTGGGCGTTAGAGGGGGAGTGGCCCTCGTCTGAAATAAACTTGCGCTGCGTAGGAAGCCCAAGAATATGTGTGGGTAATCCCAACTGTCTAGCTTTTGTAGTTTCAGAGATCTCAGCGTTCATACAGATGGACAGACGGACATGGCTAGATTGACTCGGCTAGTGATCCTGATCAAGAATATATATACTTTATAGGGTCGGAAATGCTTCCTTCCAGCTGTTACATACTTTGGCACGAATACAATATACCCTTTTACTCTACGAGTAACGGGTATAAATATAAATTTACGGAATTACGGACATACATATTTCAAATTAAAGTGCCTTGCGGTGGTCAGGACAACTATTAAATATAAAATATATATAAATGAACGGAGTTAGAGGCATACTACCTATTACGACATATTTCGAATTAAAGTGCCTTTCGGTGGTCAGGACAACGCCTTATCCGAAATCAAAAATTTCAAAAGAGTTAGTTTGTTTATTTAATTATCTTGTCGCTAAAAGAAAGAATTTTGGCATCAGAGACGGTTTTCCAGATAGTGCCCCATATAGGGGTGGTGTAACTCCTTAATCTAGACCGTTTTTCCCATACTGCAGACAATTAAAATTTCTTATTCTTTTGAATTTAGAAAATATATTCAGATTTCGAATTACAAGGCGTATTGGAAGATAAGTTGAATTCAAAAGCATATCAGGCGGTCGCACAGCGCATGGCAACTGAGGAAGCGACATGTGCTTTGACAATGCCTGACGTTAGCGAAGATGAGTAAGTTGATTGGTGCTTTTAAACTAACAATTTTTTAAATGTCCCCTTATTCAGACCCTGCGACGATATTCGAGAAGGGGAGGAAGAAGACACTGGCGACGAAACTACCTCTAACATACCAAGGGGCTTACCAAAACCAAAAGTAGCTGCCGCTCAGGCTGCTGCTGTTACCAACGTGGTTGCCGGCCGCGTGGGAAATTTACTGGGCAAAAGCATTGGCGGGCTTAGTTCGAAGTTAGGAAGCGGAAGTTGGTTTTAGACGCTGCTAGTGTTTTAAATTTTTAAAGGAATAGTTTTTTTTAATTAATTCTTTACTAGAAATATCATTAATTTACATTTCTTAATGATTTAGGATGGCATAAATGATATACAAATACGCAGCTTTAAAAAGGAATTTATACCTTTGTCAATAAGTTGTTAACACCCGACAAAAATAATTATCTAGCCACTTTATTAGAGAGAAACCAATATAGCTACTTTGCCTTTTGCTTCTTTGATGTTATAACTAAATAAAAATGTACTACTCTATTACTACTTTACTAAATATATTAAATCCCAACTTAATCTAAACAAATATACAAATACTATAGTTTATCATGAGTTTTAAAGGATATATCGATATTATGGTCTCTTGCACGTCATAACTGAAAACTGAGCTGTTACCTGGCCCAATCTGCCTTCTCCAAAAAATCATTTAGGGTATTCAGCAGTCCTGGCAAGTGTCGCAAATGGCAGATGAAAATTTCGCATATCGAACAACAAAATACATGAAATAAAAAATTTTAGACTTGCCGTAGGTTAACCTACGCTTCTATTTTTAATATCAAACGTTGCAAACTTCATGTAACCATTTGCGACTCTTGCCAGGACTGGTGAATACACTTATTATGTTATTCGTAAGTAAATACATATTTTTGGCTCATCAGCTGGCTGAAAAAAGCCCACAGTAAGGGTTCAGATATCAGTTCTGTTTATAGTTTAAGAATGCATGCGTGCGTGTGGCAATTTAAGAGATAGATAATTATGTTCTTCGTTGGACAAACCGAATATATGACAAACTGTTACAAGTTTTACTTACTATCCCAAATAATTTTAGGAGTAATACATACTTTACTGTCAGAAAAATAAATTTATGAGTTTCTACCTGTTAATAGATAAACGAATAAAATAACACACTTGCTTTTACATAATCAAAATGTTTGTACTATATGTTTAATATTTCAAGATTCACCTGGTGCTCTCTCACAAGAATCCAAACCCACCACAAGCCCTGAGATTTTTTCTCTCTCCGGGCTCCAAAGCATCGACCAACCTGGATCCAAATGAATGTCGCACACACACACCTTCCAAAGCCTCTTTTACAAGTAAAACAAGAGCCATCGGAGCACTGAAGCCAGTGAGCCGCAAGTCTCCCGTCCACATTCCAATGAGAAAGAAAATCTCACCACGCTCTCTCATATTGCTCCTCTAAAACACACTAGTAACCTAAACTAAAACACCGTAAATTATGCCCTCACACATAGAAACGCTAAAGGTGGAGCCACAATACGGCGATGACCCAAAATGTGTCTGTGGTTCATCCATTTTGCCTTACAAATGCTATCTTCAATCAAATCCTATCCCTCTCAAATAAAACTGAAAACCCACCGCCGTCTGTAGAAAAAAGGAAAAGATCCCTCCCCCACCCGATCACCCCTCGATCCCGCCCAATAAAACCCCGCAAGGCGTAGTCTATTTCAAACGCCAGGTAAAAGATGAACCGAGTATAGTGAATTTCCCTTTGAATAAACACCAGGGAGGCTAGGGTTCAAGGCCTTCTACATACATGTGGTTTTTGGGTTAAGGTTTAATAGAATATTTAATTACGGTTTTGGATAATTGAGAACAGCTTTTTGAATTACAATGTCTAGAGGTTTTTAATAGGTTTTAGAAATAGCGAACGTCGTTTCTCTCCTCTTGATGCGTCGCTTTTTGCTTCCTTCATCAAACTCAACGGCTCGTCTCTTGCCGCTTGATCTCGTCGTCTTGTCTTTTAGCACTTCTCGTCGTCTCCTATTTTTTCTCGTCGTTTTCGCAATGCCCTTCAGATTTTCCCTTGCTGCTAATGCTGTCGTTACTTTTTAATTTAAACTGTTCGTTGACAATATTTTTGTGCATTGTTTACCCAGCTGGGCCCCGTTGCTGCTGCCGAAGGTGACACAGTCTAAGACGCAGGAGGCACCGCAGGAGGCACCGCAGGAGGCACCTCGCTGTCCTTCTGGAATCCAGCTGCACACCAGCTACTCCTTCTGTTGGCGCCTACCAAAACTGAAGAACCCCGGGCAGTAACAGTGGTGTTTGGAAAACTAATGCTAATTCTTTGAACGTGACGTTTTTGGATCATTATTTATTCCAATTCCAATTTACAAACAACAAGAGAGAACGCTATAGTCGGGTGCCCCGACTATCAGATACCCGTTACTCAAAGAAGTGCGAGGGTGATGGATATATAAAAACTTTGATCGCGCATAACTTTTTAACGAATGGTCCGATTTGAAAAATGTCTTCTACATTTCGATAGGTATTGATAAGCACAATAAAAGTTCATTTTTGAAATTTGGAAAGGTGTGGGCGTCAGACATCTTTTAAAATCGCTTAAGGCGATTGTGGGCGTTAGAGGGTGCGTGGCGCTCGTCTGAAATAAACTTGCGCTGCGTAGGTAGCCCAAGAATTTGTGTTGTTAATCCCAAATTAGCTTTTATAGTTTCCGAGATCTCAGCGTTCATACGGACGGACAGACGGACAGACGTACAGACGGACATGGCTATATCGACTCGGCTTGTGATCCTGATCAAGAATAATGTTACATACTTTTATACGAATACAATATACCCTTTTACTCTACGAGTAACGGGTATAAAAATATGTGTGCGCTCAATAAAATTGCATTGATAACATTGTAACTGAAAGCAAGTACAAAAATTCGAGACTTTCGCATGGATCACATTCATTTATTATATATTTTTTATTTTTATTGATTCGACTAGGATGAGATCGCAAGTTAGAAGAGGGCTATACTAAAAAATACACATTCAATTTTGGTTTAAAAAACTCTCTTTAGTACACATTTTGATCATGTTTTTAAGTTCATTTTTACACCAGGAACTTTGAAGTTTAACTTTAATCGTATATCCCTCATTTTACGACCTATGTTCAAGAAGAACACTTTTTATAATAAATTTAATACTTTACTAGTTCGGTACATGTCAATATTTTAATTGATCGCGAGCCGTAAATAACGATCTGTAACTCAAACCTTACAAGAGTGCAGTGCTAACACGATTATAGTCCTTAAGTACAGGCCACTTGAGCCTGACCATAAGTATAGTTCTCACACTGCACAAAGGGTCGCCTTGCGGGAGACCGTTGATAAGGCTCCCGCTCAGGCAAACAGATGTGTTCTCTGCGTAGACCAAATATAAGTATATTATTAGAATTTCATGTTAGTTACGTAAGCAAAGACTTATTGAAATAAAATCAGTTTTTATACAGAACTTAAACGTGAAGGTTGTTTTCCTTGCTACAGGAATCCCTTTTCATTTTGGTCCTTCGAGCCGGATGATTCCTTGCGGAACAATTGGCCAGACCTCTCTGTAGTCTTCCCCCTCCGGTGGTGAGACTCAGAGATTTTCTGCACTTTAAAGTGCTAGACGCTTGCAGCTAAAGGTAGCAATATATTCACACAATTGTTTTCCCCCACAAGAGGTAAGACACAAATGTGTTGAACAAAATAAAAGCAAAAAGACAAGCAAAGAGTCTTTTTTGTTTTTAAGCACTTTAAAGATTCTGTTTTTAACAGCTAAAGGTTGCTAAAGTCAGTAAGGCGTTTTCGAGGCCTTAACATCGGATAAATATATAGAGAAATATAGTGATTTATATATTTAAACCAATAAGTTGGTAAGGCGTGTCCATGGCCAAAACATCGGATATAAAAAACATAAAATTTTGTGATAGAGGCATTAAAGAAAAAATAAAAGTGCCCACAAAATAACATTTGTAATGTAAGTGACAAATTGCAAATGTAATACTCTTGTATTGGAAAAAATCTACTAGAGAAATACAAAATTGCGCAAAATCCAAAGATTTGGAAATATAAGGGTGAAAAGTGCCTACAAAGGCTATAAAGCAAAGAAGCTATAAAGCAAAAAATTGAAAACAAAAATCGGTCCTTAAAAAAAATATTATTGTTCTATAAAAAAATAAGTGCACAAGAAATAATAATATTACCATTAGCTTTGACTATGGTTAACAAGAGCCTGCAATATAAAGATAAATATTGCAAAAGGGCCTTGAATTGAATTGCAATTAAGCGTTCAACTCCATTAATTTAGATTATGGGGAAATATATTTCTAAAAATACACCATTGGGCAAATAGCCTGCAGATGCAATATTGCATTTTAAAATCCCGAAACTGGGATAAAATAATACATCAAAGCTACCGAGAGGACGGTCGGCACCACAACTTAAATTCATCTTTGAAGGGAAGAAGACTTGCTGGTTACGAAACTATCTCCACGTCGCTGACCGCAGGACGTTGTCACCAAGGGATGTCGTCGCCAAGAATCATCGAAATCGTCGCTGCAAAAAAATCTTCGACAACATCCTTGGAAGAACGCTATCGTCATCAATAGGCTAAGTCAACGTTATCATCAGATAAGTTCGATATTAGTAATATTGTAATGTAAAAACAAGAAAGGAAGCTAGCTTCGGCCAGCCGAAGTTTATATACCATTTCAGATCATTCCTATTTATTTACAAAAACATTAAATTTAAATTAACTTACGTATATGTTACAACAATCCAAATTTTAGCTGCTTTCGCATTCCTTTGGCATTATTTTTTTGATCCTTCCTATGGCAGCTATCCACATTATATAACATAGCCGTCCGAATTTTTTATACATTTAATACGAAATTTTGAAATGTTAAAGAAAAGTCATATCCCAGAGGAGAAGAGAATGTAATAAAAAACAAGAAAGGAAGTTAGCTTCGGCCAGCCGAAGCTTATATACCCTTGCAGATCATTCCTATTCATTTACAAAAACATTACATTTAAATTAACTTGCGTATATGTATTTACAATAATCCAAATTTTAGCTGCTTTCGTATTACATTGCCATTAATTTTTTGATCCTTCCCGTGGCAGCTATATAATATAGCCGTCCGATTTTTGTTAAATTTTAATCGAAATTTTGAAATGTTAAAGAAAAGCCATATCCCAGAGAAGAAAGAATGTAATAAAAATCAACAAAGATATAATTTTTTTCCTATTAAATACAGTTTAATTTTCCGACCGTTCCTATGGCAGCTATATGATATAGTCATCCGATTTTTAAAAAATTTTATTCGAAATTCAGAAATATCTGTCTGTCCGTCTGTCCGTCTGTTTCTACGCAAACTAGTCTCTCAGTTTTAAAGCTATCGGGCTCAAACTTTCTCAAAAGTCTTTCTATTGCAGGTAGTATATAAGTCGGAACCGACTGGATCGGACAACTATATCTTATAGCTCCCATATGAAGGATCGAAAAAAAAACGTACAAAAACGTAAAAAAAATTCTAGCTTTGGTGTTTTTTGAAATATTACCTTCTACTTTTCGGAATACTATTTTTTAAATATTTCTGAATTTCGAATTAAATTTTTATAAAATCGGATCACTATTTCATATAGCAGCCATAGGAACGGTCGGAAAATTAAATGGAAATTAATAGGAAAAAAATTATATCTTTGTTGACTTTTATTACATTCTCTTCTTCTCTAGGATATGGCTTTTCTGTAACATTTCAAAATTTCGTATTAAATTTAAAAAAATTCGGACGGCTATATTATATAGCTACCATAGGAAGGATCAAAAAATTAATGCCAAAGTTATACGAAAGCAGCTAAAATTTGGATTGTTGTAATATATACGCAAGATAATTTAAATTTAATGTTTTTCTAAATTAATAGGAATGATCTGCAAGGGTATATAAGCTTCGGCTGGCCGAAGCTAGCTTCCTTTCTTGTTTGAAATATTACCTTCTACTTTTTGGAATACTATTTTTTAAAAAATAAATAATAATAAAATTTAAAAAAAAATCGGATGACTATATCATATAGCTGCCATAGGAACGGTCGGAAAATTAAATGGTAATTAATAGGAAAAAAACAAGAGAGAACGCTATAGTCGGGTGCCCCGACTATCAGATACCCGTTACTCAGCCAAAGTGAGTGCGAGGGAGATGGAGATAGAAATTTTTTAACCTGGCATAACTTTTTAACGAATGGTCCGATTTCGATAGGTATTGATAAATGCAATAAAACTGCATTCTTACTTTTCCAAAATCTTTAAAGGTGTGGGCGCCAGACATTTTTTAAACTCGTTTATTGTGGGCGTATGGCGATTGTGGGCGTTAGAGGGGGCGTGGCCCCCGGCTGAAACAAACTTGCGCTGCGTAGGAAGCCAAAGAATATGTGTGGGTAATCCCAATTCTCTAGCTTTTGTAGTTTCTGAGATCTCAGCGTTCATCCGGACGGACAGACGGACAGACGGACATGGCTAGATCGACTCGGCTAGTGACCCTGATCAAGAATATATAAACTTTATAGGGTCGGAAACGCTTCCTTCTACCTGTTACATACTTTTGCACGAATACAATATACCCTTTTACTCTACGAGTAACGGGTATAATTATATCTTTTTTGATTTTTATTACTTTATTTTCTTCTCTGGCATATGGCTTTTTTTTAACATATCAAAATTTCGAATAAAATTTAACAAAAATCTGACGGCTATATTATATAGCTGCCACGGGAGGATCAAAAAATTTATGGCAAAGTAATACGAAAGCAGCTAAAATTTGGATTGTTGTAACATATACGAAAGTTAATTTAAATTTAATGTTTTTGTAAATGAATAGGAATGATCTGCAAGGGTATAGAAGCTTCGGTTGGCCGAAGCTAGCTTCCTTTCTTGTTTTTCGATCCTTCCTATGGGAGCTATAAGATATAGTTGTCCGATCCGGTCGTTTCCGACATATATACTACCTGCAATAGAAAGAAGACTTTTGGGAAAGTTTGAGCCCGATAGCTTTAAAACTGAGAAACTAGTTTGCGTAGAAACAGACGGACAGACGGACATGGCTAGATCGACTCGTCTTGTTATGCTGATCAAGAATATATTTACTTTATGGGGTCGGAAACGTCTCCTTCACTGCGTTGCAAACTTCTGACTGAAATCATAATACCCTTTGCCAGGGTATAAAAACGATGTCGTCCGATTTTAGCAATAATGTTCCAAGGCAAGCTTTCTAGGGAAAGTCGATCAATTGAACAAATATCTCGATGAGACGGTGAAACATTTGAGAGGCTGCAATTCTCTCTCTTCTCTCTTCTCTTAACATAAGAATTAATAAGAATTACTATTTAGCTACAAAATTGTTTATTGTGGAGGAACAGGCTAGATTGTATTTTGAAATCAATGGATTTGAAGACATTATTGGTGTTTTACAATTCGATGTTTTAAATATATTAAGCCATACGGGAAAGATTCAGAATTGAAGGTTATTTTAATGTGTTTGTTAGGGTAGAGGAATATATTACTCTGCCTGAGGAAGAGTTTTCTAGTATGATCAATGAGTTTATTTGTTTGAATAAATTCAAACAAAAAGTAAATAGTTTAAAATCAAATAAAATAGATTCACAATTTTTATTATCGATTGCAAAGCAAAGTAGTTCCTATTCAATAATGATTTGGTGACCATTAAAACTATGTCCTGTTAATCGTACATTACATTACATTAAACGGTTAAAGAATGAAAAATAATACATGAAAAGGCATCATGTTAAAATTAAAGATTTAATATCTAATGATTATAAATTTGATAATAAAATGCAAGACTGTTGCAAGGTGTCTAAATATATAAGTTAAAAAGCAAATACAATTAGGGTATTCAATTGCGTTGCAAACTTTTGAAAAGTGTAATAGTGTAAGCAGTTCCAAGTTCCAGTTTTTCCTCAAAATTCGTCATGCAATACCAAAAATATGAAGTTAGCCTTTTCTTGTACGTCAATATCTTGCTATTATTTTTGAAAAAAAGTCGTTCACAATTTTCGTCTGGCAAACTTACAAATTTTATTTTTTCAAAACGCAATTGAATACCCTAAATATTTTGAATTAAATATACAGTTCACTAAATTTATATTTGCATTGTTAACAAAAAGATTCTATGTAATTAATAACCCCTACACCGCAGCTTGCTAGCCCTTGGCAGAATTTTCAGGAAGAACAGGCTCCCTTTTTTTGATGCTCCTGCATCAAGATCCAGAATTTCGTCTCTGCACGTCATCTCCTCGGTCAGCAGGAATCAATATCGCCCCGTGAGGAGGCGCTAGCAGTCCTCGAGGGCGCCCAGACAGGGTGAGTCCATTCTAACTTTGAACACCGCCAAGTGTCCACCGTTGCCGCGTCGTCGATAGCGCCATCTCAGGTGCGTTAGCTGGCTGAAGTTTTGGGGGCCATTTGCCAGCTTCGACCCATTGGAGTACGATTATCACCATCAGATCATGCTTTCCCGGCCCAAAGCGCATGCTTCATGGCACAACACCGGCAACCCTGTCCTTTCAGGCCAGAAGGAACAGCGGAAAGCCAAAAATCACTGCGTCCAGCAGACTGCTGAAATATAGGGATATTAGAATTTTGACAAATGTATCTAATTTAATTTTGGTCTCTTTTGCAGGACAGAAGCGTTTTATATAGTGTACGCTCCCTGTAAGCTGCATCTATAGGGGTCCACATCGCCAGAAGAGGGCCAATTCACGGAGCAATATCATGACTTAGAGGTGCGGTAGAGCCAGTTTGTTCGAGAATATGCGAGAAACAGGAGCCTCAGCAGGCAGCTCAGGTGAAGGCCATCTCCCTGTGCATTCGATGTCCCCTACTCGCCTTCGCGCGTCTGGCAGCAGGAAGATGGCATACAGCCGCCGAAGATGTCAGTGTGATTCCCAATTGGAAATTTTCCCGCCTTCGTGCCATAGCCTAGTGGGCCAACATTGAGGCACAGCGCGTCACTCATAGGAGGTAGCTGGTGTCGTTTTTTTCGGCTATCTGTGAGTTAGAACCATTTTGCGGTAATTTCTGTTGCTTGGACGCTTAGTTCTAATTTTTCCCTTTGTTTTCCTTTCAGTAAAGACGCCGTAATCGCCAGCGAGTGCATGTAGCAGATGACCCCGCATCCTTTCCGTTCCCACCGAGCCACCGAGCACAATCAGCAGGATCCTTATTGTGTGCGCCCGAAGGTGAACACCTCCACGGGCGCTGTATGATGTATTTTTGTTAAAAAATAATTAATATACCAATCCTATAAGCTAACCGCTAACGAGGGTGCTCGGATTCGTTGCACCCACTTTTGTTCGTTTAGTTGTCGCATATTACCGGAGTTACTGCAAAACTTGCACGGTAGTAGCCCAACCAAATCCACACGCTCGCATGGCGATGGAGAAGGGTCTGCAAACATCAGTACGACTGCTGGTCGTGGAGATGTGTATCATTATTATTAGCAGAAACTGCTCTGATCTGTCTAACTAATAAGGGCGACATTATGGTTTTATTAGTCCCTGAATTGAAATGACAGCTGAACGCCGCTGCAGTGCGGCGGGAAGACATTAAGTAAGCCACAAATACTGTTATTACTTTAAAATATTATATAATATTTAAATTATTACTAATTCCAATTCATTATTTTGCAGTGGAATTTCGTCGCTTTGTTTTACCAACTGTGGGGAAGCCCTGTACATGATGTCTTCCTCCGAATTGCAACGCATTGCATTAGCCACGTCCACAGTCGTACAACCCAGTAGAACCATTAGAAACTAAAGAGTTGGAACTGGTTGAAAAGGATGAAGAAAGCGATAAAGAAACATATACAAATTCTGGAGTTATCAATACACTGGACGCTAAAGACCCACCAGTCGCTACTATTCGCGCTAAACCTGTAGAGGGAAATCTGGATAGAAGTAGTCTTCATCTAACCAATGGAACATGCAATACTAGTTCACCAAATCAAGCCAACGAGACTATCAGCAGCTCTATTGGTGATATTACTGTTGACTCGGTGCGTGACCATTTAAATCTTACGAGAACCACGTTGTGTGCCACGACTACAGAGGAGACTGTTGGTGAGTAACGGTCCTTCATAAGATTAACCCCATTTGCTTATGCTTGATTGTCTTGTTTTGTATATTTGTTTAGTTGTGCAATATTGGCTATCAATTAAGTTATTATATCAATTCAATTCAATTCAATTCATTTAGTTTTTGATTTTAGGTATGCGCACCAATCGACAACAATTGCAGTTACATTTT